>JACEGR010000148.1:0-377886 GCA_014170235.1 Listronotus bonariensis | reverse complement strand
AGAAAACATGTCTACCTATTAGCTAGTTTGGGGATTTTTGCGACTAAAATCGGTAAGGTCGCGTCAATAGGTGGTAGCACTACCACTACTTACAGATTCGGTTTTTCAGTCTTAAAACCGGTATTTTCTCCGTTTTTGCCAGCCTTAGCACGACGTCTATATTGCATTGACTATTTTATTTTCGGAAATATGGACATTTATCTTTCTTCTTCCTAATTTTTACCTGGATAACATTATTACATTAACAAGACACATTGGTCCCATTTTTCCGCGACGTTGTTTTATACAAAATCAGCCAGTCAATTATACATATAGGCAATGTGTGGAAAAGAAACAGTCTAACGCGAATACCGGCAAGTAAACATGGGTGACCAATAGTGCTTGTTTCGTTATTGCATTACTGGCCGATATACCATTAAATATTGCTTATACAGTATACATATACTCCATTTTTACGTAGTATTCCGTATTTGTAATTTGTGATAATATGAATTTAGATGAGCTATATTCATCTAAGAAGAAGACCGAATTATTTACCAAAAATATCATCAGCTCCCTATCTAAAGCTATTAGGTCAAAGTAAAAGAGTGCGTAGGCGGTATACATGAAAGAAATAAAACGACAAGTGGAACTGCGTCGTGTATGGGTATTTTTAGTAGATGTTGTCCCCATAAAAAAGATAGTGACTCTTTATTTGGTATTCATTGTCAACAAGTACTTTTATTATGTCACAGACACAAATGCCATGTAGCCCAATGCCATTTCTGCGTAATGTTCTTCTTGGAAAGTATGAATATTGTTAAATTTTTCTTTTAGTTTTGTATTACAAGAACCTTATAATAAATTTTTTGTTAAGTATTATAAGGTTTTTGCAAGATCGTAATAAAAGCCAATTTATTAATTTTGTACCCTAATACAGTAATGGGCATATTTGGTTTTGATCAGGACCGTATGGGGGGAAGGGGGAGGGAGGCAATTATCCCTACCAGAAGCCCAAAAGGATTTCTTAAATATGGGTTGTTTGCTGGATGTGGCGCACAGTGCATCGAGCTTAAGGGACTGTTGGACAAAATTAATATATCCAAAACTAATATAGATAGACCTACCCAATCAGCACAGTACGTACAAAGTACGTACATTTTACATCCATTTTACGTCGTTACGTCCAGGGATCTAAAATGTACATGTTATGTATGTACTTTAAAGTACATACATAAGGCGTACATTTTAGAACCATTGTACGTCATTACGTCCAGGGATCTAAATTGATCATCTTATGTACGTATATCTAATAAGTCCTATGTATGTACTTAAGAAACCACCTATATACGTACATTTACATCTTATATATACAGTGTGTCTAGGGAATTAAGTTGGCGTCATATGGGATAATTTTTATGATTCATTATACGAAAAAAGTTATTCTTTATTCGAAAACCTACAATACAATTATCAGATATCGAATTGTGTCGGCCATCTACGAGGCCTGGCCAAAAATGTAATGTTTGCTTAAAAGGAAAGTACCTGTATTTTTTCCTAATATCTTAAATTCGGTATAAAGAAGAGATGTTTTTTTCTGCGAAAATCGAGAAAACTTAAGTTTGTTCATTAGTGGCATTGTACATTCTTTATGTTTTAGTAACAATACATTTTAAAAAATATATTTAAAATTGTTCTATGACATTTATCATAATGAAATGTAGTGCACTAATAAATGTAAAGCCCAAATTTTAACTAATATTGCACAAAGAAAAGTAAAAATATATATTTTTTTATATTATAAAAATAAAGAAACTTACATATTTAGGCGTAATTTTGAATTATAAAAATCTTTTCTATATAACAATTTTTGATATTAGCAAAAATACAGGTACTTTACTCTTAGGCAAAAATTACATTTTTGGTCAATCCTTGTAGATGACTGATACCATTTGAAATCTGATGGTTGCATTTAGGTTTTAAATCATGCAGGACTTTTTATAAAGAGTAACTTTTTTTCGTAAAATTAATAATAAAATAAGTTTTCCATATGACGCCAAACGTAGAAATACTGTATAGAGCCTATACAGGGAAACCTTTTATACAGGACGTTTTTTTCCATCCTACTTGGTTAAAGTTAAAAGTAGATGGTAAAAATAAATAAAAACCCTGCACGTTTTTGATTTTCAAATTTTTAAAAAAATCAAATTTTAGAAAGTCCAATTTTTCGCTAAATTTATGTCCAGCTTACTTCTATAATTAAAGAAAATGTACATACTTAATACGTACATAGTTAAAGAAAATGTACGTACATAATACGTACAGTACGTACGTACATAATACGTACAGTACGTACGTACATCAGACGTACAATATGTACGTACAGTGAATGTACATTTTTGCGGAAAATGTACGTACATAAGACGTCTTATGGATGTACTACGTACTTTTGTGTACGTACATAAGATGTACGTTACATCCTAAAGTTACGTACATAAACGTACATTGACTGATTGGGTATCAAATTGGTATTTTTGTAAAACTCTTTTGACAATCTTAATATTGGTGATAAAATATACAGGGTGTTGCACTTTTAGCAGTATGTTTTTTATAAAAAAATGCAGCAAAAAAATCCTTTTTTCAGTTGGTTTAACTGTTTAATAAAATTAAAAGCGAAAAAGAAAACCTGTTTTCTTATCTTAAACAAATGGAAAAATGTTAGCCCATTAGGCGAGATTTTAAACCTAAAAACTTAATTAGTATTCATGGTATTCATCATAAGAAAGATTTTACCATTACCTGCCCAAGCCCTCAATCATAATTTTTCATAAATTTAAATATACGAGCACTTGTAATCATATCGCATTGAAAAAATATAATGCGAAATATTATTATCATAAAAATAACACCTAAAATTTTAAATGCAATAGGACCATATTTCATATACATTTTAATTTGAAAGGTGAGCTACCGGTCGATGGTATATGCTTACATCTGTCTGGCATTTACCTGTGTTTAAGTTTGGGGAGTTGATTTTGCCATTAATTCCAGTGGCACTCAAACAATCTTTAGAAGTTACCAATTTTTTCGTTAACTTAACACTTGATGACAGATGTCATCTCGGTGAATAAAAGAAATCAAATAAAAATACTAGAGTTACGTTTAAGCTGCATTTTTAGTGGTATGAAAGTATTTTACTTCATATGTCAAAACATACATGCTCACCCAAATTAACTGTTTCCAATGGGAACTTTGTTATAAGTCAAAATATAAAATTGTTTAAACTGTCAAACTAATAGAATGTTTAACGCTCTTTAGAACTAAAAAGGAATAAGAAAACGAAGGGTTAGAGAATAAAATCCCTTTTTTTTATACAAAATACCCTGTGTATTCTATCATCATTAATAAGATGTGATATATCATATCATCATCTAAGTAAATCCTTAGAAAATAGATAATTTCGGAAATATGGCCATACTTAGAAGTTGAGTACTTTTTTAAATAAAACACCTCATGTATTAATTATAATGATTACCATTAAAAAGGTATTTTAAAGAGCTTTAAGAAAATACCACACCAGAAATCTTTTATACTTTTAAGGTTATGGCTGTCATAATCTTAAAATGAAGTTTCCATTATATCTACAACTTTAAGCTATAATCACTAGCTTACTACCGTAGATAAAAATGAAGATTAAATCGTTTAAATATTTTTTAACATTTGATACTTTGTTAAACTCTTTGAACTGCTGTTTAAAGATGATCAATATACAGGGTGTTTTATTTAAAAATGCTGAAAATGGCCATATTTTCAAAACTCTAAATTGGATATGACACATATGGACTTTTTTAAAGCCTTTTAATAGATCTTTTAAATGGTAATAAAAAATACAAGGTATTTCAGTTAAAATAGTGTTATTTTACTTTGTTACTTGATAACACGATTGTTAATTGTTTTTTGGATTTTAAACAGGGTGTCGATGAATTACAGAACACACAGGTACACACAGAAAAACAACATATTTCTTACGCCAAGATATTAGAATTTTAACAAACATACCTATGTTAAAATTTATTAATAAGGAAGATACAGGGTGTCAAAATAAATAAAATGTTTTGCATTATTCCAATAATTTTTGATACCTTTTGAATGGTGTAATAAATCTTGGTACCTGGGGATTTTCTGGCATACGTCTATTCGATCCGATGTTTATTTTTATACGTTAAAGGCTACACTAATTTGAATTTTCCTAAAATTTCACAAAATTTTTAAGCTTGCCTGTATGTACCATCTAAGTAAAACAGTAAACTGTTCTATCAGGGGCGCCGGCAGGATGACATCCAGAAGGGTGCAAATAATTGAAAATGTGGAGGAGCAAGAATAAAAAAACCTTTTTGCAAACATCTACTTACCCAAAAAAATAAAAAGCTAAAAAAGGGACCTCACCTTTAAAAATGTATCTTTTTCATACATTTTCTATACTATTTTTACACTGCGATGCTCGCATTCAATGGCCAAGGGGTGCAAAATCCATGAAAAAGCAAAAAAACTTCATTTTTATCCTACAAAATGTTCTATTTCATAAATTACGTTTAAGTTGTTAAGTCTAACCAAAAAAAAACAACAAAAATGGCAGAATAAATTCAATTATTATTATACATATAATGTTATAGTTACTAGCTAATACATTAAGAATTTAAAGTGTTTCTTTATTGCACTATTTTTTTTAATTATATATAAATTATTAATTTTAAGAATTTAAACAACAAAGTGTACTTGTTTGTGTAAAACATTAGATAAGCCTTAGAAAACAGGCGTTTATAGTCCTAATAATAATCTTTAGTCAATTGGTCAAACACCACAAAGATCTAACGTGTAAATAATAATTAAACATTTTCTGAACCTTACATCAAAGTTATTTAGAACTACTTTAATCTATAGACCATGAACATCTTAACTTAAAGTATGTCGGTTATACTTGCGGGAATAAAATTAATTAGCACATTTAAAAGACGTTTTTTTAATATAATATTATAATTTTAAGTAGTGTTCTTCTGTCACATCAAAGAATAAATTTATATGTACTTTATTTTATGTAAACATCTTTTTCACCACTTTGTCATTTGAAATAATAGTCTCATAAATATTCGTATAATGATAGGTTTTGTTCTAGAAGATATAGTTATTATTCTTTGTTGTTTTAAAAACAACCTTAAATTTTTGGTAAATCTGTATTGGCCACTGATCTTGATGGATTGCCAATAATATACCCTGCGCGAAACAAAAGGTACATTTCATGGGCAAAAAACCGGTTTGTGCGCAAGCCAGTTGAGGGTAAACGCATCCGGCGACAAACAAACTATCCGCATTATCGAAAAGAATTGACGACGTCCTGGTTTTCTGTTCAAAGTACGGTAGCTAATGAGCGTTACCGTCAGACCGCGGACGAAGGGTACGGGGTGCCGGTGTTTGTATTTTGCCACGGCTTTTAAGTGCGCATGTTCGTCCATCCACTGCGCGAGGTCGTAGAAATCCGAAAAATGCTTCTTGCCACTGCGGATCTAAATGTAGGTTATCTATGGTTTTGGCCAATATTTATTTCATAATATAGCAATCCTACTGCGTATAAAAAAACATATAAAATAGGTAAAATTTTGAGTGCCACTTATAAAAAGCATTGACGAAAGGCACGCATCCCAATTTAAAAAGAAACTTACACACATCCACATATAAGGAAGGATTTCTGTCAATAGATTTAGGGTGGATGCCTACATCTGTCGGTATGGCACATGCCCCGAGTCGGGTAGCAGGTAATTTTTGTTGAATTGAAAAAATAACGTCAAGACTATTGTGCAATGTCGAAAACTTATCCCCGGATCGAATGATATAATGGTCGGCGCTTAGGCAAAAGCACACCGAAGTAAACATTAACCATTGGCATGACATATTTTCGATCCTGTACATTTTTCTATGGCTTGATTTATGGATTCTGATAAACAGCTTCTTTTATTCGTTTTGACACCTTGCACAAGTTTATGACGTCAAAGAACATTCCACAAATAGTGAATTTAATAAAAGATTAGCATTACATTTAGTTCTAACCTGAAGTTCTTTTGCTTTTTAGCCTCAGTAATCAACATTATTTTATTCCATCAGCATATTATCACATTAAAATAATGAAATGAAATGCTTTAAAGAGACATTAAACAAGGTGTTACAAAATGTTGTTAAATAAATAAAGGCATATTCTACATCATTTCGTTCCTAAGATACAGGGTGTTAAACTTTTCAAACAACTAAAAAATTTCGCTTATTTTAGAAAAACTTATTTTAGAAAAAATTGCTGTACTGGATATAAATCCTATTTAATTATTTAATTAAGTATTAATTTTTGTCGTTACATAATTGCTTATAAAGATTAAAAACTAAGTTTTTAAAAGAAAATATTATCGCAACGCTCCTTTTGTGGTCTAAAAATATTTAAGGAAGATACAAAAAAAATAGAGACAATAGAGAATTATTGCAAGTTGCCTTATTAAGCTCGAGAATTATTAATACCGGCCTTATTTAAATAGTGCTTGTACCCACAATTTAGAGTTATTGCAAATCATGTTAACAGTACCATTAACCTAAAATAAGGGGCAAAAATTTTAGTTGTGTTTCTTTTGCTGTTTTGTGTTGTAGGGTTTTGTTTTACACAATTACAGAATTGCGTGTGAAAAAGCAAGGTTTTAAGTATTTTTATTTCTAAAAACTTTAGGATTTTGTGGTTGGAAGCCGTTCGGTTTACACGAACAGTTCCGAAGTTAAAATAAGACCAAAATAAGGCACAACCTAAAACCGACATAAATAAAACCAGGCACTATCCTTATTAAGGGAGTCCTTATCCCACCATGCATCTGCGCAAGCTCAGATGTCAAAATAAGGCCGGTATTATTAGTGCCTGGTCTTATTTTACTGTGCAATATTTCTCTATTAAAGTACTCTTATTTGCCTAATCTAAAGCAGGCACAAAAATTTTACGAACATTTACTTAATAACTGGTGTACCGTTTTTTGTTAGTAATACCCCTTTAGTTGCTGCTCGAAACGCCACTGGACGTATTAAATATAATTAAGTTATTAATAAATAACGCCCGTAATGCCATAAATAACACTGCAAAATTAAAAGTTATTGGGTAAGGGATATTTGGAATTAAAAAAAAACATGTTTTTACAAGCTTAACACTCATGTTTATATGAACTTTTTAAAATATTTTTAAGAGAAGAATCTGCCCTTATTTTTTTTAACATTCTGTAACACCCTGTATAAAATATTTAACACTGTCTTTTTCAGTACTTTCAAAAAGATAAAAGAATATATAATTATTTTCCTATAATAAAAAATTTCAGAAGGGTAAAGAGTGTAAAAAAAAGAATGAAGAGCCAGTATTTGAATACTTTACTACATATTATATCTTTTAATACAATATTTTTAAAAATCCCTTATAGAGAATTATAGAATTATACCGCCCCTAAGGCAACAATTATTATTTCTTATATTTTTATATTTGAATAATTATTATTATATTTTTAAAAATATTTATCTTAAGGTAATCTAACTATTTCATTTTTCATTGAGTTACAAACATATCAGAACGCAAAGACGAGAAATGATATTAAAAATGTATCTATACCTATCATAAAAAAATTAACAATCTTTATACACTTTTGACATAATATAAAAAATACTTTGTTTTTCCTAAAACTGATTTTCTTTATAAGTAGTCTCCCCAAACCTTAATTCTGGCTACGTCACATTGCCCGGATTTTTTTTCTGCTTTTGGCATTACAAGCTAAAAATTTGTCAGCTCAGAATAAGCTCCGCTGAGCAAAGCTTGACTTCCGAAAAAAATCTTAAAAAGTTGTCGGCTGGTTGTCAAATGCTGTTCCAAGAACTATTACATCATCTATGTATATTAAGCATGCTTTATAAGTTTACTTTGGTAATAATAAATTTATTAAACTTTAATATGGTCAAAAATTAAATTATCACAGTAATGTTCCTGCCAAGAATTTTTTCATATTTTCAAACATTGAAGAGAATGTATTATTGTAATAAATTTAAATAAAGTAAATATATTTCGATACAAAACTATTTGCTACTTAAATTAGGCGAATTGGCAACCTGGCAACCACAATTTAGCGCCGTCAAAGAAATCATTTTAAACCATTTCAGTGCATTAATAAATTTTATAGTCCAATTTTGCTTGCTGTTGTTGCCCTTAATATCATATTTTTAAATATTAATATTAAAAGTAATCAGTATTAATTTTGGCCAGACCAACCCTTTTATGTATTTTTTAATGCCCTGAATTCAAATCCAAAGTCCGTTTTGCTCCATCAGGCTAGAGCTTTGAGTAAACTTTGAAAAACCCTGGAAATCGCTGAAATCAAATATTTAAGTGGTGTTTTTCGCAATCTACTCAAAACTCAAGCCTGGTGGAGTAAAACTGACCCCGGAATCAAATTCATGGCATCAAAAAATATATAAATAAGTTGGTCTGGTCAAACATACTGATCACTCTTTTAAGGTGCCGGTACACAGGCCAGGACATTAATTTTTCTTTCGCCTGACTCTCCATATTTATTAAAAGTAACAGCACGTAGTAAAATTGTCGGTATTACCACAAAACACATTTTCTTCGTAATCTACTAAAAATTTCATAACACAAAAGCATACCTTCCAGATGAAAAATCTTAGTTTTAATCACGTATGGAATTAAGTAGGCGTTTAAAGCGCAGTTTTTTGTTTGACAGCGTGCGTGATGATGCATGAGTCGCTAGATTCAGCGGCAGGATGCGCTTTCAGACGTTTCAGAGTCTCGTCCTCGATCACCACTTGAACATTCTTTCAATGGGTTAAAAGATGGTCAAACGATTTTAAAGGGATACCGCCAAGCAAGTGTTTTCTAACATAAAAGAGATATTTTAATATGCTTTTGAAAATTTTTAAGTGGAGTATTTTATGGACAATGCTTGAATGATTTACTTAAAAATTTGTGCCGCCTTTAAAATTTATTTCCTTTTTAATTTTATTGCTACTTGCTTTTTTATTTCTTTATTAAATAGTTATGATACACGACAAAGATAATAAAATCGGGATAACTATCTTTTGTACGACCGGGTGTAAATACAATTTTACGCCCCCTTTGAGGGCGTAAAATTGCACTTTTACGCCCTAGGGCAAAAAGTACCAAAACGCTCGCATTTATAAATGAGGCCGTAAAATAGTTGCGGTTTTCGCGAATTGTTACTATTTTTTGATGAAACAAAAGATGACCCAAAAATGTTTTTCATGTCCCTCTTTGTTTCTCACATACAGGGCGAATTTTTTCCTCATTTGTAGACCCTCCTCGTATTTTAGTTGTCTTGTAACTTACAACAGTAAAAACTGATATTAGTAGATATTTTAAAAATATATATATTTTTCAAGATATGAACCAAACATATGATTTTTTAAAGGAACATCATGTATATTTTTTATTCATTGAATAATAGCGGATCAGAGCTTTTTAAAAATATATAATACCTAATAGTTATTTTATATTTATAGACCGAAATATATTTTTAAATTTTAAAATGGAATTTCGCATAGAGGGCCATGATTTAGACTTCATAACAAAAAATAAATTGAGCCGCCAGTTTATAATTTGTTTAAATTTTAGAGCAATATAAAAATTTAGACTACTTTACCCCGCCCAGCACCTCTATACATCCCACAGTTCCCTAAGTTGGTTCACTTATTAATTATTTAAAAATTGGACATTTTGGATCAGCGCCAATGTGTTTATACTCAAAAACAGTGTCCAAAATCAGTATATACATATCCATGATTAAAAAAAAACATTTGATTTAAAACAAAGTAGTAGAAAACCGGGTATAATACCTACTAAAATTATTACTGAAGTTAAAACTATGAAGATATCAGTTTAATACATAGTTTTCTATTGTTTTGTTTTTGTTCAAATCAAATGTTTTTTTAATGATGGATACATACTGATTTTGGACACTGTTTAAGGTAAAACTACTTTTGCGCGAATCTTACATGTTCAGTTTTTAAATAATTAATAAGTGAACTAACTTATGGAACTGAGGGGTGAATGGGGATGCTAGGCGCAGTAAAATAGTTAAAACTTTTATATTACTAAAATTTATACAAATTGTGAACTGAGGGCTCACTTTATTTTTTGTTATGTTTTTGTAGATGACTGATACAATTTGATATCTGATGGTTGCTTTTAGATCTTGTACCATGCAGAACCTTTAAAAAAAATCCTTTTTTTGTATAATCAATAATAAAAAAGTTTCCCGTAAGACGTCAACTTACGTAAACACACTGTAAGTGTCTGTACTTTTTATTTTATCTTCTGCCATAACTGTACATTTATTATTCTATTCTATGGCTCTTCATATACAGGGTGGTCCCCAGGTAATGAGCCAAAATTCAACTGGACAGTTGTGACGTTAAAATATTGCTATTTAACTAAATTAACCTCGGTACAAAAGTTGATATCAACAGGATGTTAAAGTCCAAATACATTTTTAAAATTATTTTGATAATAGTTAATACATTTTAAATATTATAATAAACCTGAGTATCAAAGGGTTTCCTGACAAAAGCAAGTCATATCTGATGATAGTTTTTAGGTGTAAAGTAGAGAACGCCACCTACACTACTTTTATTTTCTCTAAAACGTCAAACTTTTTGTGCTACTCTGTATGTACCATTTAAGTTAAACACTAAATTTTTTTATGCTTTCTACACAAAAAAGGGGTATTTTGTAAGAATGGCTCTGAGCCACCATTTTCAAGATATTTGCGTTTAAGTGGTTTAGTGCAATTAAAAGTATATGTATAAATGCATTAAATCATTTATTTATGATGAGGCAGTTGTAGTTATAGCTAATACAGTGTTTTTGGAGGCATTTTTGGGTTGCACTAAATAACTAAATGGCGAATATCTAGAAGAGGGTCGTTCAGAGCAATTTTTACAAAGTATGGCTACCTCACCAAAAAATTAACATTAGATATGAATAGTCAATGTCAATGTCAGAAAACCCCTAGATACCGAGTTTAAATACAATATTTAAAAAGGAATCTAATATTATCGACAAAAATTTAAAAAAAATTGAACTTTGACACCTTGTATTTTGGTCAATATCAACTTTTGTACTAAGATAAGTTTGATTAAATCGCAATAATTTTTACGTCGCATTTATTTGGTTGAATTTTAACCCATTACTTAGAGACCACCATGTATTTTGTATTAACCTTACTAATCGATATTATTTTCTCAGTAGATTCCTATTTTTGCAAAACTTATATTGCCGCCGTTTCGCCATATGCACACTCAATATAATCCTAAAAGATATGTATGTATATGACAAATCTTTGCATAAATACTGCAAATTCACTTTTCATAAAATTGCAACACATCTCAAAATTCTTCTATACCTAAATCCATATAAGCACAAGAAAAATTTCAAAAATAATCAAAGTGTTTATATTTCGACTTGTCACAGACGCAGATGTGTATTGATTTCCAAAGAAGCAGATGTGAGTTCGTAAAGCTTATAGGTGCAAAGTAAACTTTCAATACCTTGAAGTATACTGAGAGTTCTTTCAAGAAAAATCCATATGTAATGTTCTATAATCACAGGTGTGCCCCAAGACAATTATTCATCTGTCTGTGTATTGAGCTTTGACTCGTGGTTGATCGGAAACGATTTGTACAAAACATATGTCTACGTCTTTTTATCAAACACGATTCCAGTTAAAAATGTTGTTGATTGGTAAATATTAATAAGAAGGTAAATGGTATTTAAATACAAAAGATTACAAATAAGTGTTATCTATATATTTGCTAGACGAGCTTTAAGTATGAATAAATAGGCCGAAAAAAAATTACAAAAAAATTGGCCAAGAAATGGTATAAATGGAAACTTAAAAATAAAGAAAATTTAAGCTGAATGAGCAAGTTATCAGATCCATATAGTGGGTTAAGTTGAAAAAAATTTCCGGGTTCGTAGGCTAAAAACCGACAAAATTTCGGTATTCATTAGAATTGCGCTGTACACGTTACTTATTTTTTTTTTATCGTAAGATCTCATATCCAGAAACTTTGAGTTTTTTTATATATAAGCTAAATATTATATATAAGCTATATAAGCTAAATAATATATAAAAACCTTATTTTTTTGGAAACTTTATTTTTTTCCACTATATAGAAGATTTTACTAAGTTTCAAAACCTCTATAATATAAGTGAATATTTTTTTTAATAAAGTTACTAACTAACACTTTCGACCGTTTTCATATTATGCATTTTTCTAATACCTTATATGGTAACACATCGTTTGTGGCTAAAAGGACCATCCGCTATAAACGCAATGGTCCAAAATCTAAAATAATTTTTAACATATATTGTAGAAAGGTACCAAGTGAAATCAGTTAATACATTTCTCAAACCGGCGGTGGTAAACGGGGCGCAAGGCCTTCACTAACGTTTCATTGAACAGATAAATGGGGCTCAGGTATCTTGGGGTCAATAAAATCGTATAGGTAAACGGGGCGGAAATGTTTTCTTTAAAGTAAAGGTATCGAAATAAAATGTTGGTCTATTTTTAAAAATTTTATTAATTACGAAACATTTATTGCTTTCTTTGAAAATGTAAAATTTTTGTAGGCTATTAAATCTTTTCCACTCATACTTTCAATTACTGATACCGACATTTTCTCACTATTAAAATCTTGAGCGGAAATCTTTTCGCACATCTGTTCGCTATTACAATGAGAACTGAACTGATTAAGTGGTATACAAATTATTAGTGTCAATTATAGGAATTCTTACCTGCCCTACCCCACAACCCCTCTCGGGAAGGGCTGGCGCCCCATTTACCTATGATATAAACGTAACCTTACAGGCGTGCAGGTAAAAGAGATATTTTCGCGCCCCGTTTACCTCCGTCCTCTCAAACAAACGTCTAGCACTGGCGTATGTTTCGTCACAGGTATTATTACAAAATCTGTGTTATCTTTGGAAACTTCAAAGAAAGAAATATCTAGAGCAAACATTTAATCTTTTACTGTGTCTCAATTTTTCCAATTTACTCACAAATCCGAAACTCCTGGCTAAGTCATGTGCTCAGAAAGTATTAGCGGATTGACCGGCCATTCTTTTCAAATTCACATGCCAAGAAGTTCTGACAGAGTTTCTCTTACAATGCTAAAGAGAAAAAATCATCATCAAAAAGTACCTATTTTAGAAACCAAAATAGAGACATTGGTAAAATGTGTTCCTCAGAAATATCAAACATTTTATGCCACCATCTTAGATTGGCTAACCAAAAGCCCAAAAAAATGTCTGTTGTATTTATTTTTCTTTTCATAAATCTTCAATGTGTAAAATTTTAACATTGTTTGGTTTAAAATTTTAATACTTTAAAATTTTTTTTTTTTAGATATCTAGTTGATGCAATTTTTTTTAACGAAGTATTGCTAATGTAGAATAGCATATAGCAACATTATGTATCCTTAAAATACTCAAGATCTTAGTTTTATTACAATAAATTAGTTGCAGCAACTAAGTTGCATCAAAAAATATGTCGTTTGTTTCAGAAAGGTACCAACTGCATTTTCTTTAAACCTGTTTTTTTTCTTAATAGTAAAATGTAAGTGTTTTAATGCAAATATATTCTTGGGTATCTACTCCTAATTTTTGTAATAATAGAAGTTACTGTAAATATGATTCTGGACATAACTAATCAGTTTTTATTGATTTTTTCGAAATGTCCGCAGTGGTAGTTAGTACGTTTCTAAAATAAACAATTCAAGTATATTTGTTACAAATAGTCCAAGTTTCAGATAGAAGTTTTTAATAAAATTATGAATATTAAAAATACAGTTTACGCTTTAGTGTACGGTATGCCCTATGTGAGTGCATTCTACTCGCTTCCCAGTGCTCTACTCCAAAACGGTTGATATTGCAAAAAAATGTAGAAACATTTTTTGTAGGAAATTGCATGTCAAATGATTTTTTTTACCTTCGAGCTATAGGTCGCGAGATATTCGCGAAAAGCTGATTTTCGTGACCTTTTGACCTTTAAAACTTTTTTGGCCGGCACGATATTAATGTAAATTTTACACCTTTATTATGGCTTTTTAATTGAAATTCAGCTCACTAGGTTTTTTTCGCAGATTAAAGTTAAAAATGCATAAAATAAATGGACTAAATTAATAAGTTCAGAGCGAAATAGAGACTCATATTTTAAGAGCCAGAAAAAATGCGAATAAAAGAAGAATTTTAAAAACCGCCAGTTTAAGGATTAAAGCAAAATATTTTTTTATGGAGCTAATAGAGGTTAACTAAAAATAATCTACCATAATACTAACTAATAGATTCATGAAAAGCGAGTCACTGTAAAGAAAAAGTCCCCACCCTAGTCATTTACACTTATGTTAGGCCCCTTTTATAACAAATTAAAACCTTCACTATGTTTTCTCTATGTCACATTTCATACCTACACCTTGCCGCCCCCCTCCCCAAGCGCGAGGCCGGGGCGACCTCCTTCATCGCCTACGCCTAGCTACGCTACTGATGAATACCTGCATAAAAGTTTTTATTTCTTTTAAAAAAGCAAAATATTTATTATAACTTTACACCTATCTATACAGGGTGTCTTCTAATTAACAGTACACAGGAAATCCCAGAAAAAAATTATTTCGATAATTTTTGTTACGAATATTGAAATATAAGTTGGTATCTGGGGACGTTTTAATATAAACTGTTTAGATTCAATATTAGTTTTTATGTGTTAACTAGAGGGCGCTACCTACACTCCTTTAAAAACATCGCAGATTTCTTCTGCCTGTATTTACAGGGTGACGCCTTTCGTTGACCTTGAAGGGTATAGCGACAACTAAAAGAAATAGAACAAATCTGATTTTGGAAACAAACTAGGTGGTAAAAGTTAATCATGGCTAATTTGATTTTTCTTTGCATATACGCTTAATATAAGAGATAAAAAAAATGTAAATAGAAAAGTTTTAGGGGTTTTTAGGTAGAATTTAGTGGCAAACCTACGACATATAATTTTTTTAGTCCTAATACAAACCTGGGTTTTTTTATATGGAACGTCTTTTATATTTTATCACTAATAAAAAGGTTTTTCTAAAAGCCGTAAAAATACCACATTTGATATATTTAATTTGTCACAGTTTTGGACATCGTTAGAAGTTCGATAATAAAATAACATTTTTAAAATAAAACACTCTGTATATTTATTTACTATTAAAAATATATTTTAAAGACCTTTAAGAATTTACCCCATTTTAAATATATCTGTTATTTTTTTGAAGTTGCACCAAACAACTTAAACGAAAATATCTCGAAAATAGTTGCTCGGAGCGATTCTCACAAGGTATAGCTTTCTTTGTGTAGAAAGCATTAAAGAGTTAGTGATTTAATAAGATAGTACATACAGGGTTGAACAAAACAGTTGCGACCTTTAAGAGAAATTTAAAGCAGAGTAGGTAGTGCCCTCTTGTAAACACAAGAAATAATATTAGATCTAAATAATTGATATGAAGGAACCCCCAGACACCAAGTTTCATTTCAATATTCGATTAGTAATAAAAAATAAATTAAATATATTTAAATATATCTATCAATTTGACACCCTGTATCTTCATCAATTCTTAAATATAGGTATTGGGCAGTTAATTAAATGTTTAAAAAATATTATTTGGCATAAGAAATCTGTAAATTCTCTGTGTACCATTAATTAGCGGACACTCTATATTTACTGAAGCTTAAAATAAAAAATGTTTTAAAAACAAAAGTTTTCCGTCATTTATTTAAAAGTTTTTTATTCTATTACTCTATTATTTGCAACCAGCTTCAGACAGTCAACTAAAGTAAATACAACACCAAACTTTTAATAAGAAGCTACTTGTTAAAAGGTAGTTATTGCTTTTTGTCTATTTTACATGACCGGTACACTTTCCTTGAGAGCAGATGAGAGAAGGGCAATAGGTAAAAAGTCCCACGGATGAAATATCCGTTATATAAGGTGGATGCAAGATGCAAGATGCGGCCCATGTGGGAATGACCAACCTGTGTGAACTTTTATTAGAGCTATTGAATATTCATAATTCAGTTTATTTTCAACGGACTTAAAAGGTAATTTTGACTCTATGCGTTTTTAAATAAAGAATCTTACTATCTCATAAGAATTTAGTTTTTTTAACACTTAGGAATTGTTTAACTTTTGAAAAAGTTACTGAAACATAATCATATTTTATTCTTTTTTAGTATTTTTTTTACATTTACCCATAGAGATTTATTTACCCATAAAAAATAGAGGTAAGTTGATTGTTACGCTGACCAATAACACTTCTTCACAAAGATGCGTTAACGTTTAGCAGTAATAAAATAAGGAGTTTCCCTGTTTCCCTTAATACTGCTAGCACTATTTGTTTATTCCAATAATTCCCTATTAACTCTCTAAAAAACAGGTTATTATTAGAAATAAGGACCTGCGGCTTTCGTGGTGTTTGCAACTTTATGATGAAATAAAAGATAACACTAAAATATTTTTCATAGCCTTCTCTGTTTCGGACATACAGGGCAAAATTTAATGTTTTTCCATTTTAGGTGTACTTCCATATTTTACTTCTCTTTTGACTTACAACAAAAGTTAAAACGGATGTTGGTAGATATTTTTACGAAGAGTCCAGTGGTTTAAACTTTTTAATTTTTTTTTTTTTTTTTGAGATTTGCGATATGCACCAAACATATAATTTTTCGTATGGAACAACCTGTATATTTCTTGATAATTAAATTGCAGCAAATGAGATCTTTTAAAAATATATATTATTAAATAGTTATTTCATATTTTTAGACCGTAAGTTGTTTTTTAAATTTTAGAATCGAATTTCGCATAGTGGGCAATGATGTAGACTTCATAAAAAAAATAAAGGTCGCCCTCAATTCATAATATGTTAACATTTTAAAGCAACATCAAAGTTTTAATTATTTTACCCCGCCCAGCATCCCTATTTACCTCTCGTTCCTAAAGTTTGTTCACTTATTAAAAATAGAATATTTTGGATCAGCGGCAATATGTTTTTAAAAAAGTATTCGAATTTAAACCAAATATTAGAAAACCCTGTATGAAATTGACATCTTTAAAATTTAAACTTCAATAATAATTTTGGGAACAGTATTCTACACGGTTTTCTACAATTTTGTTGAGACGACGGGTGAATAGGGGTGCTGGTCGGGGTAAAATAATTAAAACTTTGATGTTGATGTACATTTTTAACAAATTATTAACTGAAGACTTACTAAATTTTTTTGGTTAAATTCTATATCATGAACCACTATGCAAAATTCAATTTTAAAATTAAAAACATCAATTTAGGATCTAAAAATATAAAATAAATATTAAGTAGTATACATTTTTTTGACCTGCTATATTTTAATCAATAAAAAATACAAATGGTGTTCAATTAAAAAAGCATATGTTTGGTTCATTACTCAAAAAATACAAAAACAAAAATCTAACAACACCAGTGGATGCTACGTAAAAATATTTACCAACATCATTTTTTACTTTTGTTGTAAGTTAAAATACAACTGAAATACAAAGAGAGTCCAGAATAAGAAAAACAACATTTTGACCTGTATATCAGAAACGGAGAGGTACATACATAAAAAATCCTTTAGTGTCATCTTTTGATTCACAAAAAGTAGCAAAAGTTTTCGAAAACCGCAAGTCTTTATCTCAAATAATAACCAAGTTACCCTGCAACTGCAACGAAATCTGGACACTCTGTACAGTGCTTTTTTACTTGATGGTATTTATTTGGGTACACGTCAATAGACTTTTCGATAAATAGACTGAACGACTTTTTGATAAATAAAATTATGGCTTTGTTTTGTAAAGTTATCTCAGTTCGTTTTAAAGATATTTGAAAAAAAAATACGAGGGTGGATTCCAGGGGTGCATTTCACCTCTTAAAAGTGTTTAATGACCGATAAAAAAATACGCTAATGTTGTTTTTTCATGTACTACAACATATTGCAGTATTATCTAAATCGGCGACACCTGGGATAGATTCCTGATTAGTGTTTGCGAAATATGCTTATGAAGCCGCCACACATTGGGCGAGCTTGTAGCCGAACTATTTGTCGAAACATTGCTTAAACTATTTGTAAGCAAGCGGACTGGAGCACAGTTGGGCCAATCAAGACAAATGTAGACGAACTATCCATCCACATAATGGTGTTTGCCAAAATTTGTCGTAGTTGGCCCAATGTGTGACGGCGGCATTAAAATATCGGAAATAAACGAAAATATCAGTAACAAATTGCTAAAATAAAATTATTTATCTTAAAAACAGAACAAAAATATTTTAGCCAGGTAAGGCGTTCCTTCCTCTATCCCGACGCACAGCTGGGATCTAGACAGGTGAGCCAGCGGGACCCTGGACCTGCACTTCTGGTACAATATAAAGGAAGCACCGCACCAATGCGGTCATGTCGGGCATGTGCTCCATACAGACACTATAACGGATTTTCCCCTCATGGGACACCTTTTTACCTTTTATTCATCTTTTACCTTTCTATCATCTGCTCTTCAAGTTTTTTTAAATTTCGAGATCATGAACTATTTTAACGATTTATTATATTTGAATTTTAAACAAAAAATAAATAAATAAAAACTAAGATTTTTTTATCAATAGAATTAAATTAAATTTTTATTTTTAATTATTAAAAAAAATTGACTGGACTTTTAACATTGAGTTTTAAAAATAGGTTATACAGCGTGTCTTCGGAAATTCTTACCAAATGGAAAACTTTTTACATTTTAAATTTTACGAAAGAAAGTGCCTCTTTAAAGAAAGTCCTGCTTTAGAAAAGAAAAAGTGTTTAAACAAAAATATATGTTGGATGTACAAGGTGGCCTACAAAAATACTTTTTTTCCTTCAAATTAAAATAAAAATAATTTTTTAAAACGGTACGAAACTGTAAGGGTAATTTTTATGTCATTCTATGAAGGACAGCTTCCATAAATTTATGTCCGAGTTGCTTCGTTTCTGAGATAGAGATTTTTTTTTGTTAAAAGCATTTACAATTAGCTTTGTTACAACGTTTTTTCTTGCTCTATTGCCGAAACCCAAGCTTTAAAACAGTTACCCTAGGTCGTCCAGAGTAAAAACGATATGTTTCTGGAAGTGTGGCAAATATTTGTTGTTCTAATTAAAATAGTCTAAGTCTATATTAAATTTTGCTACAAACTAGTAAGAAATTGCAAATATGCCTATTTATGCTTTTTGGTATTTCTTAGTGAATTTTCCAAAACAAAACAACAAATTAAAATCCGCATCATTTTCTTTTAATAAAAAAATGATGAACATTAAATAATTAGGTCCTTAACATGTTATTATATAATAATTTACATTTATTTGTCGTCATCATCATATAAGACGGAAAAAACCTTCTTGTAATTTAGAAAAAACTGCAGCTGACTAAACTATACTAGTACATAGTAATTGGAATTTGAGCCCCTTTGCTGACGACCTATCGATCTGAAATTTGATACACTTAATCTTAATGTCAATACAATATTAAACATTATTTATAATTGTAAATGCAAGATGGCCGCCACAACAAAATGCCCGATTACATTGTTTTTACAACTACTTTAATATTGGTATCAGATGAAAGGGCTTGATTGGTAGAATAGAGCTTAATATAAAAATATTAAAATTCAAGATAGCCGCCGCCACAAAATGGCGAATTACGTATTTTTACAACTGCTTCAATATAAGATATGGTTAGTTCTGGTTAGTTATTTTATGCTTTATTTGTTTTCTGGGAGATTAAATTTAAACAAAATATTATTGGCTTTTCTCCAGAATAGAATTAAAAAGCTTATTTAACATTTTATGAAAATTAAAACTTTTATACATTATGCAGAACTATTCTGCTCTTACACAATATAATAAAAGTTATTATTACTTTAAAAGAAATAAAATAATGAAATATTTAATATTAAGTTACTTACAATACAAAGGTTTCAATCTATGGGTTAATCAAAGTCGGTCTATATAGGATCGCGACATTCGGCCATATTGCTTTGAGGTGTTATGACGTCACATCTCCCATTTTTCGGCCATGTTGTTCAGTGCCGAAGATATACAGTTTATTGTATTAGTAGAACAACCATTTACACAACAGTTTTTAATTATTATTAAGTTGTAAAGTCTTTTACTATAAATAAAAACATTTGGAATTACATCTTTTAACAAATATCACTTCCAAAACAATGCAAAAAGAAATGCGCAAATTCTAGACGCCACTGGATTGATCATTAGCTTTGATTTTACCCAGTCTTGCCAACTTTTCTCCGTGGAGTGCCCTTCCTTGCGTCCTCGACCTCGAACCGCCTAAAAGTTGAGGATATGTCGCAACCTTATAAATATAAAGTAACCTTGGTTTATACTAGTTTTTGCATTTATTCTTATCAGAGTTGGGTAGTATTTGAATACTCGGTATTCTAAATAGAATTCAGAATACATTTGGCTGGTATTCGAATACTATTCGAATAGATCTATTTGTTTGGTATTCGGTATTCGACCGAATACTTTTTGGCCGGTATTCGGTATTCTGTATTCTGAATATTGTTTTGAATTCTGGTATTGAATACTGGTATTCTGGTATTTGAATACTGGTATTCGAATAGCGGTATTCGAATACTGATATTTAAATACCGATATTTAAATCCTGGTATTCAAATAGCAGTATTCGAATCCTGGTATTTAAATCCTGATTTTCAATACTGTTTGATTATTTTTATTAATATTATTTTTCACGCATCTTAAGCGGGTTAAAACATGTTCGCGGTGGTTTTGCCGACGACGCAACGGGGTTAAATTTAGTTATTGTAAAACTGTAAGGTGAGACAGACCGCGTAAGAAACGAAAATAAATTACGTCAGCATTTGTGCAGTATTGTTATTCTATTTTATAATAGGTTGTAATACCTGTTATCACTTGTGTGTAGGCATAGAGTAAGGAAATTATTAGAGTTATCATGGAATAGCCGATTTAAGGACAGGTCATGCGAAAACTCCCAATATAATTTTATTCGATTCTCGTTGAAATACCGCCAGTTAGTCATTTCAGTAAGCTTACGTGTCTCCCCACCGCTGATGTTACACGAGGCGAGGCTTCGACCGACGCATTTAAAGTGTAAACTGGAAAAATGACAAGCCTGCCGCCAGGCAGCGCTAAGCCTGCCGCAAAAGCGGTACGAAAATTTTAGCATGCCATGGTTTCTCTTATCCGTAGGTATGTTACTTTATGGTGTAGGGGAGAAAATCCCGGGATGTCGGCCCTTTTACAGTCCCGAAATCTTCGTAAATAAATCCTTAATTCCTGAGATTTCGGATAAATAATTACATTTTATTTTCATTCACAGTAAAAATAAAAAGTCAGCCATTTACGCGGTCTTACTTAAAAGCAGTTGTAAATCTTTATATTTTTGTAACAATCTAAATTTTATTTATACAGGGTGTCCATTAACTTTACCGACACATGACACATTTTAAGGGAAGATTCTTCAACAAAAATAAGAAAAAAGCTTTTTATGAACATATATTCTAAACGTATTACTTTTGGAACTAGAGTTTTAAAATTTAGTAAAAACAGTAGTTTTTACAATTACTTAAAAATGCAAATATGTTTTAAGAACAAAAAGATACGCCACTGCATGTTTCTTACAAAAAAAAATAAAATAAGAAGCAGTGTTGTTGCTTTTTGATTTTTCTTTCATGGGAAGGACTTTTTTGCTTTTCAAATTTTTTGGCCTTCAGTATTCATGAATATCCAATCCTAGTATTCATGAATATTGAGTATCCGAATACTTTTTTCTTGGTATTCAAATATATTCAGTATTCAAATACTTTTTTTTGCAGTATTCGTATTTGTATTCGAATACCGAATTTCAGTATTCGACCCAACTCTGATTCTTATAAGAACAATGTTAAATGCCTAGAAAACATAAAAATATACTGATAAAATAATAATTAAGGACAAATATGCGTTTTAAAATAAAATTGACAAAATATGCAAAAATGCGTATAAATGCACTTTGCATACTATATTCTTCCCTTTATATCATAATATAGATGTTTTAAATGTGATATAACCGTCCCATTTGCGACAAAGCGGCATTTGCAAAAAGGAGACATTTCAATATATTTCCCATGATGGGTATGCGCGATTATTTTCTACTAGAACAGACTTCATAGCGGAACAGAATAATTATGTAAATTTTTGTTTGCTCTGCTGACACTGACCTGCACGTGTTTTCTACCTTGGGATATTTACATGGACCACTTCGAGATCACACGGGAATGTTGATTTATGAAATTCGCGGGCCATTCGGGTTCCCATAGACTAGTTTTATAATTTTTTTTTAAATAAATTTTGTCAAAAGCTCCTTAGATTATGTAGTACCCTATAAACATGGGAGTCGCTATAACTATCAAATTATTTTATCTAAAAGCTGAAACGTGGGACCTACACCAAATTTCTACCAGATGCTATTGATGCTAAGATGAACACTTTGATTAAGAAAATTTTTATTTTAGAATTTGCTAAAAAAGTTGATTTTTTGTTTTGCCTCCTTTTTCCCCCAGCAAAATCTGAAAATACAAAATAACTTAAACAATGTAAGCAATACAGAATTATCCAACAAACTCAGAATATACAGACTGTCCATTGAAAGGATTTACAAATATGACTCAAAAATTTAATTTTTAAATTAAAATCCCTATCTTCAACAAAATATGAATTTCAGGAAAAAAAATTGTGTTTGTATAAGGGGTTCCCAAAAACTTAAAAAAATTCTAGAGTAAACTCCCTCCATAATGACCCCTGCTTATCAAGTAACCTAAAATTTAATAATAACATCAGGCACATGGTCGTCGGTTGGGGAGATATTTAATACAAATTGTAAAATAATTAATTTTTATTTTAAATTTTGCTTGTTGGTGTAAAACAAAATTCTAAACATTTTTTAAATTAAATTAAATTAAATTAAAATATCAAAAAGTGAAAGTATTTGGCTCAGTACCCAAAAAAGTTGTTTAGAATTTGGTTTTAGGGCGATTTGCAAAATTTAAAACAGAAAATTTAAAAAGATAAAAAAGAAATTCTCCAAAAGAAGAGTTGGTCAATTTACTGATATTATTTTATTTCTTTTAAATAATTTTTTAACTATAAAGTGACGCATTGACTTAAATAATCATAAAATTTGTGTTTTCTTTCATATTTAAAACGAGAAAAATTTAAAAATGAGATTATGCAAGTTCTTTAAGTGCGTTAACTTGTTTTTTAAGAACTATTATGCAATTTAAAAATGTAAACCAGATAAATTACATCATTGATGTGTTTTTCATTCGTCTTTAAGCTAACCTATGTTGCAAATATATTTGGTATAAAATGTGCAATATCATTTGTGTATCAATATTGGATTGGGGCGCCAAAAATCTCGTTCAATTTAATGCAAACAAAACTCAATCATGTTCCTTGTTGCGGAAAAAATCATCAAACACTCACTCTTTGCTTATAAGTGGCCAGGTTTTGCCAAGCAAGGGCACAATCAACCTTGTGGGCATCTCATTTGAAAACAACCTCAACTGGCATAAACACCGTATCTATAGCCTATCTATAGGCTTCCAAAAAGTATGGGTTTCTTTTCCGAGCCAGAAAGTATTTTCCCCTTCCAATTTATACACCTAGTTTGTGTCCCAAATTCGACCCTCTTTGGAATATTGTTGTCATGTCTGGGAAAGGCGTCCCCCACAACCCTCAGCATTCTTAATGCCATTCAAAGACGAGCTGTTCGTCTTATTAATGATCTTTTACTTACTGAGAGACTTTCTTCTCTTGCCCATAGTCAAGCTCTAGGAGATCTATCGCTCTTTTATAGATGCTTTCAAGGTGTAACCACGGTCTACCGTGGGTACACCCACGGTAGACCCGTACAGTTTTTTATTCAGGTAGACCCGAGACCTGAGCGTGTGGGGCAATCAGGTATAACTGTACAGTTTTAACTGCACAGTTTTTTCTCCGGTCGGCCGGAAACACTACTCGGGTAGACCTGAGACCTGAGTGCAGTGTGGGGCAAACTTCAGGTTTTAACTTCTGCACAGTTTTTTTTTTCCTTCCTTCTGGTCGGCCGTGCAAACAGATTTCTTAATGAATAATGCAACAAAGTTCAACAGGTAGCGATTATTAATAATTAAAAATTATATAATTCAAATAGGTGCTTTGAGGTCAAATGACAAGTCGGTATATGCTGTGCCACGACATATGCAAGTAGTTTCGTTTTACCTTATTGTTTTTTATGATTTCCTTTAAGAATAAAATATTTATTGAGGCCTTAGAATACTTTCCTTTCGATAGAAATGTATTGTACAGGGTATACTATTTTCGATGTTTAGTACAGTGGATCTGAAAACTGCTGCTACAGAGATGGATAAATGGGAAAAGAACTGTATTTTAGTGCTTAGTTTAAATCGCTTTTTATTCTCGTTAAGAATAATCATGGCTTACCAGATGTTTCCAAAACTGTTTGGTCCACTTTTTTTTCTTTCCCGTAGCTCTGCCATTTAAAAATTTAGAGAAAAAGTGTAAATAGGAACTCCCAGGATAACCATGCTCTTGCTAGAAAAGTGTAACCTCGGTATTTAATTTAATAGTCCGTCTTTTGGACCTTCTCGACATCACCTCCATATATACATATATATACATATATATACATATATATATATATATATATATTATTATATTATTATACATATTATACATATTATTGGCTATTATTATTATTATTACATGTGTATATAAGAGTCACTTCTCTGATTCAGGTCGTTAAATATGTAAATATAAAACATGGATAAACTGATCATGTTTTACATATATTTATTTAGGCAAAATTCTTGACTCTAAATCACAAGATAAAATATGACATTTTAACCATTTTAATATTATTTACATATTTAACTGGCCTGACTCCAAGAAAGTTACTCTTATAGTTTTCGGATTTTTACGACCGCGCGCAGTGGGTGGACGAACATGCGCACTTAAAAGCCGTGGCGAAATATAAACACCGGCACCCCGTACCCTTCGTCCGCGGTGTGACCGTAACGCTCATTAGCTACCGTACTTCGAACAGGAAAGCAGGACGCGGTCAACACATTCTTTCCTATAATGCGAATAGTTTGTTTGGGTCCGGGTGCGTTTACCCTCAACTGCCTTGCGTACAAACCGGTTTTTTCGCCCATGAAATGTAACTTTTGTTTCGCGCAGGTTATAATATTAGCAATCCATCGAGATCAGTGGTTATTTTGCTGAGCTTGAGCTCTCTGTTCGACCTTCGAACAGTGCGAACGACGCGACGCGTAGAAAATTACCGAATTTTTCCCGGTGTGGCGGTTAGAGGAACTGTACGGGCGTTTTTTCTTTCGGGGATCGAGTTTCGAATAGCGGAAAATAGGTAGGCGTGATATGGGAACTGTCAGTAGTGATAGTGAAGGTTGTACGTAACACGAGTAGCAGTTCTTGGTTTGACAGCTATCATTTTATGCATTGTATCAATTAATAGATTTTTTTGTTGAATTTCTGGAAGCTACAAGCTCGATAATCCAGATTTTTGTCGACGAATCCCTCGAAAGCATAGTCCGGAAGGGGAAGAGCTGGCAAATTGGACCTAAAGGGATCAGAGCCAAGAACAAAAAAAAATAGAATAGAATAGTTATTTTAGTTTAATTATAAGTTTTTACATTTTAACAGTAATATTTTGGTAAAAAGCTTTCCACATTTTTGAGACCCGACCTTAAGCTCAGTTCTCGTTCTGGCAGTCTCGTTAAGATTTTATTTTATTTGATTATGGTAGGAATATTTTAAAATTGCAAATTCGGTGACCTTTTGATTTTTTTTTGTTATTAAAACATAAAAAGGCCGCCTGCAGCCGGACTATTTTACAGAATGGCGCCGCTATCCTTTACAGCGCCGCGCCGATAGAGACACTTCCATCAAGACTGCATATCATAAAAGAAAGTTAGAAAAGGCCGGCCACAAGCCTGCCGATTTAATTGCTTAAAACTTTGTAGTGATTTTTTTTCAAAGAACACCGAATTACATTTAAAAATGTTCTTTCTATATGATAAAATAATTTCGACTGAAAGCATATGGACCTTTGTTTAGAGTTTGCATGCTCCTCTTTAAGTAAGTAATTTTTTATACAGCGTGTCTATTTAAGTTCGCACCATGTGGAAAACTTTTTAATATTAATTTTACGAAAAAAGGTATTCTTTATAAAAAGTTCCGCATGTTCTAAAACCTAAAATGCAATCATCGGATATTAATTTTTTGCGGTGGAAAAGTACCATTATTTTGCATAATATTAAAAATTTTTATGACAAAAGATGTTTGGAACTGAAAGTACCTTTCAAATATACAAATTGGTTTATTTAAAAGACAAAAACTTTTTGTACATTTCTTATGTGATAAGGAGTGGTTCTGTAACTTTTCGCTGTTTTGACAGTTTTTAAGCTTTCTATTCATATATTTCGACACGGTCTGTAGCTGGATAACCATGGGGTTTTTAAAAAAGTAAATACTGAAACATATACAGGTCGGATAAGGCCACATTATAAAATTATTTTACTCTATACAAGATGTCTCAAAAAAGTGTGACGTATTAAAGTTATATTTTTTAAATAATAATAAAATCAAATATCACAAAAACGAATAAAATTAGACACTTAGTACTAAAAACAAACTTGAGTTATTTTTTATGTAGAATCTAAAACCGTCATAAAATATAGGGTGTTCCATTTAAAAAAATATAACTTTGATACGTCACACTTTTTTGAGACACCCTGTATAGACCAAAATAATTTTATACTGTGGTCTAATCCGACCTGTATATGTCCCAGTATTTACTTTTTTAAAAACCCTATGGTTATCCAGCTACAGACCGTGTCGAATATGGTGGGCCACCCTGTATTTTTCAAACTTTTTGTAATTTTTTTCCCAACACACAATTTGGTTGCAGTATTAAATACATAGGGTAATAGTATATTATGTAACAAGTTTTGAAAAAGGCTCTTTGCACACGGGTGTGATAGTTTATCGGCACGAGCCGTGGGCGAGTGCCGTAAGTCACACGAGTATGCAATGAGGCAATTTAAAACGTGTTGCTCACTATACTTTTCATTCGACTGCACATAACAACTACAACCACAAAAAATAAAAATTTGTAGTTAATTTATTTAATTTTTTAACAATATTATTTAATTACAATATTAATTAAACAAGTTTATATAAATTAGTAAAGTAACAATAAAATATTAATTGAAGTTTTAATTAATTGTAGTAATCGAACAGTCTGCCAAATTCATTATTGGAAGGTCTTTTTTCTCATAATGATTTTTAATAATGTTTAAATAATATTTTAATGAATGTAAACTCTTAGCTATGTTACTTCTTGGCAAAGGCTGCAATATTTATTTCGAAGGAATGTTGCTCGACGATGGCTTTACAGACAGTAAATATATTTAGAATTTTGTTATAAAAAAATGAGAAAAAAGGCAGTAAAACTTTATCATTAAAAAAAATACATAATATAAATTTTTATACAGTAACAATAAACCAAAAAAAGTATTCAAGGGACACTTACACTCAATTTTTAAATCCAAAATATGGGGAGAAATATTTTGAAGGAATAAATGTCAAAAAAAACTATTAAATATATGTATATAATATTATTTATTAATGTCTTTAAAACTTTTAATAAGGCAACTCCCTAATTTCATATATATATTTTTTGTAACTACAAACTTAAAAGGTTTTAAACAAAATGTTTACAACTCCTTACAGTCTACTTGAATAACTCGCCTTCTCGACTAGCCATCACCCATTAATCACACAACACACACTAATTAGGTAATGAATACACTTAATTATGTCTATTAAAAAATCTTTTCTTTAAAAAAGAAACTAAAAAGCTAGAAAGCCACGTAGAAAACAATTTCACAAAGCGGTCAAACTAAAGCAAGTTTGCTTTATCTGTCAAAATCTTTAAATCTTGTATTTTGGCTAAGCGGGAAATTGAATTTGTCACCTTCGGTAGAAATTGCTAATTTTACCATCATTTTATTTTTATTCTCTCAAAAATACATAATAAACATTTTGTTTGACTTAATTTTTATTTGCATGATTTGTAACAATAAAATGTTATGAAAATGTAAAAAAATAATTGCTAAGCTGCCATTATAAATAACTAACCAGAACTAACCAGATCAAAAAAATTGCTCTAATGTTAGTTCAATACCAATGTTAATAATATGGTTTGAAAAGTATCAATATGCGGTGAAGGTTTGCCTTTAAAAATCCAATATTTATTTGCCTGCAACAAAAAGGCATGCTTTATTTAATCAGGATTGGTATGCCGCCATTTTTTTATGCTTGCCGGCAATTCGCCTGAATGTAAACGTTATTGGCAATTGAGTGTTTATTTAGGGTTGACTTTTTAATGTGTATTAGATGTTGTCATAATATTGCCACCAATTGCCAATGCTTTACCATTCATGCCAATATGAAAATGTATATTGCCGGCAAATAGTGTTTGATGGGAAAACTAAGCCGTATTTAAAAGCATTGTTAGAATAGATAAATATTAAATTGTTAATATTTTGAAAACTGTAAATTTTTGAAATATACACCCTTATACAGACCTATCCTTATTTTTAATGCTTAATTGAATAAGGTAAAACAAGATAAAGTTTTCCATTAAAAAAAATGACTATAAAGATTTTTGTCGTAATAATTTTTAACGATTATTTTTGACCACTTTATATTTATAAATTGTGAAAATATTTATACAGTCTGTTAAAGTAGTCCTTTCTCTACGAGAAATTCTACCTGAACTTATATTAAAGGGTTTTGTGTGAAAGAAATTGATGGATATATGTAATGGGCTGCAAATGTCATTTTTGACATAAAATTTAAAATGAGTTAAAAACGGTTGGACTTGGATATAGAACATTATACATAAATTATGTTTAAAATTTTAAGCAGAATCTAAAAAATAAATAATATATAGGGTGTTCCATTTAAAATAAGAAAGTTGACATAAAATCCGGTATAACCGGAAGTGGTAGAGCTGTCAACATATTATAGTTGTATGTCCCCCACTTCATGTTATTACCAAATGATCCAAAGCTTACTTTTCGAGAAATCGATCGCGGCAGTTCCCGGTGGGATACCCTGATAGTTTTTGATTTGATATTCCCATTTTGAAATTTAAAATTTATAAAAATTATTTAGAATAGAAAGAAAAGAAGGTTTTTGTTACCGGACAATTTCAGTTGTTTTAGTTTTCATAATTCTTCTTAAACCGTATCTCGAAAAAATATGTTTCTTTATAATTTAATAATTATTATTAAACATAGATCAATTTAAAATGTAAGGCAATATTTAGAACTTTATTTAAATAATTATCAGACATGTAGTTTAGACTTTTGCTGTACAGAGCTTGTCTAAATTCAGGACCCCCTCCTAACTTTTTAATTGTTGGGTATTTTTTTATAATTATTTAAGGATTTTAGTGAGACAACATTAACCAAATTTTAGACAGGAAATGACAGATATAAATGTCAAACTGACAGCTGGGTGCCATTTTGAAAAGAAAAATAAAATTGAAACGGGGGTCTTGTGGCACATCATTTTAAAGCTCCTGACGGGTACTTTATAACCCCAGAATATAAAGTCAATACCTTTACCTACTACAAAATGGCGGTTCTTTGAAAATTATCTAAATAGATTATTTAGATGGCCATATTTTTGAATCTAATAAAGTTAGAGGCACTTAGTGTGATATTTTCTTAAAGCTCTTTTAAGGATTTATTTAATGGTAATATTGGTGATACTATACAGGGTAGGACAAAAAGTTGTTTTTTGAATGACACACCCTATATTTTATATTACCATTAAAAAGATAACAAAAGACCTTTAAGAAAATACGACATAAGGTATATCTACCTTTATTCGTTTTGGAGATATGGCCACCCAAATAAGGTATTTAGGTAATTTTTAAACTACCGCCATTTTTTGGAGGTGAAGGTATTTAGTTTATATTCTGGGGTTATAAAGAACTTGTCAGGAGCTTTAAAATAATGTGCCACAAGATCCCCTTTTTATTTAATTTTTCTTTTAAATTGGCGCCCAGCTGTCAGTTTAACATTTATACCTGTCATTTCTTGTCTAAAATTTGGTCTATGTTGTTTTACTAAAGTCCTTAAATTTTCATGAAAAATCACTAAATAATTTAAAACTTAGAAGGAGGGTCCTTACTTTAGACAAGCACTGTATATTATTTTTAAAAATATTACTTAAACATACATTAGGTATAGTCTGTGGGCCAGGGCTGTTTCATGGCCAATTAGTGTCGACGAAGTTTCAGAGTGTATACAATGGATTTTAACCCGCTGAATTGGAATTTCAAACTTGCTTTTGTGTCGGAAGTGACGGAATTTGTTATTAACAATACAATTGTTTAAAAGGCTCTAGCTTCTTAACTAAAAGAGATGGAAACATGTTTTTTAAATAAAATTTTATTCCGGTTCTTTAGCATTTACACAATAGTATAATACATAACAAGTATCGAAAGTGATATATTGTACACGAGTGTAAATGCTGTCGTATGACGTAATAGTCGAGTGCGACAATACCATGAGTGTGAATATTAATTTCGACACGAGTCATGTACAATATTTTTTAAATATTTAAAAAATAAATAATTAAAGAAAAACATATGTAAGAAATAATTTAGGTAAATAAAATAAGTATTTTTCAATTTTAGTGAAAAATAAAATCGTATCGTCGAAAATATTTTAATTCATGGCCTTACGTATACTCATACTTATTATATACGGTTTAAGCCCTTCGCCTAACAACATGCGCACCTTAAAACTGATTTATCATATTAATATTTTTAAGTATTATGTTTAAATTATACATATTATACACCAAATTCTTTGTCTTAAATCGTAATTTGAATATGTAACTAGCTTTGCTATATTGTAAACTATTAGTAGCTAAAAAACTGTATAAACAAATTATATTCTATTTTTTTATTAAAGAATATTCATTTATAATTGTTGTAACTTTGTTATTAATAATATTTTATTAAAAATTTGGCTCAGTTTTAAAGCAGGTAATTTCTCCTTTAATTTGAGCCATTACAGAGTAACTTTACTTAAAATCAAGCCGAGTTATAGGTGAAAATTTGCCTAAATGCCGTAATTTTTGCATGTTTTTGTAATGTTTTTGGACTAATTTTGCCATATCTTCGGTTCTAACAATCAGAATAATGCTTATAAAACGTCATTTTGCAGATTTTTTTTAAAGAACAAATTTTATTTAAAAAAATGTTTTAATCTCTTTTAGTTAAGGAGCTAGAGCCTTATAAACAATTAAATTGTTTATAACAAATTTCCGTCACTTCCGACACAAAAGCAAGTTTGAAATTCGAATTCAGTGGGTCAAAATCCATAGGAATTCATTCTAAATGATCCCTAAACTAGTAGGTTTAAAAGACGTTAATAAATATTTACTTTTGTTTTTTTTTAAGGTTTTATAATTCATATTCCTCACTTTCCTCTAACGAATGTATTGGGTCGTGTAAGTTATAGTGTCTATTTGATTCATATGTCTAAATTGCTACTTATTAATCCAGCTTTATCCAGATATCCCATATACACTTCAGAATTTGCCATGGTAAGTAATATTCTATTATACCTAATTAAACTATATTTATTAGCACGCACCAAAAAAGGTCTTTAATAAAAGTAGCTACATTTTACACCAATCTATATGAATGAATTATCCATTTTGCAGTAGTCTTTGGTTAGGACAGCACGGGACACTTTTACTAATAATCATTTAAATTATTAAATTTCAATCTAGGGTTCCATGATTACGATTAAACAGTTAATAATAAGTTAAGTTCCCACGTAATATTAGACTTTTGTTATTTGCGACTTCTACAGGCGGGGTAAAAGTTTGCAAAATCATAGTTATGATTAAAGGTTTCTTTTTAATAGGAGAAGGTTGAGTTATTGGCATATATCCTGATTGGACATTTTATTTTAAACAATTTAGAAAAGGCGTGGTGTGCCTTGGAGGTGCCCCATATCACAATAAGTTAGGGGCCCCAAAAAAAATTTTGAAGACAAAAAAAGACCCCACTTTCTCCTTGGATGTGCCCAAAAATATATTCTATTTCGGCATAGCTTTATTCATTCTTATAAAAAAGGGCCCAACTTTCCCAATTTAGCGGACAATTTTACAGTATTCTACTACTTATTTCTGCTTAAACACATTTGGGGGCCCTATAGCTCGGGGGCCCCGTATCATTGATACGGCTGATACGGCGGTAGCTACGCCCCTGCAGTTAGTACATATCCAAGCATACGTTTAAATTTTTAGCATTTTTATATAATAAAGTAGTTATCTCTTTAAATTAGCTTTTATTTTCGTTGATAACAATTTAACTTTATTTTGATATAAAATATTTTTTGCAGGTTGCAACATTTGCAAGTGATTTGGTAACTATGTATATATGCGGAATATTGTTAACCCTCTTTTTGAGCTACCAGTATCTCAATTATTGAAAGTTGTTTTTGTGCTAAAAAAAAGAGATAGAGGAAACAGTTGAAAATCTAAAAAAAAATAAATAACATATTGTGCTATTGTTTTGTTAACAAAAGTTAAAATAAAAATTAAATTTTTGAATAACTGAGTTATTTTACAGTGTATCTACCTACGTTAGTTGGCGTTATACGAAAAATATTTTTAATAATAATTTTACCAATAAAAGTTAATTTATAAAAAATGTTCTGCCTTAATTAGGACCTTAAATGCAACCATTATATCGCTGATTAAGATGAAGACATACAAGACTTAAAAAAGTGATTATAAAAAAGCCATTTGATCTGTCCCCACTCGCGAGTGGGGGTCAGAAATATAACATTAGACTACAGGGCCTTTATTTAACTCTTCAAAGGTATACGTTTAACAAACGAAGACTCGTCATTTGTTTTTAATTACTAATTGTCATAATTATTTATCATAAAAATGTATAGCAAAAATGGTTAATATTAGTGTGACGATATTGCATATAAAAATTCAGGGTAAATTTTACTAAAATATTAGTGGCGTTTTAATAATATTTATAATAATTTTTTAAAGAAAAAAATTGTACGCCACCGCACTTCCTTAAAATCAATGTTATTTTTGAATTACTTATTTTCTTTAGTGTTAATTTGTTTTTTTTTAATTTTTTGTACGATAAACGGTAAATAAATACCCGGGGGAAGAGGGGTTGGCAAACCATATCCTTGGCTGGTTAGTTCTGGTTAGTAGGTAGTTAATAATTAAAAAGAAAAAATGACCTTAATCCCGTTACAATTTTTCTTTATTAATTTATATAAATGAAAAATCTACACCACTATTTTTTAACCAATCAAATGTGTAATTTTAGTTGCGTTATCATAATAGTTTAGGAATTTCTCCGAAATGTTTTCCTGCTGGGGTACTTTGCAGCAAATTATGGTGGAATTTTTTGACATAATTATAGAATTTGGTTCTACGTCATGCCTGTCACTCACACATAATTAATAAAAATGGTATTTTCTAGAGTTGTAGTATCTTAGACGTACCATAATATAAGAGACTGTACGGTTTTAAGTCCCCAAATGACATTCGTATACAACTAAAGTTAGTAAAATAATATCTTAGAACTGGCGAAGCAGAACTAATTAAAGAGCAAACGAAAGCTATATGGCGAATAACCCTGGAAAGGAACAAGGAATAAGAAGTAGATGATGTTTGAATAACAAACAACGTAAGTCCCCTAAAGATACCCTATAGCAGTTGGGCAACCTATACCAATCATCTTTTTACATACGGATTTTTTTCTTACTTTTATAATTCACACCCTTTACAATGTCCTCTAATATTTTATAATGCTAAAAAGGTAAAATATTAAACGGTAAATTGCATTAATTTTCACATATTTAAACCTAAAATTTGTAGTAGTATTTTTAGGTGAATACCAGATGGTGAAATTATTTTGTACTACATAAAAATATCTATAAAACTCACTATGAAGTTTTTGCGTTTATTTGCTTTTTTCTTTTTAAATTTTTTTTTTTATTAAAAGACCATACATTTCTAGGTTGTAAAGAGTTAAATTTTTAAAAGTTTTAAGGGCTTTTCGAGGGCATTTTCAGTAAAAGTGTATAAAAGGTTTATAATATTTGATAAGTACATTAAAAAAAGCTATATTAGGAACTTTATAAAATGCAAAAAACTTAATAGGGCTTTTGAAACATTCTTTTTCATTAAAACATCAGTTTTGTTGGTTAAATTTTTATAAATTTCCATGGGTTTTATAAGGGCACTCCTAATAAAAGTTTATAATGCCAAACTTTTTGGGCTATTCGGCCGTCGTCGAAGATTTTGTTTCCTTAACGTTTCGGCAGAGCAAGTGGTTGGCATCCTCAGAAGGTTCCTGGTAGATGGCTTGCGTACTACTGTGTCCCGGCGCGAACGAAGCGAGTATTTATAGGCAGCTTGGGTGGGCGGGGCCTTTTCCAGTTCGTCGGTATTGCTCGGTTGTTGTTTGCGTTGTGGTGCTATTTTTGTTTTGAGAATCGGTATCCATGTTTTATTGATCGTCATCGATTATTCTGTTTTTTTAAGTTGTAAGTATGTTTATTTATCTCTATGGCTTCCCTGTACAGTCTGACTTGGTAAGATGAGGTATTTGTAAGAACCTGGGCATTTTCGAATTTTATATAATGTTCTGTGCCTGATAAAGTGAGCTTTGCTACGGCTGATTTGTCAGTCTGTCTTAAGCGGCAGTTAGCTTTATCTTCTTCAATTCTTGTGTTAACCGATCTCTTGGTCGTTTTGATATACACACTGTCACATGTACACGGTATCCGATAAACTCCAGGGCACGCCAGAGGGTTCCTTTTGTCCTTGGCTGATCTTAAACACTTTTTTACTTTTCTTGTAGGTTTGTCTACAGGTTCAGTTAAATAACATAACACATAGGCAATGTGAGGAAAAAAGACAGTCTAACTTAATCCCGGCATGTAAACATGCGTGACTAATAGTGCTTGTTTTGTTATTCTATTGCCTGCCGATGAACCAAACAGCGTTGCTAATATTGTATAGTTTTAATATTTACTTTATCTAGTGGGCGACCTATTTTGTCCGTTACCCTCGAAATGTATGATAAGAACGCTCTTGCTGTTGTTGGACTTTACTCCTTGGTTCTGCGATTTTCTTTGGGATGCATTGCTTTGTGTATTTCCTTCTCTGAGCATCCATTGGCCATTAGCGCGTTTTAAAAACATGGATACCAATTACCGATACGCAAGTAGTCTAAGTTTAGCAGAAAATGGCCGCGAAAGCCTTACACAGTAAATAAGATTCATAATATTTAATGGGTACAATAAAAAAACACAATAAATATTTTATAGGTAATTAGGTTTTTTATAGAATTGTTGACTTTTATAAATAAAATTTTATAAACTTGCATGGGTTACTAAGAACGCTTATAATTAAAGTTTATAAAAATTTATAATATTTGATAGGTACATTAAACTAAATCTCTACTGTCCTAATAACATATTATAAATAAGAGATCTCCCCTTTTCCACAGTTAAAAGAAAATCTTCTGCTTTTCGTGACATTCACCTGGACCCTCTCCACTGACTAGTTTCGCCTTCATAACAGGATTTATCAAAGTAGCTGTACCGGATCTATGGTAAAGGACACGAAAAGCAAGAATTTTAAAAGAAAAATGTCATTGTTTGATGGCAAGATATATTCTCACCACTGTTACCGTACTAAAAAGAATTATTTAGTAACTAAAAATTTTATAGGTTTATATAGGTTTTGAAGGGCGCTCTTAATAAAAGTTTATAAAGCTTTATAATATTTGATGTGTGTATTAAAAACTTTAACAGGAATTTTATAGGTACTTATGGTTTTTATAGGTTTGTTAAAACTTAGTAAAACAACTTTATAGGTTTTTATGGGTTTTTAAGGGTGATTCAAATGAAAGGTTATAAACATTTAGAGTATGTATCGGGTGTCATTTTATAAATTTACACCCCCTTAACTTTTTTATTTTTTATTGTACGAATTAGCTTAATATTAGTTAATTGGGTTAACTCGGTAGTTTCTGAATTAGTAATTAATTATCTCTTAAGATATAAAGGGTAGGACAAAAAGATGACTTTTTTAAATGGAACACCCTATATATTATATGGCTATGCAAATCTAAGGAATAATTTGTAATTCCCATTAGAGACGTAATAAACTTACATCCTTTACACTTTTTTTTAACTATAAAAGACATAAAATCACCTTTTGTTAGGATGATTCTGTAGTATCTGCAACTTTCATCAGAATTCGTTTTTCTTTTAAGATATACAAGGTAGGATAAAAAGTACGTTTTTTTTAATGAAACACCCTGTATATTAAATCACTATTTAAAAGATAACTTAGGAAGCGTTAAAAAATACCGTATCTTATGACTCTATTTTTAATGGTTTTGAAAATATGGTCATAAATAAAATAATTCTAATAATATAACCAACCTATATAATTGAAATTTACACTTATTTTTATTAGAAAAGAATATAAAAGAAATTTCATAAATAATTATAATTTTTACAAGGTTGAAACTATATTTTATCAGAGCATAATAAATTTTTATAAGTTAAATTTTTATGAATTTTCATGGGTTTGTGAGGGCACTCCCAATAAAATCACAAAAATTTTATAAGTAAATATGGGTTTTTATAGGGTTGTATAAACTTTTTACCAGTAAAACATAAATGTTTATAAGCTTTAATACATAAGTTAAAGTTTCTTTGGTTTTCGAAGACGTTCCCATAAAAGTTTACAAAGATGTATAATATTTATTAATTTTTTTCACCCTTTCGGGGTCATCCCACCCAGGTCCGACGACCGCCCCCTAGGTGGTGCGCTGCAGCCTGAAGGCTTATTGTACCTTGACCCCTACTCCTTCCCATTCACACACCATTCATTCCATAACTTGGATGGTTGTTGCTCGGTCCGCATCCCCGAGCAGAACACCGTGTGCCGTTGCCCAAAACACCGCTGGTGCCGGTCACCCATCAAATTATGGGCGCGCATTCCACTGCTTAACTCCGGAGAACGACGCTTGCCGATAAAACCGAAGCCGCCACAAGCGCGCCTTAATATTTATTAAGTACATTGAAAAAATTACAATGTCAATTTTACAAGTAATATTTTTTTTATAGCTAGGGTTTTTCTTTTTTTTAATTAAACAAAATAAAAAAATTCTATAAGTTTTTATGGGTTTTCGAGATCAATAAAATTTTATTAAAGTTTATAATATTTGATGGCCATATTAATTAAAAAAAAAAAGTAATTTCAAACTTCTTGGGAGATTTTAAGGGGTTTTTTAAACTTTTTAACAAATGTTTATAAACTTTTATGAATTTAAGTGCACTGCCCCAAAGAAGTAACTTTTTATTTTTCTTAAGTTTTAGCTGTTTATTTATTTCTTTTTATGCTCAAAAGATAATAAATAAAAAGTATAAAACTTCAATATGTTTCCCGGTTTTATTTAAAAGTAGGTGACAAAATATAAATAAAAACCTGTACACAAGAATAAATAAAAATACTAAGAGTCCAACCGGTACCTATCAATTTCAATGTAAAAAATCTGACACATATTGCAAAAAGCAAGATTATTATCTTGCGTATTTTGTATATTTATAAAAGTAATTTAAATCGCAACATATTTGTACTTGACCCTAATAGTGCCCACTTTAAAAAGTCTAAAATAAACAAAATAATTTAAAAAAACGTGACACTTCAAAGCTGCTTTTAAATTGCAAATAAATAATTTAAAATCCATTACATCATAACCGTACCTGAGATTATATTTTTACCGAAGATGCTAACAATACGGGCAGCCATTTTACATTTCAAGCGTGTATATTATATCTTTTTAAATTATGCAATGAAACACCGAAATAAAAAAGTTTAAAAGACTATTTAAAAAATATTATTTAGCTTTTGTTTAAAATAATAATAATAATCCTAATAATAATTTATTTACTATTCTAAAAAATAAGAAAAAACGCATAAATTGTAAAAATTGGAATACGCCGTGTTTCTTTTTAATTGTCTGTTTTTTAAAGAAATAGAATAGATTTGTTTTCAGAAACTCCAATTTTTTCTGGCGATTGCCTCTGCATGTCCAATAACTTAAAATTCCATTTTGACATGTGTCATGTGAACAGCTGTATGGTGAGAAATATGAAAAATCAAGTTGAAATCGGGAAAAGTAAGGTTACGTCACAATATATCAAAAATACTCTAGGATTAAAAAGTGCTTAGAATTTAATTCTAAAGCCGATTGGCTACATTTTGTGCAACCTAAAAATCGCCACAATTTATTGGTTTATTTTAATGTCATTGACATTTATTTTTTATTAGTCCAGCAGGTAAAATAAATAGTTTACTATTTTATTTATTATATTTATTCTACTTGCTAAACTAATAAAATATTAGATTTAAATGATCTTAAAAAATCAATAAATTAAGGGGTAAATTTGAAGTTTATGCACAAAATGTAAAAACTCGTCTTCAGTTAAAAGTAGAAAATGATTAGGGTCAATAAATTTTACCATTTCCGAATATTCTTGCGTCTCTGGTCTGAAAAAATATTGGAAATATTTTTATAAATAAACCATTGAAAAACCATATGTACTGACGAAAACCTATTTTTAAATTATTTGCTCTAGTTAATAAAAAAAAAACAAAAAAAAATGTTTATTTTAACTTAAACGAATAAAGTTTAGGTAAATAAAGCTAGCTTGATGAAAAAATGGTACATTTAAACTTTGTTAAAAAAATGTATTTTAACGATTAAATTCCAAGCACTCTTACTCCTACAGTTTTTTTAATATTTCGTAACCTTACCCCACTTTACGCAATTTTGTATTTGTTTTTCAAATTTTTTGCGATTGACATAATGTCAAAATGGATTTTTAGGTTATCGGATATGCGAAATTGATCGCCAGAAAAAAATGGAATTTCCCTAATTATTTACACACCTTGAAAACCTTTTTATTTAATGCTAATTGTACTGTATAGAATATAGATTATGATCAATATCATCGATTGACTTCTACAGTTTACTTCTACAAACCAGTTCTTCTGTTTTAGCTTTACCGATAACCATGTTTATAATACTATATTTTGGAATAAAGTAGAAAGATGAAAGTATTAAAATGGCTGTTGGGCGCCATCTTAGAAGAAAAATTAAATAAAAAGTGGGTCTTAGGGCACATCATTTAAAAAATCCTGACGAGTTCTTTATAACTCTAGAATATAAAGTACCGCCATTTTGTAATAGGAAAAGGTATTGACTCTATATTTCAGGGTTATGAAGTACTTGTCGAAGCTTTAAATGCTGTTCAGCAAGATCCCATTTTTCATTTAATTTTTTGTCTCAAGAAGGCGTCCAGCCGCCATCTTGAAATTTCCTAGTGCCACTTTTACTCTAAAATGTTGTAATTATGCGACAATTTTATATTCCAAAGTCTTTTTAAATTCATCCGTTTAAAAACTAAAAGAAAGTGGGGACATTAAAAAAATGCACTTTTTATAGTAAGTGCAGGTTAGGGCTGGATAGTCATTTCATTGATACATAAAAACAACCGCCTATTAATGATTCCTAAAAGTGCTGGTAAGGGAAGTGGATAAACCCTCCCCTAAATAAAAATTGACGAAATTGAAATTTATGCTTTTTATTTAAATTGCATTAGGCTAACGCGTATTAAAGCGCTTTCTGTAAACTTGGTAATTAATAAAACAACAATAGCAGACCATTATCGCGAGTTCCTTATTTTGGCAGACGGTTTTAAAAGTGCTTAAAAAAATAAAATGTTAAAGGTTATTGACCAGATAACACATCTATGCTGGTTGTTTAACCACTCAAGGTTGTAAATGTAACGTCAAAAATTTTCCTTTTGTCATGTAGTTCTCATTGAGCTGATAAGATAGTTCATCTACTTAAATTTAAATGATAAACCTACAATAATAGTCTGTTAGCGTTTATAATTATGATATGAGTAGTTCCAAATTTAAACGCAGTTTTTATATAAATACAATTTAAAATACATGTCCCAATTTTTACTCCGTATTTTATTATTTATGTTTAAAACATTTTTGGAGTTAAATGTATTCTAAATATAGGGTAATCATTCTTAAGTCGGCATTATTGCTAACGTTCTTATTATTGGAGATACCTACAGAGTCGGTTAAATTAGTAAAGTTGTAGTACTTTTTCCTCTAATTAACGTGATGCCAACCGAAAAACAATTGGATATCGGCTTTTTGATTTATAACAAAAAATACTTTTTTAAATATAACACCCTGTAAATTTTATCACCATTCCAAAGATTAATTAAAGAGCGTTTAAAATAGTTCACATGTGATAAATCCAATTTTTAATGGTTTCGGAAATAAGGTCATTCTCAAAAATTTAAAAGTAAACGGGCATTTTTAAATAAAATACTTTGTACATTACATCACCATTAAATAGATATTTTAAAGAACTTTAAGGAAATACCACATTTGATATGTCTATGGTTAGAAGAAAGAAGAAATTTAAAAAAATGCACATCAAATGCTGTTTTCTTACCACCTCTTGCTGACCTGAAGAAATAAATAAATATTTTTCTACGTTTTTTAGTATTGTTAACAATAATAGTGATAAGAAAATAAAATATTACAATAAAAATATTTTTCTCAAAATAATAGGTTTTCTTTTTCACCAACAACGGTTAAAAAAGTAAATTCAATAATAAATAAGATTAAAACGAACGCCTCTGGTGTAGACAAAATTTCTTTAAACATGATTAAATACTGCACACCATTTATTAATTAATATATTGTTCATATTATAAACATATGTATAAAAAGATTATTTTCCCTATTTATGGAAAGTGGCCTTAGAAAAACCTATTCCAAAGAATAAAGAACCTAAAGATTTCTCAGATCTTAGAATTGGCTAAATATTGCCCCTTCTTTCAAAGGTATTTGAAATAGTATATTACATTACAAGTGTGGAAAATGACTAATTTCACACGAGTGGGAATATTGTAGCACGAGGCGTTAGCCGAGTGCGACAAACCCACGAGTGTAAGAAAGTCATTTTCACACGAGTACTGTACACTATTTTTCCTACGACCACAAATTATTCACCAAAAAAAATAAATTAAAGTTTGTCTGTTCAGAAAAAATAAAAAACAATTGAGAACTTTGCAACACTAGGGTGATATTTACTTTGCAACACTAGTGTGATATATACTTTTCCTCACTGCTATATTATACTGTTTTGACAATATTTTTACATCGAAAATCACCTACCTAGAAGCATTATATAACTTTTATCATTTTGGAATATAAAAAGGCCCTCACTTAATAAAAATTGTATGGTTTTGTTAGGTAATAACGCTAATAGTTTAATACGATTTTCTGCTATTATAAGGGTTTTTTAAAAATTATCGATTCTTACATATTTTAGACACTCTTCTAAATAAAACGTAAGTGGTGCATATCCAAAATATTCCGTTTTTTAAAAAATATCAGTAAATAAACTTACGGGACCGAGGAGTGAAAGGGGGTGCTGGGTGGGGTAAAATTGGTAAAACGAGTTAATGAAACTGAACATCACATGTAAAATTAAGTAAAAATAACAGTTTTTCCTCATATTTTTAAGAAAAAATATAAAAAATATGAAAATTGTAAATGCATAACCTAAAGTCCTTAAAGTAAGGAAAAACGACTACCAAACGTCAGTTACCATGCAAAATATGGAAAGCATTTGGCAACGTCGGAAGGGTCTGATTCTATTTATGAATGGATAAAAGAAAGTGGATTCATAAAGTGTGTATTAGCCTTAGGTTTAATTAGGGATTAAAAAAAAGATTTAACTAGTTGTTTGAGTACACGAAGAAAGAGAGGAAGGAATTTGATCTATAGGCTTTTTTTCTCTGGCGCTTTAGGTCGAACGGTCAAGCGGAAAGGCTGCCTCTATAAGTACGTGCTCAAAGGTAGAAGGGAGATTTTAAATTTGATCTACTTACCTGACAACACTGTGCCAGTCAGTGAAAGTTGTTTTTTGTGGTTATGTCTATTTTTGTTTATGTTTTTATTTTTTCGTAAATTTTAATAAATATAAAATAAGATGATTTTCGCTAATTTGGGTTCTACCGTTTAAGGTAAATAAAAAGTTTTTTTTACTGTCACTACAATAAATATGTCACTTGCAAAACCAATAGCAGTTTTTAGAATGACATCATAATATGTATCACACCAGTGTTGTAAAGTACTTTGCAACACTAGTGCTGTAAAGTACTTTGCAACACTAGTGTGATATAACGCATTTTCTATGCATGAAATCAGTGTGCTATTTGCTATTTTCACAAGTGGTCGTAGGAAAAGGTTTTATATTATCAAATAAATGACTATTTTAAAGAAGCAAAAATATTGCCTGACACGCAATCTGGATTTAGGGACATTTTTGGTACATGGGCTGCTTTGGCAGCGGTTACAAGTGATATTATTGAGGCGTATGATTCAGGGTTGCTCAGTGTGCTTGTGTTTCTCGATTATTCTAAAGCTTTTGATAAAATTAATCACAAATTATTAATTGCAAAGTTAAAATATTTTGGTTTTGATAATTCGTCGCTATAATTAATGACTTCTTACCAAGTGATCGAAAGCAACGAATTTCGGTTCAAGGTTCGTTATCTTCTAGTTCCGACATTTGGTCCAGTGTACCACACGGTTCTATTCTTGGTCCACTCTTTTTTATTATTTACACAATCGACATATTAAAATCTTTAAAGCTCTGTAAAGTCCAAGCATATGCAGATGATACTCAAATCTACTGTCACTTTCCAAAGAATATGTATGAAGAAGCAAGTGTAAACATTAATAAAGATCTTAACACTATAAGAGAACTATTATTAGAACATTTAGTTTTAAATCCTGAAAAATCAGTACTTATGTGTTTTGGCAAAAAAAAAAATAGAGAATTTTCAAAGCAAAATTTAAATATAAACTTAGATAATAAGTCATTAGAATTCACAGATAAACCGAAGAATTTGAGACTAGTTTTGGACGCAGATCGCCGATTGATAGAACATCTTAAATTCTTATTTAAAAAAGACCTTTCGAATCTAAAACTAATTTATTACAACCGGTATATTCTGGACCAAAAAACTAAATAGATGTTATGTGAATCTCTAGTTTTGTTACACATTAACTATTGTGATTTTATTTATGGACCTTGCCTAACTCAAGTTTACAAAAATAGAATTTAAAAAGTACAAAAATCATGCTTTAGACATATATATGGTATAAGAAAATTTCAACCTATAACATATAAAATAAAAGAAGATAAATGGTTACCTAAGGAATCTAAAAGATTACAATATCTGGGTACCATAACGCACAAAATTATAAGCAATGCTGCGGCTCCGCCATGCCTTAAACAAAAATTTATAAGGCAATCCAATATTCATTCCCGAAAAACTAGATTTAGTACAAAGTTTGTGATACCTAAATACAAAACTGTTTGTGTGCTAAATTTTTAGGTATTGTTTCTTTTTTAACCTATGTTATTCATATTTGGTCAAAAGAATCGATATGCCATCTTTTATATTACCATTTATTATTTTCCTTTCCTCTGCTGTTTGGGGGTTTAGTATGAATAGCTATACTAGACTTCGCCTACTCAGTAGATGATGGGTTTTAGAAAATATCCCAATGTGTTAAATTATGTAATTTTTTAGGTTTAGTTTTATTTTCTAATAAAGTCATTATTTATTTATTTATTTATTTTATTTATAATTGTCGAGTAGACAAATGGGTGAGAGTAATTCTCGGAGTAATGAAAAATGTTAATTCTACAGGTAAGAATTTTTAAACATTTTGAAACTATAGACATTTGTTTTAAACATTGGTATGCTGGATACGCCCTAGCATTTCAGATACATCATATTTTCTAAATACAGGGTATCTTAAAAAATAACTATTTAAACCCAACACAATTATTTAAAATGGAACACCCTATATAAGACATTTCTAGATTTAAGGAAAAATCCTTGATGTTTTATACATGATGTCCTATACTTATATTTATATAATTATGTCTAGGAAGTAATTATTTCAAAAGGTAAAATTTTGACCAAGTCATATTTTTAAATACCCAATAAATCCTCAGTTGCACCCAATAACTAAACAAAACTAGAGTGTGTATTAGGAATATCTAACAAAAAATATTTTCAAAATTATTGTCTTCCAATTTTTACACGTTTTATTTATTTATATCTACCTTATTTAACTAGAACGATATTAACCAGAAAAATGAAATATTTGATCTAATAATACAATGAAATTATTTTTGAATTTAAACATTTAACTATAATATAATGTATAGCGTAGCACGCCTATGGGGACCACGTGTAGTCTGGAATTTGACTTTGCCCTTACCGATACGTAATTAGCTTTTTTTATTATAATTAATTTAGGACTTTTTAAAGGCTAACACCCTTAAAATACTTTTACCGTTAATAGTTATTTTAAAGGTTAACACCTTTAAAATACTATTAACATCTCTTTAAATGATTTAAAAAACTTTAAAAAATAAAAACCCTAATAAAACAAATTTAAAAATAATGATGTCTAAAACTAGGTTATTTTTTATTAAAAGTATACAGTGCTTGTCTAAAGTCAGGACCTTCTTTTAACTTTAAAATTGTTTGGTATTTTTATAAAAATTAAGGGATTTCAGTAAAAAAACAAAGACGACATTTTAGACAAAAAATGACAGATTAAAATGTGAAACTGACATATGGGTGTCATTTCGAAAACAAAAATAAATGGAAAGGGGAAGGGTGTTGTGGCACATCATTTTAAAGCTCCTGAAAAGTTTTTATAACATTAATAAAGTAAATACCTTTACCTTCCAAAAAATGGCGGTACTTTAAAAACTTTCTGAATACCTGATTTGGATATCAATATCTCCAAAATTAATAAAGGTTACCTTATGTGGTATTTTCTTAACAGTCTTTTAAACATCTTTTTATTGGTGATATTATAAACAGGGTGCGTCCTTAAAAAATTCTATACACTTTGCCCTACCCTGTATAGTATTACCAATATTACCATTAAATAAATCTTTAAAAGAGCTTTAAGAAAATACCACATTAGGTGTATCGAACTTTATTAGTTTTGGAAATACGGCCATCTAAATGAGGTATTAGGTAATTTTCCAAGTACCGTCATTTTGTAGTAGATAAAGGTACTGACTCTATATTTTGGGGTTGTGAAGTACTCATCAGTAGCTTTAAAATGATGTGCCGCAAGACCGTCCTTTCCATTGAATTTTTCTTTTTAAAATGGCGCCCAAGTGTTAGTTTGACATTTATATTTGTCATTTCCGTCTTAAATTTGGTTTATTTTGTCTCACCAAAGTAATATACCGGTATTTTTTTAAATGTCATAGTCAACTATGGTTATCATTTAAAAAATGCAAGTTTATGCGGCTTTTAACTTTTTATTAAAAAGATAAATATATTCAAATTTTTATTTACATTTTTTTTTCTATTCTGTATATTAACTGAGCTACAGAGAATTGCTCCTCATGTAAAACCCCTAAAAAAGACTGTTCCTAAAAAAACATAATATTCGATCTAAAGACATGCCTTAATTTTTCGTAAGCTGTACATGTTAGTCCTACATTCTTCTTATTAATTCGGTGGTCCGATTGTATTTTTGTTACCTATTCTCAGCTTCGGCCTAAATATTTATAGGTATACACAAAAGTGTTGTAGGTTTTAAAGAACTTGAGATCCATGATCTACCTTGTACGCAATAAGGACTAAGTATGTCGTCTGCAAACCAAAGGTTGATCAGAGACTTCTCATGCATGATAACAAGAATAATTTTCCAATTTGTGTTTTTCATGACGATGACTTTTTGCAGCAAAGCAGTGAATACTTTTGGAGATGGTGTCTTCTTTCTAATACCTTTTTTCGAAGAACATTTCGTTGTGCTACCATACAGTACATACATACATATTCTAGAAAAGGCTTGTTTTCCTATGATCAATGTTGCACTCTGTAAAGCCGAATATGCAAGCCAATTACACATACCTATTCTAATTAACCATTAATTTTTAGTGGTGTTTTTATTGTTTGGTATTGTTTGATTGTTATGCATAGGGGCCATACATTCTCTAGCCAATGTCGGGACACCTTAATTTCTGGAATGTTTAAGTTAAGCGGGGAGGGGGCAGGGGAAAGGTTAACTTAATCTTTTTATCTTTCAATGTATTTATAAAATTTAGCAGCATTGCTTCCACAGAGTCTTTCAACGGTCGATTCGTTTCGTCGCGTCGGTCCACTGACTTGCCATTAATAAACAATTATTTTTTCTGAATTTATATTTATGTAAAGGAATTGAAAATAAGTATTTACATACTTTAATAAATTCTGGTAAAGGGGTTTAGACAAAATTAAAAATATTTTGTTCCATATTGTAAATCGGGACTTTTCGCAATTAAATCGGGGTGTCGAGACATAGGGCCTAATAACGGTGACTGTCCCGATATATAGGGACGGATGGCAACCCTAGTTATGCAACATGTTATGATAATATTGCAATGTCCTGTAACAAACAGAGTTAGTAGATAAAAAAAAATAACAGCCGGAAAGATTTTGTCAGCTTTTTCCATAACCAAAAACTGGAAAAAGTTACTGAAAATAAATAATGACCCAGAAGTTTAAAACATTTAATGTCTAATAGGTAGGTAGGTAGGTATAGACAAATAGAGTGTGTCGACGTAAGTTGGTATGATATGGGAAAGTTTTTACGTTTAATTTTATCAAATAAAGGATTTTTATATCAAAGGTTCTGCATAGTCCAAAGACGAAAACCAACAGATAACAAAATTTATAAGTCATTTACAAGGTTTAATAAAATATGTTATTTTTGGTCAAGAGTAAAGTTCTTGAGTTTTTGATAATATTGCAAATTACAAAAAACAAAAATTAAATAGCATTAAAAATACGGTTAAAATATAAAATGTTTAATATTATTTAAACCAGTTTAGTTGTTAAACTAAAGAAATACACATAAATAAAAATTAATACGATAAAAAGTACGTTTTTTTCAAATTTTAAGTATATTTTAATATACATTTTTATAAAGATTTGCAAAAGGCCTTATTAAAAATAATTATGCTAACTAAACTCTTCATATAAAAAATATATTTTTTTATAGTTCCAAGATGAACTACTATATTTAAACAAAATATTGTTTGGCTTATCTTCAGAATAAAATAAAAAAGTTTATTAAACATTTTAAGAAAATTAAAACTTTTATATACTATTCAGAACTACTCTGTCCTTGCACAATATAATAAAAGTTAAGATTACTTTAAAAGAAATAAAATATTGAAATATTTATTAAAAAGTTACTTACGATACAATGGTTCATTAGCTCTCGGATAAATTTTAGTCCAATAAAATAAAATCTTGGCGTCTTGTTGCCAAACGGGAACTGGGCCAATGATTGCGCCCCAAAATGTTTAATAAACTTTTTTATTTTATGCTGGAGAAAAGCCAAATAATATTTTGTTTAAACGTAATCTCCCATGTTATATATATGATTACATTTTTCCAATGCCAACATAATTATCCACAAATCCTCTATTTACACTTTTTATTTCCAGATATTAAACATAAAACAAACGGCCTTAGAAAAAAATAATTCTATTAATTAAAATGTAAACGAGAGAAGCCAAACATCAAGGATTTAAGTGGATGTACAAAAATCAAGAAAGGGGTACTGATTTATAAACCTAATAAACAATGGGCATGTAAATAAAGCTAAAAAATGCTTTTACATAAAATAGTAAAAAATAAAACAGACAAAATTTCCTAAAAAATAAATCAAATACTTTAGTAATATATTTTGCTTTACTTTTACTTTCACTCTACTTTGTTCACTATAAATTAAGAAAAACACCTGAACAAAACATGTATTTCATTGGTTTAAAAAGTCAGAAGGTAACCCTAGTTACCACAATATCAAATGTACTTTATTGGTTAAAAACTACTTTAGTAATATCTTTTGCTTCACTTTCACTATCACTATAGTCTCTTCACTATAAATTGAGAAAATCACCTGAACAAAAAATGTATTTTATTGGTTTAAAAAGTCAGTAACCCTAGTTACCACAAAAAAGGTGATTTATTGGTTAAAAACTACAGTAACCGGAGTTACTTACTAGGTATTCATTATCCATTCATAGTGGCCAAAGTATAATAAGATTAAAAAAGTGTACATTATCTTTCAAGTCATCCCTAAATATGGTTATGATTACTGGTTATAATATGTGGTTATGGGTTCCCTTTTCCACCAGGCTCCAATTAGTATGTTCCACTAATATCCGCCAAATATATTCTTTTTATAGTTTAATCTCCATTTCTAAATATACAACAGTAAGATAAATGTCCTAATAGTCGTATGTTTTAGCACTTAATTTAAGAACATCACTTTTTACGCAATGACTATATGCATAACAGAGTGTTCAAACTTAATAAAGAATGAATAACATTAAATGTATATGTTTTTTGTTCACTTTTAATTAGATGTAACCAACGACGTATGGATAAACATTAAGCCAACAATCCTAATAGGCAAACGGGGGTAAGGCAAGCAAGAAATAAAAATAACGGACTTACTTTTTGACCTTGGTCGATAGTATGCACCCAACGACGTTGGTCTCTATTTACCTGTGAAAATTGAGGTGCGGAAATGAAGAGTCTACTCTTCTACAAACAAACCATTGCCTACCCATATTGTCTTTAAAAACACTTTCTAATCACCAACAAACACCAGAAAATACACAAAAAACGCATTCTAAGCTTTATTTGATCACTTTTGGCTTTCCAAATTGTCAAATGACAGAAACCAACAGAAATGACAAAGAAAAGGGGGCGTCACCCACAAGCGTTTGGGAAGAGTTCATTCATGTTTTATTTACGATGAAGTAAAAATCTTGGCGTTGCCGGGATTAACATATAATCACGTATTTTCAGAATTTTGCTCTTTTTAAAAAGATAATAACTTATAATATTTGAACATATTTTTTTATTATGACATCTAAAAATGATAAAAATATATGTATTGTTTATTTAAAAAGTTATATTACAAAATTCTTTAATATAGAGGCTTATCCAACAACTACTTGTGGTTAGTAAGTTTAGAGTGGAAAAATTAAATTTGGTAATCCGCATTTTAGCGCTTTTACTGTGATGTATTGATGACAACAGCTCAAACGTAAATAAACCTGGTCTATACGTCGTTGGATGTAACATATAATTTTGGAAAATGTACACTTTAAAATAATCCCCCATACATGTTTCTTTACTCGTGTTTTAAACATTTTACTACTCATATTTCTATCGAGGCACATACATTTAGATTTAAAATAAATAATTATTATATTGACGAGGTTGACGCCGCACATTAATAAAAATCGCTCATTTGTGATTCCAAAAGTTTAGTTATATAAATAAACCCCTTATTTGTTATTAAATCTGTTTTAAATAAATAGGTTTTTATGAAAAAAATACAGTGAAAAAATATGTCAAAACCTAAGTTGGGTAAGTAGAGGTAAGTTGGGTAAAAGCGGACATTTGCAAAAAAACATTTTGTTATTATTTTTGTTTTTTAATTATGCAATTTAGCTACCCAATAAACCTATATATATATATTTACATAATTGAAAAGAATAAATGTTTAAACTTGATAAATAAATCACAAATTAATTACTTTTTTACAATATAATAATAAATCTAAAAGTAAGACAGACAATTATTTTAATACTGTTCATAAAATGATATCTTATAGCTAAATTGCGAAACGCTAAATAATTTTACCCCTGTACAAGATACAAAAATAAACTTAAAATAAGAAATTTTTATTTGGATACACTCTTTTTTAACAGTACCAGTTAAAAGAAAAGATGTCTTAAAAACATAATTTTTATTGTCAAGTAGGTTGTTCTTTAATGGAACACTATAATGTGTATTTTTTTAAATTCTAACTCTATAAAATTCTACAACAAAAATGTATAACTCACCATAAGTCAATTAAAGCTGGTTTTTGAGATATCAACAGTATGCTGATATACTTACTTGTTAACGGTTAAAAGTAAAAGAAGAAAATAATAAATTAATTATAATTATTTTTAAACATTTTTGCTAAACAGTGGCAAATAATATAATAACATGTAATTAATTACCTTACATTATTAAAACTACTTATGGGTATGTCCGCAATTTAGTTTATTTTAGACACATAATTACCTAATGTTACTAAAAAACAGCAATACCTACGCTCATTTATCGCTGGTTTTTAATAAATATATGTGTCTAAAATAAACTAAATTACTAACTTACCTAGTAGTAGTTCTTTCAATAAAAGGTAATTTTATTTTATTATATTATTTGCCACTTTGACAGTGATGAAATTATTTAAAAATAAATATAACCAAAATATTTTTTTCTCCACCTTTGATCGGTATTAAGTATATCAGCATACTGTTAAGATGTCAAAAACCAGCAATAATTGATGTATAGTGTTTTATACAGAGTTAAAATTTGTTTTCACAAAAAACGCCGTTATACGCAAAAGTTTTATCCAAATTTGATGTCAATAATGCCTGTAAGGCCCGTCGTAAACACAGCCATTTGTGGTCACCACCGGCAACCGCTTCTAGTCGCTATACACGACCACCGCTGGCCTCCACTTGTCACTTCCATAACCAAGATTTGTCAGTCATTTTCAATACTTTAAAATGGACGCGATACTCACGTTTTTGATAGTAAGAAGATGCCGCAGAAGGCATATGTTACAAAAATATCGTCGTTTTTGGGTATGGTAATAGTAAGCTCATCGGACACGACGCCAAATTTATGATTTTTTTGCATACCGAGATTTTTGGGGTGGTGATTACAAATTAAAAAAAAATTAGTCGGCAACGTTTTGTTTTTGAGATATCCATCATCAAACTTAAAAATCAAATTGGCCTTATTTTCACTATATTCCCCCTTTTTTACAAACAATTTCCAATTTGAAGCTTAATTTGCCTTTACCATTTGATTTTTACCTAATAAAAACACTTTTTTTATTTATTTTACTTACTCCTTTTTATCATAAAATTGCAAAGCGGTACCAAATTCATTCCGCCATCCTAAAAATCGGTACTTTTTTCAAAAATCACCCTGTATCATCGAAAATATAACAGACATCGAAAAGAGTAAAACGTGTTAAATTAAACCGCATAAAAAATACATATACTATCGCAACCACAAAATCTGGAAAGATTAAATATACATACGGTTCAGAAAGGTAAGTTCATATTCTGTGATAGGGGTGATAGAGTAAATTAATATAGTGTTAGTAGCTAATATATTTATATATATTCCGTAGGATTTGTTAGGAAGTTAAAACCTTCAAACTTAAAATAAAAAAGTATTTTAATTATAAATTTTTGCCATAGTACCTACCAATAATATTTGGGCAACTAAATAATCACTTACTAATGCTTCTACATAGTAAAATTTCTATTACTTTTTTATGCAATATAAATAAAAACGTAAAAAGAAAATATTAAAAATATTTTTTATGTGCCAAAATAACATCTTTATAATTTTGATTATTCCTGTATAATATGGGGCACTTTTTTAACGCTTAAAAAAAACATTTTTTACAAAATTGTAATAAAAAATAATTATATTTTAGAAATTTTGTTAACCTTAATTTCCCCTAGAAACCATAACAAATAGGAAACAAATATTTATGCACTTTTTTCATGCTGTTCAATCAGGTAGTTTCAAAAATATATTTTCCGATTTTTCATTATTTGAGGTAATATATTAGCGATTTTTAACCACCCTTTATATCTTTTGGCGTCGTGCCTATTTAAATTGCATGAAAAGTTTAGTCAGCAGCGTGTAGCGGCCACCAGTGGCGACCACAATCCGCTGTGTTTGCGACGAGCCTTTTTAGATTTTAGTGTAAATAAGTCCGAGTCGGACAAAGTCGTAAAAAGTACTGATCTAGTTATTTAAAAAGAACATCATGTTGGTTTTTGGTAATTTTTTTATTGTTGTAATTATATCCCTGGAAATTAATTTAAAATTTAAAAATTGCAAAACTATTGCAAAAGTAACATACATACCTCCAGAAATATACATTATAATTTGTTGGTAATACTATGTTAACCGTAATCACCTTTAATGACTTCCTACACTTTAGGTAAATGAAATTACATTTGGTTCAGCATCAAAAAATATATAAAGTTTTATGTTTAATGGAGCACTCCAAATTGATTTTTTGTGACAAAAATTTAAATTTTGATTTGTATCACTTTAACATTTCTTATTATAAAATCAGCCCAAAGAATTTGACTTTTGAAATACCAAATAACTAAATTCTCTCACTGTTCGCCGTCTATATTATCACAGTACATTTTGTGGGTCGGTAGGTGGGTGTCGCGAATGCTTAAAAAAATTATAACACAAAAACGGTAAAATATGGAAAGTTAAAATTTTCAGAAGAAATTGGCCACTTAAGGGCCTAACTGTCCAAAAAATTTAAAAACAATTAAAAAAGGTTAAGAACAGGATTACGCAAAAAATATGACTAAAATGAAGCCGATTAACAGTTTAGAGTTTTACATTACTTTTGAAAAAACTAGCTACTTGGTAAAAAATACACCCATTGGGTATCATAACCAGGCAAAACATAGAAAAAAATGTTTAGCCATGTAATAAAGTATATTATAATTTATTTATTTCCTGGGAGATTACGTTTAACAAGGTTATTTAGGTAAGGACTATTTTTTACGTTCATAGGGGCGGCAAAAATAAATAGCCTACGGGCGGTGAATATTTAAGCCCACCTTACAATATGGATAATTCATTCCCAAACTAAGTTTGCCGTGTACTTAGGAACGTTGTCCAGTTATATAAAACATTTTCGGTCACTTTTTCTTAGATTGCTTTTTTTAAATATCATAGTAAACATGCTGATCCATTGGACCGTCACTAAAATTTAAATTTGGTGTTCCACACTGCCCCCACCCAGTGGCGACGCCAGCTTTTTAGTTTAGGGGCTGCCGAACATTTTTAGGGGTGGCCAAATTTTTTTAAGCCATAAAAACTTTAGTTCCGCCATCGTACCCAAAAGAATTAATTTTTGCTTCGTCATTAAATATTACGGTGTTCCAAAACTCTGGCGGCTTGGAAATATACTTTTTACTGAATGCCAACCGTTTTTTTCTCCTAATCTTAGAAATGGATTTCTTCTAGCCCTACGTCCTCCATAATCTGCCATGTAAAAGAATTGCTCACAGTTTACAAACAAACATTTTTGGAAACTGTTCTAGAATATCTGCTTTAATATAATAATTAATAAGTTTTAGTGCACCCATTTTAGGATCTCATCTTATTATTTTTGTAATACTTAGCTCTTTACGTGAAGTTAGTTTTTAGGGCGACCGGGGCGATGCCGAATTTCATAAGAACCAGTAGTTTTATATTGATTTACAATGAGTAGCAGTACATCGTTAAACTGAATCCGATTCAACCGATTGAATTGAACTTAGAAACCTGTTCTGATTGGTCAATTTTAAATGAATCCTTTAAATTGACCCATTAGAACACGTTTCCAATTTCGATCAGATCGGTTAAATCGGCTTCAGTTTAACAATGTAGGTACCCCTTTTAATGTGTTAAAAAGTAACGAGCGGTTTTAAATTTATTTTAACTATATTTTTAAATGGGTTTCGATCTCTTTATAAATCAACTACCCTTTTTGGAACTGCATTTGGTATTTCACGATTTCCTTTACTTATTTTTAGGTACTTTTAAAATATTCTACTTAAAATTACATTGACGTGACAGATTAAGCAACATCGTCAAAAATAATTAATTTGTTTGTATTTAACCGAACGTAAATACATTAAGTTTATTTGAGTATAACGCAAGCTTTACCCATACTTTTAAAGTTAATGGATACTTTTTGGATATAATTTTATTTATATTTTTTCTATCATAATGTAACATATAAAAAAATCTTTAAATGTTATTGAATTAATATTAATTTTATTAGACTTTAAATAATAAACTATTCATATATTTTTGAACATTTATTTTTTGGGTAATTCTAAAACAAAAAAACCCAAAAGTATGCGATGTATGGAGACTTTTGAGCTGACTGTATATGCCCTAAAATTTTGAAATTTTTAAACGTCCTTCTGGAAAAACTGGTCGCATGATTCAAAGCTCATAAATACAAAATTTTACCCCGATTGGTAATATACAGGGCGAGTTATAACTTAAAATATGAAAAAAATGACCAATAGTAAAGTACCTTTATTTTAAAAAATAAAAAAAAATAATTAAATTTTGTGTCAAAATTTAAAGTTAAAGAATTAAGGTATCAAATTTCTAAAAAATTGAAAATTATTAAATTTTTCTTTAAATTATGTATGATAATTACATTTTTTTACTTTCATGCTTTAACTTTAAAATTTGACATAAAATGTAATTTTCTACATTATTTACTTTTACAATTTTATTTTATTTTTAAAAATGATAGTAGTTAGTTCGTGGGCATTTTTTATATTTTTAGTTTTGACTCGCCCTGTATAATACCAATTGGAGTAAAATTTGGTGTCTATTAGTTTTGAACCATGCGTCCAGCTTTCCCAAAATTTCGTATTAAAATTCAAAACATTTTTTAGTCAATTTGTCCTCTTGCAACACCGATCCTGGGACACACTGTAAGAAATGTTCTCATTATTAACCTAGGTTTTTTTTATTATCATTATTTACCTAGGGTGAGATATATTAATTCTTGTTAGGGGAATGGAGTAAATAATAGCAATTTCTCAGGTAAGTAGTGAAAAAACCCATTCTCGGTATATTCGAATACCTATCTAATTGAAGAATAAATATTCAATTTGATTTCTGCAGATTTATATAAACTCGATGCGAAAGGACAATGCCAATAAATTATTTTTATTTATTTACTCGAAAACCTTACATCAAATAAAAAAGTCATACAATCAACTTTGTTTCAAACTAAGTTGGAATTTTAAAAAATATTACTTATTATTAAAAAAATGCGTTGGCATACCATTCTTTTCTCTAAAATATTTACTTTAAACCCCTTATGGACGTCACTGGTGCCAAAAATATGTCTTCTAATACATATGAGGTGTTTTTTAATTTAAAAAAATCTATATTAGTATAAAAGTTATTATTAAAAAAATATTATTTTTTTGATATTTTTGAACTAAGACCTTTAAAACATATGTTTATACAAAGTTTTTTGTTGTTATTTTTATTGTAGAATCCTTTCTTAAAGTTTGTCGGTTAAGTTTACTAAACACCCTGTATTAATGTTAATTATAAAGCAGGGGCTAGAAAGTGTAAAACAAATTGAAATATTTTTAATCTACTCATAAAATTTTCCTCTATAAAAATAAGTGCATGATCCTAAACTATATAAGCAGCAAGTATGATTCACTAAATGTCAAAGGATATACAGGGCAAGTCAAAAAATTTAAAAACTAGCGGAAAGTGTTACAGTAAGGAATAAAACTTATTTAAAATTGTATAATATGAACTACCATTTAATAAATTCTGAGTCTTATATACATATGTTATAGACGATCATATAAAAAACGGGCGATTGCCCCCTAAGTATAGGGATTTTTGTTAGTTTTTAAAATAACTTTTTTAATCAATTTTTTCTATACTTTCTGTAACAGAAAAATTAAAAAAAGGGGGACTTAAGTACCTCTATAACATATTTTAGCTAAATGGAATTCGAAACAATAAGTGTTAAAAAAATAAAATTTAAAAATGTTTTCTGTAACTATCAAAAATTTTAATTTAATATTTGGCAAATTTCTTGTCACTAAGAAAGCAAACTTTGGTATAAAAATCAGCCAATTCGGGTCAAAGGCCGGTTTTCCCATGTCTACCCGGCTACGGCTTTTAACTTGCAATTATTGTAGCAATTTGGGTAGTTAATTGGTATACCATAATCGAGTAGGAATTGTACCCATTAGTCCCCAATAAATACTACTCGTCATCAATCACCTTTGTCACGGTGTTGGGGAAGCGATTTTACAAAACCTATCCCAATTCCGTCAGAACGGTGACTGAACTTAAGTGAACTTTGTTTGCAATAAGCAATTAAAAAAATTAAACTGACTTTAAAACAATAATTAATTTTTCTAAAAAGTAAAAAATAATAAAAAATAAATAGATAAAAATAGAAGCCGGGTAATACCATATTATGGTATTAAAGTAGTTTAGCACATATGCTATTACTCGACTTTTACTGGACTTTTAAAAACACTACTAGTTTCTCTTTTATTTCGGTGAAAATGTTAATTTTGACCCAAGCTTGTCGATTCTAAATGATCCCCTTTATTATTGAGCATATCCCCTACCTAGAGGTACCTTTGCCGCACAAACAACGTACGGCAGAGAGAAAAATAGGTCTAGTAGTTTTCTTTTTCGTAATCCTGACTTGTTTTTTATGGAACCAACGAGGAAGTACAGCCTAATAATTAAAAAAATATTTTTAAAATTGGTCTAGAAACGCCGGAGTAATTGCGTAACACACAAAAAAAACATATAGGCCGTCCTCGTTTTAAAAGTCGGTTAAAAAAATAGTTATAAAGTCTACCTTATTTTGGTTTATCAATAATAAAATTAACCATTTTGGTGTAGTGTTTGTAGGTTTATTTAAGGTAATTTTTAAACAAATATCTATACTGTTTTATACAAATCTATTGTTTTAAGAAAGTAACGTAATGGTCAAGCATCATATAATTTATGCGGTTTAGAAAAAATAGTTTTGTGTTGTTTAAAGCTTTAAGCACCTTGAAAATAATAATTTGATACTGGTATACCTACTATTAAAAAAATAATAAACAATTCTTTAAATTTTAAAAACGAAAAATCTAATTTTAACCGATAAATGACATAAGCTCTTTATTACCGTAAGTAAGTATGTCAGTCAGTAGTCAGTTGGTTAATTAAGTTTAGGATATTAGTATTAAAAGTTTTAAAAATTATAAATTTGTAAATCTTTACACATTATTATTCAGAAAAACTGTTGCATAAAGATTCATTTTACACCATAAAAAATATTTTTGAAAATGTACCGTAAATTCTAATTTAAAAAAAAATACACAGTGTCATAAAAAAAATCCTAACTTAGGCCCAACACAACTAAATAAAACACCCTGCATATCTATAGTATTCATAAAACAATAGCGCAACCTTTTTACTAATTTTTTTAAAGCGCCTGGGTCACAACATATTTACATGATGTCCAATAACTTTACCGACAAACTTTAAGAAGTAATTATACAATAAAAAATAAGATTTTTTGTATATGAACATATGTCCTTGATGTTTTAAGTTTTGGACCTACGGGGTGTTAGATATGTTAGATATGAAAAAATATATATAATTTTTTATACAACTTTCATACCAATTTAAATATAAAAAAATTAGGAGAGAATTCTATGCATTAGAAGACATTTTTGGGCATACAAGGAAAAATAGTTTTCACCTGTGTTGTCAAAGAGGGTTAGGGTTATTTTTTTATTAAAAAAAATGATACTCCCCTGCATTTTTCTAAAATTAAAATATTTTTAAAAATTCCCCATTAGTTTAGAACAATTTTACGCTCTGCGTATTTATTAATTTAATTAACTTTAAAAAAAAATCTAAACACTTTTCTTACTATACAATAATGAGTGTCCGTCCTGCCGGAAAAGTTATTAAAAAAATAATATTTTATTGTTGTTTACTTTGCACTTAAGTTTAGTTGTAAATACCTCTTGATTCTTCTTCTTAAATTAGAGATAATAATACTACACTTTCTACAATATTACTAAAATATGTTTGGTAAACAAATAAATAAAAATAGTACAATAACGTAATCTTAAAACTCACGGCGTAAAACAACAAAAAACTGTAAAAAATTACTGCCGACTTTCCTTGAAAATAGTTATGACCCGACGCGACGGCTAAAACTGGTTAGCCTTGATAAAAGAAATGCCGAAAAAATAGTTACAAATGATATACTAAATTTGGTCAATTATTGAACCGATATGGGGTAGACTTTGTAACTGTTTTTTTGCAAACAAAGACTACTCTAGTTCAGTCACCGTCCTGACTGAACTGGTATATGTATGTTTTGTTAATTCGCGTTGGGGACTGGTAATATCATTTTTTTTACGTAGGAACGCGCCGTCACAGCAAAAAACCTCTTTGATATTCTTAGCGCCGTCAATTCAGTGTACACGTTCGCACTTACTAGCGGTCTTCAGTTCAGACGGCCTCAAAGGTCCGACTGATCGTGTGTATGCCTGTTTAGACTATTATTATTTTAGGAGATTTTAGAACTAAAGTTGGGTTCGTTGTAACAAGATGAAAATAAAGCATTTTAAAGTGAACTTTATAATAATATGGGCAATATTACTTTTAAAAAAAATTGAAGCGTCTGCAGAAATTGGTAAGTGGTACATTACCAAAATATTTTAATTAATTTAAAAAAAATAACATTTTAAGTTTCTTTGAAATCATTATTAAAAATACTAGACATTTCTTGTTTCACACACAAAAAAATTATCAGTCATCCAAAAAAAAATAATAGTAATAACAGCGCTCTACAAAGAAAAAAAAGTATTGGACTCACTGATGTGTCGTTTATGATGCCTGTTTGCGTCCTAAGTACAAATGCGTAGTCAAAATTTGACCAAAAGGTCATTTTTTACTTAGCATAAAAACCAGAGAAATTTCGCTGTTTTTATGTTTTTTTCGCAATTTACTAAAAACTGATGCGTGCAAAAGTTGCTGGTGGGCAAGGGCGGTCATATCAACTTTCCGAGGGGGGCATATCTATTAAATGCCCATATTTGCAATTAGGTGTGTTTAGTTTAAAAAAATAATCAGTGATAAAGGATGTGGCATGAAAGGGGGTGGGGGGCATTGACTCCCATGCCCCCCTTATGACCGCTCTGGTGGTGGGTGGTGGTTGGGTCACCAGTTTTTTTAAATATTGAAGAAAATGCATTAGATCCTTTCATTTTCATGTAATATATAATTTTCCTTGTTTACATATTTCCTGCCTAGGAATCAAGAAAATTTTGTTTTATCATCCTTTAGTTTTCTTAATATCGCTTAAGAAAACAGTGAACATGTCATTTGTCACGCCAATATATTTTTCAATATGGACGTCTTGTTTATCCGATCATCATTGGTCGGTTGCAGCATTCGAACGATTTTACCAACAGAAGTAGGTACTTTTTTCAATACCGCGACATAAAAGTTACCGAACAATATACAATATATTAACTGCCATTTTAAGAAATCAGAAGTTATTTTTTTTTATATAGGCTGTGTATCCAAAGAACAAGGTTCTCATTGATAAAGCGGTAAAAAGATTAGTACTTACTTAGACCCAAATAATTGTCATTAAATGACTAGAACAAACATCTACACGAAAAAACATAAAACAACAAATTTTAAAAGGAGTGAGTATAAAAAAAATACAAACAAATAAAATAATATATCCCAATATAAGGATACGAGAACGGTGACTTTAATTGTTAGTTAAAAAAAAACATAAATTAAAATATCATTTAAGTAAGACAGCAACGATTACCCACACACAACGTCCAGGTCTAAAAGAACAAGAAGAAGTAATTTTACGGTTTAAAAATATTAATCTTATCTTACTTTTTAAATTTGAATATTAATAACAAAAAGTAAAATAAAAAAAAATAGAAAAATACACAACAATTAACTGGCCATCTAATATACAGGGTAGCCCAAGCGTGGTAACATCGCCACGAGTACCAAAATAAAATAACGTACGAGGTGCAAAATTTTTGGCTTAATCTGATTCTGTAAACAAAAACTTTTTAGCCTGTAACTTTTTTTGGACTCATTAAAATATTTTTTGTACATACGCGTTTAAAACCCTACAATTTTTTTTAAAACTTTTGGGATAACTCGTTAGAAAACAAAAATATTGGACTTTCTCGGACGATTGGGCCATCCTGTATATAGCATCACAGACATACTGAACATACAAGAACTGCACCTTTTAAATATCTTTAAAATTGCTTAAATTGCGATTACAAAATTTAGTATCTAGGGGTTTCTGGGTGTATGGAATTAAACAGTGATATTGGCAGTATTGCCAGATTTTCCAATTTTGTGCTACACGGAACAATTTTGTTATCTTAAATGGAATGCCTTATTTATTTTTATTGCATTAAATTCTTTATGTCAAATTTATAAAGAGTCCTAATTTTCAAAATCCTGTCTTTATTAGTTGCTGATATATCGCAATACAGGATTTTCAGTAAACAGTGCAACCTTTAAATATATTTTAAGCCGGTTAAACTGCAATTACAAAATTTAGTATCTAGGGGTTTCTGGGTGTGTGGAATTGAACAGTAATATTGGCAATATTGCCTGATTTTCAAATTTTATGCTTCAGTGAATAATTTTGTTAACCTAAATAAAGTGCCCCAATTATTTTTATTGCAGTGGATTGGACCAAATTTATTCAGATCCCAATTTTTCAAAAAAAAAAACTATCCATATTAGTTGCGCAGATACCCTAACTTTGAATTTTCTGCAAAAAGAACTATAATTTTTAAATACCTTTAAAACCGCTTAAGCTGCGATTTTAAAATTAAGTATTTAGGGGTTTTTGGGTGTGTGGAATTGAACTGTCATGTCAGCAATGTTTTAAGATTTGTTAATTTGGTGGTACGCATAAGCATTTTTGTATCTTAAATAAAAAAATGAAAAGACTGATTTCTTTATTAAAACAACAACGTTTAAGTGAAAATTATATTAAAAACTTACAGGTTGAAACAAAAAACAAAATTATACCAATATTATAAAGGGGTAAAGTTTGTAACTTTGTTTTTTTGTAAGGGCTAATCTTCGGAAATACTAAACCTATCATAAAAATTCTTTTATAATTAAAAAACTACACTAATCGGGACTGCTGTAGGCTATATTGTATTATGAATGAATAGAAAGTTTAGAGAAACATTTAATTAACGCTCAGCGAAGTGGGCACAGGTTGGATAGTAAGTACTAAAAGCAATAATTTTACCCTATACTATTTTTAAATTAAATATTTAAAATGGACGATTTCTATATACGGTGGGGGACAGCTGCCCCTTCCCTAGCGATGGACAAAATTAATATATTTTTTTTAAAGATGTCAAATTTATACGTAAATAAGGACTCCCCAACGATATAGTAAACAATAAAAATATACTGGGTGTTTCGTAATTGCGGAAAAATTTAAAGGTATATTTATAAGCTTATGCAAGAAAAAGTTTATATGAACATGGGTCCAGAAATGCATTGTTTTTAAGATACAAGGTGTTAACTTTTTAGAAAAACCGTGTTTTAAATAGCCGTTAACCGATTTTAATACAATTACACAGTGTTGTAGTATTAAAGGACTAATTAGGCCCTTGCTCGATTAAATTGTCCAGTGGAGACTCGGGCGGCATCTAAATATTTCTGATAAAAAAATATATGCTAGTGACAGTATAAGAGTGTATTTTTATTTTATTTAAATTAGCCTATAAAAATAGAGCCTCTTTTGTCTTTTCATTTCTTTCTAGTGTATCTCTTAGTTTTAAAGAAAGAAATAAAGTAATAGTAATATTTGTTAGTTTAGAGGTTATTATTGTTTAGTTCAGCATTTGTTGGTTTTGCTACATAATTGTAATTAAATAATATAAAAATATTATTAGAATTTTTTTAACTAAGCAGGATACAAATATACATTAAAGAGACAAAGGTGCTGTATTTTAAATATTTGTAAGGAAAATGTGAAAATTTTACAAAAGCAAGTGTTTTTTTTGTTAATAATATTTGTTCAGGTGCCACTCGAGACATTACGGTACTTTATAAATTTTATATTATATTATAGCCCCTTATGTTTATATATATATATATATATATATATATATATATATATATATATATATATATATATATATATATATATATATATATATATATATATATTTAATTTGCCCCCAGTATCTAGGAAACAATGCATTTCTAGACTTGTGTATACATGTACAAGCATTTGTTTATGTAATAAGCTTGAAATATTCCTCTTTTTGTTGTAATGGGAAAATAAAAAATAAGTATGATCATAAATAAAATGATGCAAACTTTTACCCAGCCTAAAGAAGGCTTAAAAAACAAATAAATATTAAATACATTTTTTTATGGTTACTTTACCCACAATTAACCGTAAAAACCTAATCATTACATCCTAAGGTAAAATTTTTAAAACATAAAATTTTTCAAAGCGGAAGTATTCAAATACGACATGTAAGGTGTCAATATATTTGCAATGTCATATAGAATGTCTATTCTGCAATTTAAAATTTAAACATTGTAGGTATTTTTGGGTAAATAATAAAAATAAGTAAAAATATATTAACCAATAAACATGTGTGTCAAACATTTATATACTAAATTTTATTTTTACATCTAAAAGAAAAAAAATGGTACCGGAAAGCACTTTTAAGAAACACCCGGTATATTATCAGATTTCTTGTGCCTGCCCCTTAACAAAATCCTGGCCATGCCCATGCAGTTGAATTATATCAAATGTGCAAGGTGGTCATTCTACTGCATCATGTCTACCAATAAGCTTCTTGGAAATTGTTGTTTAAGAATTGCATATATTTCTTTAAAGGATGCGTAGAAGCACCATAATGTTAATACCCTATTTCTGCAAAATTTCCATTTTGTCAAATAGCATACGTTCTCTAAGATCTAAATATTTTTGCCCTGTTAATGTACCATCGATAAAAAAAAGTCCGACGATTTGGTTACCTAATATTTCCGCCCAAACTTTCTCTGGATATTGGTTATAAATCTCCTTCATTCAAAGAGGGTCATATCTAGACCAAATTCCACAGTTCTGCCTATTAACTTGGCCATTTAAGCAAAAAGTGGCCTCGTCACTAAATAAAATTTTGCGTGAAAAGTTCGGATCTTGGTTGATATTTTCCATTATAATTTCAGCAAATTCAGTGCGACGGATAGGGTCACCCTCTAAATGTTCTTGGAGGTATTGAATTTTATAAGGCTTTAATTTATTTTCTTTTGGGATGTGTTGCGGATTTTTGACACGCTTCGGCATTGAGAGCTAACGGGTTGGTACTTACTTTGGAATTTTCTTTTTTTATAACAAAACATTTAATTTATTGTTGTCACTTTTTGCAGTCTTGGGCCATTAGGTTTTATGTAAGTTGTTCACAGACCTTGTTTTCTGATAACGTTGACAAGTTCTAAGTACTGTGGACTTTGTTATGTGTTTATCAGGGCAGCGTTTATTAAACAAGGCGCAAACTTCTTGGTCCGTTCTTTTCTTATCTCCATAGCCACGAAAAATTAGAATATTATTAGGTTGGGTCTCTGCTAGAAGAAAAGCCATAAAAAAGTATGTGTGTGATATTTAAAAACTAAGCTGCCTAACTTAAGTAACTTATTTTTACCTATTTGTAGTTGTTATAGCATAGCAACGACATGCTCTTTCAATCCAGGTATTTGCCTAAATATTTTGATTTTTACTGGTATGTAACAGTGCAAAATAAATTTTTAAATCTTTGATCTTACTTAAGTTGTCCCACCAAAAAACTCCTAGATATTAAATTTTGTAATCGCAGTTTTAGCGATTTTAAAGTTGCAGTTTTCTTTTAACCAAAAATGCGGTATCTCAGCATTTAATAGAAACACGATTTTAAAAATTTGGGTTCCTAATAAATTTCTTTCGAAGAATTTAATGCAATCAAAATAAATGGGGCATTCTATTTACCATACCAAAATTATTGCGTGAAGAACAAAATTGGAAAATCTGGCAACATTGCCAATATCACTGTTTAATTCCTCAAGAAGCCCTAGTGCTAAATTTTGTCATCGCAGTTCAAGCGGTTTTAAAGATATTTAAAGTTGCAGTTTTTTTACTAAACCCAGAATATAATTAAAATACTCCGAGAGCGAGTAGTAGGCTTTCAGAAGCAATAACATCTTAACTATACAGGGTGTATCACGGTAGATGATACCTTAGACGTTAAAGGAAAACGAAACATTGGATTTGTTTGAAAATTTGGGAACATAGGTAGCGTTATCGTTTATACTTAAAAGTAGCAACTTTTTTCTTACACCCCGCATATTTTTGTATTTTTGGATCTTTCATTAATTCCTGAATCTTTTTGCCTAACCTTATCCTATAACTATCTCTAACGGTTTTTAAGTTAATAACTAATAATTAGTCATTTTTAAAGAAACACCATGTAAATTATAAAAAAATCTAAAGGACCATCAAAAGCCTTTTCAGGTGGTAAATCATGTTCCTATACCCAAATGCTATGTTTCCGGAGATAAAAGCAACTTTCTTTAAAAAACTAACTTTAGCATAATTAGTTTTTATTAAAGATAGCCATGAAATCTCGGGACCAAATATACCATTATAATTATTTGACAGTTGGTGTTTTACGATATTTCATGGCTATCTTTAATAAATACCTAAGCTTGTTAGAAATAATGGAAAAATAAATTACAATTAATTATATCCATTTAAATTAATTAATTTAATTTAAATAATGCACTTAACTAGCCAAAAACCATTTTTTATTACTTTAATATTACACGTTACTTCATTAAAATATGAAGTCAGTCATGAAATCTTTGTCTTGGCTATCAACTTTGTTTATAAACAGGTATCGCCATTCCGAGATGAGGTAGTGTTGAATGTCTGAAGCTAACATGTTTAATTTTGATTTTAAAAGTATCTTGCTTTTATTTTCGGAACCATAAAATTTACGTATAGGAACATAATATATCATTTGAAAAGGCTTTTGGTAATTCTTTGATAACGGCGTTTAATTAAAGAAAAAATACATTTTACAATTTTTATATCTGGAGGTTAAATCACGAATTTTAAGCGACCCTGTATAACTCAAAATAAATTTCTACATAAAAAACCAGTTTATTGGACCTTGAAACGCTACTTCCCAAATACAGTTAGACTAGATATAAACAATATTTAATTAAGTATTTGTTGTAACATAATTGCTAATAAGAAGATATACCACTTTTTAAAAGAAACACATGCAATAATATTTCTTGTATTGTCCAGGATTATGCAGTTTAGCGGATTTTTTTCTGGAAAACTAATAAATATACGTAAAAATATTTAAAAAACAAAAAAGTTGTATTTTATAGTTATTTATACGGAAAAAATAGAAAAGTTGCAGGAAAGTCGGTGGCGTACATTTTTCTGTCTATAATATTATCTAAGATGAGTCCCATGTCGTCAGTGGTCTCCCTAAATTAAATCAGTTTAGGGCCTAATTTACTTTCTATTTTAACAAATACCACAGTCAAGTTTTTATAAAATTGGATAGGGCATATTTAAGATATTATTTAAAACCAGATTTTCTTTTTAAAGTCTAACACCCAGTATTTTGGAAACAAAGCACTTCGAGACCTAATGTTTATTTGACTTTTTGATATAAAACTGGCTCGAAAATACGCCCTTTAATTTTTTACCAAAATAAGGAAACATCCTTTATACAGTATATCCACGGATGGACTTTACAATAGGACAAAAGGACCAACAATTTAAATGTTTAAAATAATTGTGTGTATGGCAAATGCTTTTGCTTCTTAAAAAAAAACAAGATTTAAGTTAAGAAATTTGTTTTGTATTGTACAGGGGCTCCAAGAACTACAAAAATGTGAAAAGATACCAAGACAAAACTGTCTTTTTTAAAATATTTTGGAAATATGTCAAACAAAAAAAAATGATGATCCAATATCTAAAATTTCACAAAAAATAGAACAAATATGTTTTTTGTTTATTTACATATTTTGTTATACACGTACCCCTTTTCTACGTTATTTACTCAGGGGCCCTATTCCACTGTTCATAAGCGCCTTTTTGTTTGCGTTTTATTAGTTTTTCTTTATTTCCTCTAGGCTCTTATGAAAACAAAAAGGTCTTCGTTCGTGCATAGCCACCTTCCCAAATGGGCGCACAACACCGCATTAAAATTTAAAATATGACAGATTTGTCAAAGTTAAGCGTACTTTTCATCTTATGCATACTCATAAATAGTAAAGTTTGATACCCAATTTTGATTTTATTACTAAAGTTAAAACTCATTTAAAAGAATTCAAAGATCTTTGCGGTGTAAACTAGGCTCAGTAGGTAGCTAACCCACAATACACCAAAGATATAGGTTAGAAAATTTTATTACCGTTTTATGAAAAATATTAAATTGGTTGAAAATGATGTTTTCCAATGTAAACAACGTTTTGAAAATGCTTTGGTTTATTACCTAGTGCTAGTTTTCTTTGTCTAAATATAAGGCATCAAGTAGGGTAGAAAAAAGGTGAGTTTAAATGTCTTATATTTATATTTGTTTCCCTTTAAAAATTTTGATATTTTTAGCTTCTAACAGAGATTGCAAGAAACATATAGTCATTTAATGACAAGGCAACTAACCCAGGAAACCCATGAAATGCATCAAAACTTAAGACCATGTTTAGATAACAGACAAAGAAGGTCATCATGTTGGGCATTATTATTTTGATTATTATCATATCATTTGATATGATTCTTAAACTATTATGCAATTTTGTCTTCTGGCATGGTCCTAAGGGATATTCGTTGTCTTCTAGAGTCCTACAAATAAAATTATTATTATTAAATGAAAAAAGAAAACAACTAGCAATAAAAGGTTTTGATAATTTAGGTACTCTGTTTAAAATAATGCAAGTAAAAAATGTGTTTTGCTATCTTTGGGTACCTATTTATTTCAACTAAAAATAATTACCGATATGTACTGACAATTTATAGTAATTCTCTTGAAAGGGAGCAACTATGATTTTGCCCAATATCAAAAACATTCCTATTCTCACTATATTCCCCGTCTTTTTGCACAAAATTCTTAATATAACAGTAAATCAGAACATACTATTTAATTAAGCAGCAAAAGAAAATAACCAGCCCCTTTTTTATTAGTTCTGTGCCCCTGTATATCAAATTTGGTCAAAATGGGGTTGCTCCAACTTTCGAAACAATTACCCAATTTGCATAAATAAGACAAATATTTTTTAAAATATTACCTTTTTAAACTAAAAAGAAATTTACCATAAATGTTTTTTCTAAATATGAGTTTACTTTAGTTTACTTACCTTAAGTGATTATTTATGTAATGTAATGTTGCTAATCTCCATTTCCAGTCTTTGTCCTAATCTAACATTCGGTACAAGTACCTAACACTCAATAAAGGCCTTCTTTTAGAAAGTATAAATGGAAGATGGTATAAAAGTTATATGCAATAACTTGTTAGTTACTTTTCCAAAGCAATAAGTAATTTTTCATAGTTTTTCTTTTTAATCTATATTTTGACAACTGACATATTCATTTTACTCCAAATGAGCTTCAGGCTAACGCTTTCACGCACTTTTGCGCTTTTGCGCCGACGGAGCTGCAGGAGATCGCTTCACGAACCTTTTTGGTTATAGGTTATGTGATTTAGAAACTATTTTGCTTACAAATGATTATTCTGGCTGCGGAGGAAAATGTTAAATATTTATTTGCTTCTTGTATTTCAATTAAAGTGTATACTTTGTTTTTAATAGCTTAGTTAACTGATTTTTTTAACTTTAATTTCACATTAAGGGAATTTTAGGTTATGTTATGACTTTGAATTTTGTCAGATGTCAGATGGTAATACAGATTTCTGTTTTATGACCGCCTGTTTTAAAAAACAAGTGAAGGTTATTCGTTCGTTAAAAAAACAGATGAAGGTTATACGCTCCCGGAACGTATAAGTTCAGCGAACGAATGAGTTTAATTTAGCAGAATTGAGCCCCAGTTCTAATAAATAATTTAATTAATGTCAAAGTTTGTCAAATATATTTAAATACAAAAATGTAAAACCAAGTAAATTGTGTAAAACATGAATTAAAAAATGATAATAAAAAAAACTTTGTTTATTTTCTGTGAAATTGCAAATATTTGGATTCATTCAATTCTAAAAACCTTATTTATTTGACATTTTGCTGTTTTGCTGTTTTGGCGAGAAAATTCAAGGATAAAGCTAGCTTTGGCCTTTGGAGATCATTTGACAGTAGTTTAAACAGAGGTGTATGCGATCTGGGCTTGTGCCAGATGGATTTTAGACAAACACCTCTAAATTTGCCTCTTTAGTCAAGTCAGTCAAAAAAAAAACCTAACTATATATTAAAATTTAAATTTGTTAAGCTTAAAACCAAAAATTTCGTCTTTAAAAAAAAACAAGATAATAACTGTGGATCAAAGACAAACCATCTAATTCAAAAATTTATTGACATGCTTTTATAGCACAAAAAAAGGCAATGATAATGTGACATTTCTTTTAAAATATATTTTTAAATAAACTTAGAAATAAATAAAAACTGTTTCCCTAATTTTGTTTCTTTCCGGATAAATCCGGAATGCCTGCAAGCTTTTAAAACGAAATAATGTTAAGCATAAAAATATGCAACTTTGCCACAGTTTAATCAACCTTTAGCTCTTACCGTTCCCGAGATCCTAATAATGTCCTTTAAGTTTGTAACAGCCTGTATATCCGGTTATTATAAACCTTTTTTATTCCTTAAGCTACCGGACTATTACATTTTGTTAGGTATTAAAATGTCCTGCGGAAAACCTTCAACAGCAATTATTGTAAATAAATTTACAAGTTTTAAAATAATCTCTTCGACATAGAAAATGCCGGGCATTAATTATTTACAACATTTAATTACATTTATAGGAACGTTCCAGTCGTTGATCTTGAAAAACTAAAGAAAAGTGATGTAACTATTAAAATAAAACATGTTCAAACTAAATTAAAGAAATATGTATAAAAATAAACACAAAAATGCTACCATAAATTTCAATTTACTTTTGTTAAAAAGTTAATAATTTGCGATATCCAGGGTGTCACAAGTTTCTATTAAATGTAGGCTTTATTTTTTTAATTATTATAAAAATTAGTATTTTGGGGTTTTTTAGGAAAAGGACTCGAACTCACGGTTTTGTTGTAAAATATAGAGAGAGTACCTATGTACATACCGCATCTGCTTATACCGGGTGACAGAGAATGTTGTTTCCCTTCCTATTTTTTTTTCCTAAGTTTTTAGGAAAGACTGTAAAAATTTAACATAATTATTATAGCATTATAAAGAATTTACAACCTAATAATAATTAAGAACTGTTGTGTAAACGGTTGTTTTACTAATACAATAAACTGTCTCTCCGGCACTGAAAAACATGGCCGAAAAATGGGAGATGTGACGTCATAACACGTCAAAGCAATATGGCCAAATATCGCTATATAGACCGACTTTGATACTTACCACTGTTTTATGTCAAATAATAACTTTTTGATGAAATTTAACGCACCTGTACACAAATGGTAAACAACAGATGAAAAACAGGTTAGCAAAAGCGATTTACGGGCGTCGCGTCGGCCAGTTCTGGCAAGTTCCGTCTATGTTGGAGGGGATTATTTACAACATTACACGGCAAAATAACAAGTACGTAGAAGATTTACATTGAATTTTGTAAATAAAAAATTAATGATTTGTTTTTGTATTTTTACATATAATTTTTTGTAATATTACAAAAATGTTTGTAAAATTTGGGTTTCTTTCATTAAAATTACAATCTTTTAACAATTATTATGCAAAATGTGTCACATTGGGCGATGTATTTTTTGTAATTTCCTTGTAAATTTATACAAGTTTTCAGTGTATAATCTTTGTATCTTTAAGATAGAAAAATAAATATTGGTATATCCATATGTGACATAATTTTGCATTGATTTTTTATTGTATAGTTGTTTTTTATTACTTCCGGTTAAACTGAAAATGACAGCTAGTTTTAAATTTTAAACAACAGCATCGGTAAATTTTATTATATTTCAAGAAAAAACTAACATTCTAAATGCAACGACTCCCCAAATGTATTTTTTGATACTTCTGCTTTTAAAAATTTAATCTTTTTTATCAATTTTAAGTGCCATGATTAGGCCAGAACAGTTGATTTTAGGTCAAGTAGTCATTGCAAGAAAAGGGTGGTACATGCGGTACATGCCACCTCCCCGAGGGGTAAAAATCCGATTTTGATTTGCGATTTCTGACCGCATGTACCACCCTTTTCTGACGGCATATATGAATTATACTTTTTAAAGGAAATGCAAAGGTAACTGAATCATCGCCGTCAAGTATTCGAATAACTGGGGAGGGGGGTAAATTTGCCGATTTCAAAAAATTTTCTGACTGTAGGTACCGCTATTTTTTGACGGCACAGAGTTTAAGAGCTCTCTTTTTCCATTGCCTCTTTAACGAAAATAGTGCCGTCATGTATAAAGCAATCGAAAAGTACCCCCTTTTTTTCTACACTTCAACTCACCTGTGCACTCACCTGTACCGCGGAAATTTGACGGCATAGTGCCTAAACTTTGTTTCTCGAACAGTACTTCAAGATCATATGTGATTCGTTGTGTATAAAATCACCCCCTGAAAATTTGCTCTGGCTTGTAGTCTATTACGTTTTATTTCCACAACCCATACGAACCGAAGATACGGCATGTTAATGGTTAGCTTTTTTCTTAAGTGTAAAATTTGATAGATTTAAAGTCAAAAAATTGAAAAATGCTGCATATTTTGAGAAAAACTCAATAAACCTTTTTTGAAGTACCTAATTAGGCCTTTCTTTTTCATTTTTTAAAAAAGTTTTTAAAATAAAATTAGGTGAGTTATGATAAAAATTAGGTAAGTATCTATTTTTTTACGAAAAAATTATTTAAGACAACCCCTAACTTCCCCTAATTAAAATTGACCTTTACCCTTTGGCATTTCTCTTTAACAATGCTCTAATAATACGTCCAAGAAGTTTGACCAATTTTAAATGTCTAATTTCAGAAAAATTTGAGCTTAAAGTAAAAAACAATTTTTTACAATTTCATTTATTTCACCCCTTTTTTTCTAAATTACTCCGAAAATACTGAAGATCAGAAAAAAATAATAAAGTTTTAAATTGCAGCCTTTTTAATGACTAAAATTTTTCTGTGCGTAGATTTTCTTTACAGTGAATATTTGGCAAGATGTAGTAGTTTAAAACCTCTGTTTACGAACGAGCACCACCAAGCGATTCTAAGGAATTTTACTTAAAAAGCCTCGTAGCTTTTAAAAAACCCTACAAAAAACTTTTTAAAAAGTTTCTATCAATAAAAATGGAGCAGATGCATTAAAAAAATCAATCAATTTTTCTCCGAAAAGTTCGAATAGGCAACTTGGGAGCATAATAATCTACAAAATATTTTTAAAATTGGATAAATTTTTTGAACGTTCTAATAAAACCTGTATAGGAAAGAATTGTAAAAGAGTAAACGTCAGCTTGTGGGGTAGTTAGGAGGTTGTTTTTATTGATTTTTCTGTATAAAAAGTAGTTGCTGACCTTATTTATATTATAAGGTTATGTGGGGCAACTGCGATTTTGGGGCAAGTGCGTCCACCATCCCAAAAATGTTTGTATTCGCTTATTCCGTCAAATTTCATATATTAACCATTTCCCTATAGTGTTGGTAACACTGTGCACCGAGGCACGCGAGACCAGTACACCGCCGCGTCTTGAGACAAAAGTCGTTTGTTAAAACACACGGTTACGCTGTCAACACGAGTACTTAAATATTTTCCTGTTATTCGCCTAAATTATACTTATCCGTTTTTTTGTGTGTACAAATGTGCAAGGTAAGTCTAACCAATTACTATGTCGTAAATATATATTATTATAGCGATGTTTATATCAAGTTTTTGTTTAATGAGGGGGTCGCTCTTACCCCATAGAATCGGCATCTCGGGGCAAGTGCGTTTGGCTAACGCACTTGCCCCACTATTGTAATAATTAATTTCTGGGCTTAGAAAACTCTTTACTACTTCAGGTGCCTCATCATGGTTCGCAACTACATTAGAAAAACCGCTCGAGGTAAGTCTTACACCCGAGAGGTGTTACAACAAGCTGTCGAGAATATTAAATCTGGAACGTTGACAACAAATGCAGCAAGTAGATTGTACAAAATTCCGTTGACAACGCTCAAGGATCATGTGAAAGGCAGAAGAGGGCAAAAAGCACCAGTTTTGGTCGTAAACCGGACATACCACTTGAAATTGAAGCACAGATTGCCAATGCCCTCTGCACTATGGAAAAATGGGGCTTCGGATATTCACGGAGTGAGGTACTAGACCTTGTGGGAGAATTTATTGTGGCAAATGGTATAAAAACCCAATTTAAGCACGGTCGACCCGGAAAAGACTGGTTCATAAAATTTCAGAAAGCGACATCATCTTTCGATTAAGAAGCCGCAAAGTGTCGAGGTGGCTTGGAAGAAAGTAATGGACCCATTTATAATTCACAATTACTTCACCCTGTTAAAAACTGCTTTGACCGACTTAGACCTTTTTGACAAACCAGACCAGGTTTTTAATTTAGATGAGTCTAGCTTCTGCTCAGACCCGTCAAAAACAAAAGTGGTGGGAAAAATTGGCAAACCATCAACAAGGACAGTAAGCGGACCAGGAAGAGAAAATACTACCGTACTGACGGGTTGCAGTGCATCCAGGAAGAAAATTCCTCCCTTAATTATTTTCAAAGGTAAAAGTGTATGGAACGAATGGATAGCAACAGAGGGAACTGGTTATCCCGGTACATCATATGCCGCTACCAAAAAGGGATGGATGGAGACCAATGTTTTCACCAATTACCTTAAGACAACGTTCATTCCGCATATGGGAGACAAAAGGCCAGCACTCCTAATTTATGATGGGCATTCCACCCATATTACCCTAGAAGTCGCCCACATAGCAATTGAAGAGCAGATTACCATTTTGAAGCTACCGCCACACTCATCCCATCTGCTACAGCCACTAGATATATCTGTGTTTCGCTCTGTTAAGAGTTCTTGGGATGCTAAATTAGTGAAATGGCAGAGGGAACATTCAGGAATGAAAATACCCAAAAAGATGTTTTCCGAATTAATTGGACATGTGTGGCTGGAAACAAGTGCAGAAATACTTAAAAGTGGCTTCAAAAAGGGGGAATATTTCCTTTTGACGAAAAAGTTATTGCCGAAGAAAACTACGACCCAGCTTCCCTGCAAAGATTGGAAAAATGTGGCAGAGGCAAATTCAGGAGACCAAGAAACATCCCTTGACCCCAGTCAAGAGGCTTATGTAGATGCCGAAACTGTCATGCGTCCATCCACAAGTAAGGCCCGTAGTCTTAGTCCAATACCTAGTTCAAAACCATCCACAAGTATGGCAGCACAAGAAATTTCATTCGAATCCATCCTTTTGATAACCATCAAAAAGACCGGCACTGAACAACAGAATATTAAAAAGTCAAAAAGAAAGGTTTGTGATGGAGCAGAAGTTATTACCAGCAAAGAGGTGATGCAGCGTCTGAAGGAGAAAGATGAAACAAAAAACCTACCAAAGAAGAAAAAATGTCCTGTAGTCTCAGATTCAGAGTCCGATGAAAACGAAGATGACATCGAATATGAAGATGAAGACCTAAACTGGAATATTTTTAAAGAAATTGAAAATGAAGAAGATATTAATAGTGTTACCAAGCAAGTGAAAGATATGGCCGTGAATGACTGGATTTTGGTGAAATTTTCCACTAAAAAGTCTGTAAAATTCTTTGTGGGGCAAGTCAATCTTATTTCTTATGATGAAATTACTGTAAATTTTACCAGAAAAAGCTCCTTTTCAAAGAAAAAATCTGTATTTCTGTTCCCCTCTGTTCAAGATATTTCAGTTGTTTCCGAAAGCGACATTATATCCGTATTACCCAAACCAAACATAGGCCGTAGAGGTGAAATAAGTTTTAATATATCCTTTGATAATTATTGTATGCAATAAAAATATGTTCTTACATTTATATAATCCATTTTTGTTAAGTTGCCCTGTCAATTTGAAGGACTGTTTAATTTAAATAAATTTTTTGCAAAATATGTCTTGGTACTTTATTAACATAAAAGTAGACCCTCTATAATTGAGTAGAGATATTCCTGTGAAAATAGGAGAAATATTTTAAGAAAGGTTGTAGTAAGACTCTCTTGCCCCGTCATGTCTCACTGATGCATTAAAGGACCTGTAGCATGCAAAGACGCATTTGCCCCGTTGTAGGGGGCAAGTGCGTTTTCGAACGTGGACATTTAAAAAAATGCCAAAAAAGTAATTAACAAGATAGGTTGTAAATATTATTAAAATAAAGTTAACATATTCCAAGTGGTATGGCAAAAAAATAATGAAATTTTTTAATGATAAAATTCACGACTTATGAATTTTTGAAATGCTACTCATCATTTTTGGGGGTGCACTTGCCCCACCTCACCTTACCTTACCTAATTTTATAGAGACTTCTTCTTATTTTTTGTAATAACAATAATAACAATTAACATTCCGTATCTCAGTTCGCATTGGTCGTAGAAAAATTACAATGAAAATAATATTGTTTATCTTTTAAAAACCTATAATTCTGCTTTATACAGGTTTTTTGATTAAATGCATATTTTTCGAGTTATTCGCGAAAAACCCATTGAACCTCGATTTTTTAGTCAAAAAATTGTTATTTTAAATAGCAAATAACTTAAAAAATATTAGTGTTATGAAAAAATGTATAAATCCCTTTTTGATTGATTATTGTGGTTAAAATGTAATAAAGAAATTCCACCCTCTAGGGGTCCAACCACTAACATCTAAAATAAAAAAATTAAACACACTCATTTTAGTAAAAACTGTTAAACTGGATATAAATCTTATTAAAATAGGTATTTATTATGTTGGTAACACAATTGCTCATTAAAAATTATAAAACCGAATTTTTAAAAGAAAAGATCCCGCAAAGCTTTTATGATCTTAAAATATGCAATTAAGTAAATTTTATTAATTTTCTCTTAAACTAAACAAGATACAAAAAAATTATAAACATAAAAGTAGTATTTTTATTTGCTTAATCTAAAAAACACAAAAATTTTACACACATTCACAGAGTCAGTGGCGTACCGTTTTCTTTCAGTTGCCTCCTGAGACGCCACTGGACTTATTAAATGTAATTAAGTTAGTGGTAAATCACCCCTCCATGTCATTAATAATATTGCCAAATTAAAACAAAATTGAGTAAAGAATGGTTAGGATATTAAAAAATAAAAGATTTTTTTTTAAATTTTAACACTTTGTATCTCAAAAGTAAAGAGGGTTTAGGACATATGCCCTTTAAAATTAGCCATCAATTAAATTACACCCTGTATATATATATTTTAAATGGACAAAAAATTAAAATACACAAAAATATTTTATACAGTTTGTCCGAAAAGGTGAGGTCAAAAATTATAAAGATGATAGAGTGAGCCAAAATAATTTTAGTACATCATGTAAAAAAAGTTCTATCGCGCTTCGTTATAGAGATATTGATCTTAAAAATTGGTAGGTATATAAAAAAACTTCTTAATTCCTTTATCATTTGTGAACTAAAATGGTCTACCCTATTTAAATTGATCGCATTTTAACCAGCATACACATACCAGCATTTTGTAAGTAATAAAAAAAAATCTTTTAGAGAATTTCTAAAATATGGTAATATTAAAAAAAGTTTTTAACTGTATTATAAAATTTGATGAGCTTATAAACACCGTTTTTAGTAATTTTAACACATTTTAATAATTTGGTCATAAAAATTAAATCATTTATTACATACAAAATGCTGGTATGCCTGGATTTGACAAACCAAGATATCAATTCAAATAAAGCATACTTTTTTTTATACAAAACTAATAAAGGAATTAAACGGTTCAAGCAAAATGTCGAATTGTTAAAAAATTATACATTAAATGAAAAAAAATAAAAAATCGTCGCTTTCTGTCTAATTTCGACTTACTGAACAGCCGTTTACCTATAGAATGAATATTATTATGAAGGTATTTAGTAGCCCAAATATAATTGGTATTGTGGCAACAGTTAAAAAGTTATAATTTAAAAAGTTTTTTTGTACCAACTTTGATGAATCGAGGTTTGGCCAAAAATATATTTATTTATTTTTTATTTATTGTATTCTTTGCAAACACCAGTACAATAGGTAATTACATCTAAAGATTCTAAAACTAAAAAACAAAGAAAAAACAATCTTATATACAATCTATACAGAAATATCTATACGTTTAAGTCAATTAAATATAGTGTTTTAAGAAAGTAACGTAAAGGTCAAGCACCTCATGACCTCTGGGCTTTAGAAAAAATAGTTTTAAATAAATGTTGTATAGAACTTTGGGCACTATTGTAACACAAAAACTATAAATTTGTAGGGTATTTTTTTCAAATGTCAACGTTTTTAAAAATCTGGATAACAACGATATATTTCAAAAATAATTAGTATAGGTGAAATGCAAAAACTCTACCGACAAACTTTAAGTTGATAAAACATAAGAAACATTTTTACATGAACATATGTCCTAAACGTCTTAGTTTTTGAACTACAGCGTGATAAAAATTTAAAAATATATATAGTTTTTTTTTATAATAACCTTTATACCAACTCAGATATTTTTAAAAATTTTGGAAGACGTCTCGTGTGAGCAGTACACATTTTTTGGCATACATTGAAAAAAATTACAAGTGTCGCCCAGAGGGGTTTAAGGTAAATATTTTTTTTAAAAAGGTAACGCCATTTTTTTTAACTCTCATTTAGTATGAAACAAAATTGTTTTCTTGATTTTTTAAATTTTATGTACAGCTTTTTCGTAAATAAATAAACACCATTTCTTGGCATGATCTGATCCCTATCTAATTAAAGAATGAACCAGAAAGGTAATTTTTTTACTGTAATATTTGATATTAATAGGACAAAATCAAAAAGTCCAGAGCATAAATTTGTACTAAACAAAATGGAAATTTTAAAAACATATTTTTATTTTAGGAAAATGCAGTAGTGTACCATTTTTTTTCTTAAAAATATTTACCCTAAATCTCTTATCGCCGACACTAACAACAATTTTTTTCTTATATTATATTATACCTAAACACCTTTTTTACTCTCTCATTTTTTTGGCGAAAAAGAAATTACGTGCCAACTTTCCTAAGAAATACGACTAAAACAGGTTAGGATTTGTAAAAAGAAATATTACAAAAATAAAGTTACAGATCCTATACTAATATGGTCAATTTTTAAACCGAAATGAGGTAAACTTTGTAACGGTTTTTTTGCAAACAGACTACCATATAAAAACAAATATATAATAGAAACTGCCGTGTATCCGCTTGATATATTGTTGATTGCGCCATCCCTCGGATATGCTCCTAAGCTATGCAGGTAAACAAAGACAAATAACGTAGGATTCTAACCACTAAACCCAATTTTTTTGCCAGTGGCGCCATCTACACAATTATTAAGAAAGTAGTAGTTTACCGCGAAATTTAAATTAATTTTATTGGAAAGTATTACAAGGTGTTTCAACTCTATACACGAAACAACTGTGTCCTTGTACAAGCTAGAAAAAAACTTAAAAAAATACGTTTTTGTAACGCCAATTTTATTGACAGTGTTGGTAAATATATTAAGTGTCTCAAAAACTAATTTTTTATTCTCAAGTAAGTGTTTTTTAAATGGAACGCCCTGAATGTTTTGACCAGTTCAGACTTGCTATTAAATTCTTCATTAAAAATGCACTATACGTAAATTGTAAGGATTTTTAGAATAAGTACCTAAAATATTAAATAATTAATTTCATGTTTTAACGTTACCTGCCACTCCAAACTATTTTTAATTATTTACTATTTTTTACTTTACTTTTTACCTTTAATAATTATATCGATATGCTAGTGATATAGTAAAGATCAGCAATACAATTAAATACTCATGATTTGTAAAAATACAGTAAGTTGAACTTAATTATTTAATAGTAAACACATTTTTAACACCTTGTACAAGTACCTATACTGTCAATAAAATAAATATATTTTCCAAACAAAAACATTTTTTATTCGAAGCTTTTTTTTATTAGGTATAGGGGTAAAGTTATTTTGTGTATGAATAGAGTTGGGACACCCAGTATCTTCTGGTTAGTTAAGTACAATAACTAGAAAACTCAAGTTTTCATTTTAAGATACCTAAAGAGATAGGGTTAAACGTAAACATGTTGATATCGTAATAGAAATATACTATTCTTCTGAATGACCAATTTTTTTAGTTAATGAAGAGTGCATATTTGTTAAAGTATCAATGAAATTGTATGTGTTTTGCATAATTTCTTAAAGTAACTTTAAATTACAAATTTAAAGTTATTAAGTTATAAGGAATGAAAGGAAATAAAGGATAAAAGAAAGTTCGGGTTATCTATAGACTGTCAACGGATGGGGTTTACAAGAGGACAAAAGGATAAAAAAATATTTTTTTTAGAAAAGATTTTTCCAAAGAAAATTTTTGCTTGTATACAAAATGTGATTCACCAAGAGACAATGTTGATTTTGTATACAGGGTACAAAAACTTAAAAACATTATTTTTTCCAAGAGTAAACTACCTTTATTTTTCATTTTTAGGCAAAATGTCGTTTAAAAAATTTATAAAGAATAGCATTTTAAATTACTTTATTTATTTTACAAAAGCTTTATAAAATTGATTTTGCTGTTATCAAAAGTGAATTATTTCAAATTTTTATAATAAAATAGACTAAAAAACTGTCATAACTTGCTTTTGAAACACCCGCCTCCCCACAAATTCATATACAACACAAGTTTCCAACTGTAAATGAATGTGATCAAGGCATTTTCGCCAAACTATGGAGGAAATGTTATATTTTTTTTTATTGATAATAACTTTATTTTAAAGAAATTTTCCAAATAACATTTTACCTAAGAATTAAAAAAAGTGTTTACTCTTAGAGAAAAATCATGCTTTTCAAGTTTTCGCGCACCCTGTATACAAAATCAGAAGCAGAAATTTTTATTAAAAATATTTGTTTTGCCGAAAAATTAAATTTTTTATCTATTTGTCCTATTGTAAACCTCATCCGTGGACAGTCTGTATAATGTATGGAAAAATATTTCAGCCCCTATATTATTTTTTATTTATCAAAGAAATAAAAAGCCAAATAAAATTTTATTTTTTATATTTTATTACATACTAATCACTTTACGTAGTTATCTACTACACAAGAACACATTAACTGACATACGTGTATAATATGGCACTTTTATAAAAAAGTTACACACTATTGCAAAAACCACATTCTCTATCTTTTAAAAGAATATGCTATCATAGATACCTTACAAAAGTTAACATGATGTATATACTTACCAAAAATTAATCTTAATTTCTTTGACAGTAAACGGATTGCTGTTATTAAAGAATCTTGGGTGTCAAAATTTGATTTCGATGACTTCGGTGTAGCAACTAATGGAACATTTTTCTTCTTATACCTGAAATATTACATAAAAAGAATGTTTTAACAATAAATGTTAAAAAAAACATGATTATAAAATTTGTTTATCAACCTAATTAAGACTCCAAATTTAATTTAATGTATCAGTATAATTACCCATACATAAAAATATTCTGGAAAATTACATGAAAATACTCCGTAATTTAATAAATTAAAACCCTGAGAAATACTTACTTGTGGTAAATATTTATTTTGTAGGAGCATCCTCTTTTTCGTGACCCTCTCTTTGTTCTTGCTAGGTGCTTCACAAAAATGCCTGTCATATACTACAAATGTTTTATAAACTTGCTAAAAGGTTTTTGTTTTTGAAATTAGGATTTCCAACTTGATTAAGCTTTAGAACGTTTTGTCACGTTTCGGAAAAGTATGTCTTTTTACTAGTTGTATTCTGACAATAAGGCACTACTGGCACTACATAACATTCACAATATTGTTTTTTAACAAAATTAACTATTTTTAATAAAAACACACTTAAAACACAAAATATATCAGTACGCAAAAACTGCGGCAACTACAAAAGAATAACCTAACCTTTTGTATTTTGTGGAATAACCCACGCAATGCAAAAACCCAGAAGTGTCTGGTTCATCTGCGTTGACCGAGAAAATGTATATGCAATTATTTAAATAGTTAGCGCCCTCCTTTGGGTATGCTCCTAACTAAAATTGTAGTGTATTGTTGGTTGCGTCAAACTTGTATTCATTGGCTTCCATAACACTTTCTTTTATATATTTGTTTTTATATGCAGACTACTTAAGTTCAGTCACCGACTTGACTGAAATGATGTAGGTTTTGTAAATTCGCTGCCGGGGTGGAGTGTCACAGCTCTATTTAGAGAATTATTGCAAGTAGCTCAGGTATTATTTATACTCGCTTAATTAAATAGTGCCTGTACCCAAAATTTTTAGTTATTGCAAATCATGTTGACAGTAGCATGTCCTTATCTCACAATGCATCTGCGCAAGCTTAGATGTCAAAATATTATAATAATATCTTACGAAATTTAACCACTCCAGCTGTCTTCCTTAACACATCATTATTTTATTTAATTTTATGCCCATAACAAAAATAAACAAAACGGCTAATTTAAATTATACAACTCTATTAATAATCAAGCGAGATGGCAGTTTCATTTTTTACTCATTATCTCTTATTCAGCAGTTTCATAACTATCGAATATCTTTTGCATTTTTTAAATTTTATAAAGAGTTTGTTTACGTTAATTTTGTTACAACGTCACAAATTATTTGTTATTTAATAACAACATAAAGGGAAGGTATTAAATAAATATTGGTAAAGTATACAAAAAAATGTTCGAAAAATTATATTCCAGGCAAAACACCTGATTGCCAAAAAAATTACCTTACAGCAAACGGTAAAGTTTTGTTAAATACATTATAACATTCTAAGAAAAACCATTTTAAACCAAAATAATGCGTTAGAAGGTGAAGGAGGTGGCTTTTAGGGGTAAAAACGTGTTTATTCAATTTAAAGCTAAACAGTAAATCCTAATAAAAAAAGTTAGGAATAAAAGTTATCGACATTAAAAAAATCTACAACTTATGTTATAACCATTTTTACCCTTACCTCAAAAATTTTCGAGAAAAGTAGAAAAACTGTTCTCGGTTTTTAATTTTTATCTTTTACAAAAATAGTTCGATCAGGCTGAAATTTACAATGGATATACTTTTTAACATTCTTAATATACTGTTTTTTTTTTATTAATAAATAATTAGCCGTTATTATAAAAATTTACTTTTAAAAAAATAATAAAAATTTTCAACCGCAATCGCTATTTTGATTTGATTTTTTTATATAAAAAATGGTTTGCTAAGGGTCTATTTTTTTTGTTTTTAACTTTAAATAAATGCAAAAAAATATATACTTTAATAAAAAAACTTGAGAAAAAAAACACAAAATATTGACAATTTTTATTATACTCGTACATTGTGTAATTTTCGTTGAAAAGTTAGTACAATTTATTAAAATTGTAATTTTCGAAAATTTTTAGAATATTTCAAAAAGTTTAGAAACATTTTTAAATGTGAAAGTTGAATTACAGGTATACAATGTGACCCAGAATTGGTGTTACAAGAGGGCAAATGGAATTAAATTTTTAAATTTTAAATTGGCATTTTGGCGAAACTGATCGCATGGTCCAAAACAAAGAAATTTTGCTTCTATTGGTAATACAAAGGGCAAGTTATAACTAAAAATATAAAAAATGACCCAAGGTGTAAAGTACGTCCATTTATAAAAATAGAAAAAAATATAATTAAATGGTGTAGAGAAATGCATTTTTTATTAAAGTTTTTAGATAAAGCATTAAAAAAAATGTTTATTGTCAATTTTTTTACATGTTTTGCACTTAAATAAGCACACAACTGACTATCGCGGAACGGAACGGAATGAAACCGAAAGTAAATTTAGAAAGCATATAACTAACTGGAACTCCACACATACATACATACATACATACATACATACATACATACATACACTATCGCGGATCGGAATACCGAGAAACTCCCATTTAGTTATATACTTTTAAAATTTTCGTTCGCTTCCATTCAGTTCGGTCCCGCGATAGTGTGCTGTCTGCTTATTTAAGTGCATAACATGTAAAAAATTGACAATAAACATTTTTTTCTTTAATGCTTTAACTAAAAATTTTAATGTAAAATTCAATTCTCTACAATAGTTACTTATACAATTTTGTTCTATTTTTAAAAATAAAAGTACTTTACACCCTAGGTCATTTTTCATATTTTTAGTTATGACTTGCCCTGCGACCAGTTTTTTCAAAAATGCCGATTTAAATTTAAAATGTTTTTAAAATATTCAAAAATTGTTCAAAAATTACAATTGTAATAAATAGTACTAATTTTTCTACGAAAATAACTTTAAATTGTGTTTTTTTATTGTAGTATATATTTTGTTGCATTTATTAAAAATTAATAACAAAAGGAAAAAAATGAGCCCTAATTAAACCATTTTTGAAGAAAAAAATTAAATCAAAATGGCGGTTGAAAATTATCATTTTTTTTAAAGTAAATTTTCATAATAACGGCTAAATATTTATTAATAAAAAATAAAGCAGTATACTAAGAATGGAAACGAGTATATCTGCCTTAAATTTCAGCCTAATTAAACTATTTTTGTTAAAGATAAAAATTAAAAACCGAAAAAACAGTTTTTTTCTACTTTTCTCAAATATTTTTAGGGTAGGGTAAAAATGGTAATAACGTAAGTTGTAGAATTTTTTAATCCCAACAACTTTTATAATTAAGTTTTTTTTCCAATAGGATTTAATGTTTGGCTTTAAATTGCAAAAGAACATTTTTACTTTTAAAAAGCACCCCCTCTCTAACACATTATTTTGGTTCGGAAGTCTTTTCTTACAAAGTTATGATGCATAAAACTATATCAATAGTTTGCTGTAAGGTAAACATTTTTTTAATGACTTTTTCTACTGCTATTCGGCCTGAGCTATTAACCAATTTGTAGATAAACAATATGCCTCTCTACCAAATTTATTTTATACAGACAACTATGACAACTGCATGTTAAAAGGAAATGAAGCATTTTATTGTTATATACGATATGAACTTGAACCTGTTGATAAAGAGAATCCATTGGAGATGTGGAATTATATAAAGGTAAATTTACAATATACTGTGACCGGCAAAATGTGCGCAACTTATGGTAAATTTTCTTATTAAGAAAAAATCCAATTTTTTTTTTTGGCAATCGCCTCTGCATGTCCGATAACCTAAAAATCCATTTTGACATACCGGGTGTCAATTTGAAAACTTCCCACCCTTAATATCTTTCTTGGAGTTAAAAATATGACAAATCGGAAAGACCCGTCAATTTTATTTGTAAGGGGGACATTTAAAATGAATATTTTTAGCCTTCTTGTTTCAACCCCTAGGAGGGGTAGATGTCACCCTTAGAATATTAAATGGGAATGGGGTCAAGTGATACATCATTTTAAAGCTCCTGACGAGTACTTTATAACCCTAGAATATGAAGTCAATATCTTCACCTATTACAAAATGGCGGTACTTTAAAAATTACCTAAATACCTGATTTGGATGGCCATATTTCCGAAACTAATAAAGTTAGATGTACCTAATGTGGTGTTTTCTTAAAGCTCTTTTAAAGGTCTTTTTAATGGTAAAATAATATACAGGGTTCTTAAATAAAAAAATATGTACTTTTTCTTCTACCCTGTATATTACTACCAGTATCACCATTAAAAAGACCTTTAAAAGAGCTTTAAGAAAACACCACATTAGGTACATCTAACTTTATTAGTTTCGGAAATATGGCCATCCAAATCAGGTATTTAGGTAATTTTTAAAGTACCGCCATTTTGTAATAGGTGAAGATATTGACTTCATATTCTAGGGTTATAAAGTACTCGTCAGGAGCTTTAAAATGATGTATCACTTGACCCCATTCCCATTTAATATTCTAAGGGTGACATCTACCCTCCTAGGGGGTTGAAACAAGAAGGCTAAAAATATTCATTTTAAGTGTCCCCCTTACAAATAAAATTGACTGGTCTTTCCGATTTGTCATATTTTTAACTCCAAGAAAGATATTAAGGGTGGGAAGTTTTCAAATTTACACCCGGTATGTCACCTAAACAGCGGTATGACGGGAAATTTAAAAAAAAATAACCAATGCTTATTGGGAAAAAATCAGATTTGTCATTTTTAAAGGTATTTTTTTAGAAAAGTTTAAATGTACCATTTTATTCATCAAACTAGCTTTATTTAACAAAAATTTATTTATTTAAGTCAAAATAAAACATATTTATTGTTTTTTTAAACTAGAGAAAAGAATTTAAAAATAGATTTTCACCGGTACACCCGGTATTACAATGCTTATTTTTAAAAATCCTTTTATTATTTCACCAAACCAGAAACGTTAAAATATTTGAAAATAGTGAAATTTATTAAGGCAAATCATGTTTTAATCATAACTGGACACTGGTTTTTGCATTTTGTGCATAATCCTAAAAAATTAACCCTTAGTTTGTGGATTTATTTTAATGTCATCGACATCCATTATTCATTAGTTTAGCAGGTTAGCATTTTTATTACATTTACAAAAATATAAGCAATTTTAACCATAACTTATAAGCAAATTATCGTAACAACGGTTAAAATACAAACTAGATATTAAATGTAAGTGGAAAGACCTTAAACCTGATTTCTTATTTGTCTCCAAAGCCTACTAGAGCATTCATTTTAATTTCTAGCTTGTCTTCTATTTTTGTTAGGGTAATTTGCTTACAATTTATGGTCCTTATGTATTTATTTTGGTAAAATTAAAATAAAAAAATTGTAAACTGTTTATTCTAAACTGCTGCTCAAATCAACTGCAACTGAAATTTTTTTGGTAAATTTCAAATCGTTATTACTCTTAAATAAAATGCAAGAGCAAAATGCGGCTTTTACCGTTTTGTAGGATAACTTTTTGGAAAAAATGGCCATTTCACTTTGTGTAAATTTTCATTTGTTTTTATTCTACAGGGTGTAATGGAAAAGTCCGGTTTTTTACAAAAACTTTGTCAAGAGCGACATTCTACAAAAAAATTAGTTTTTAATTTTTAATTATATAGTGTTATTTAGTAGACCATTTTGAAAAACAAGTTTGTCAGATTTTTGATGTCTGCTCCATTTTTTATGTTATAATTTTTTTTCAAAAAATTGATTTTTTTCATATTGTACTCCCTGTATTTAACAGTTCATCACAGCGATTATTTTTTTAGATAATTTTAAATGTACATAAGTACCCTTTTAAAACTGTATTAGAATTTTATTTCTAAAAAATTATTAACGCGTCAGTAGCGTCGCAAATGTAACTAAATTGTATTTTGGTAAAATTTCAATTCCCAAAGTTTCAGTGAGCACCACATATTCTGTATTTAAGATTTTAATTGTTTCTCTACAATTTTTAGAAACTACCGATCATTTATCTCGGGACGGTTTTTTACTTTTTTTAAAAAGTCATCAGTGGCGTAGATATAATTTTTCTTCTGAATGCTCTTTTTACTTGCCAGAGGATTATTGCATGGAAGTAATAATTTGTAATTCGGCTTATTTTAGGGCATTTATCGATTAGCTTAGAACAAACGTTAACATTTTTTTAAATCTTAGTAAATTTAGAAAAAATATACAAGGTGTCTTTCGAAAAATTAGAGCTTCCACATTTGTATTTTTTTTTTAAATGAAAAGCAGGGTGTGAATCCTTAGATGATTTTACGAAGAAAGTTCAAATAAACTTATGTTCTGACTGTCCTAACTTTTGAGATACAGGGTGTGAAACTTAAAAAAATATATATCTTTTTTTATAATAACTGTGATACCACTCTACAAATTTTAATAAAATGTAGTACACAGCCACTACACAATAGGGGGCATTTTTAAAAGTAAAATATTTGTATCTTTCTTTCAGTGGCGTTTGAGTGGGATTTAAATTAAATATTTTTTAAAGAAAATCATAGTACTCCACTGCTTTTTTGAAACAAAAATTATTCTTACAATTTCCATTTACTTTTAACCAAATTTAATATTACGTTATTCTTTTGACCGACGAATTTGGTATGCTACCTTGATATTTTCATTTGCTTGATTAATAAATAAATTTGTTTTGTCTGTTTGTCTGATGTAATGAACCGCTTGTAAAGCTTTAATTAGATTGACTTTATTGGGTCCAGTGGCGTCTCGGTGGGCACCACTACCATTATTGAAAAAAATGTACGCCACTGGCTTTTTATGTAGTTTTTATACTTTTTTCCCATGATGCAACTAAAAATAAAACTTTTTAGTATTGTCCATTTTTGCAGAAATGAAGCAACACCGGACATAACTTTATAGGAACTTTTCTTCATAAAATTACATAACAAATCCCCCTTTAAAGTTTCCTACCGTAGTTGGGAAATATATTGGTATTTTAATTTGGAAATAAGTCTTTTTAAGGTACCACGTACGTTTAACATACACATATTTTTGTGCAAATGTATTTTCTCATTAAGTAGGTCGTTTTGTATGAGGAGGCACTTTTTTTCGTTAATTTAATAATTAAAAAGTTTGGTAAGATTTTCCGAAGAATATTACAAAAGTATATTACAAAAAAAATAATTAATAGTTTAAAAAACTAAAAACACGCTTTTATATGCAACCGAACTAAAAATTAGAAAATAATTTTTCATTAAAAAAATATTGTCATTTCATAGTAAAAAGCGTGGGGTGCATTTTACTATTTTTTCATAACTTTTCCATCATAGATATTGGCAAATATAATAATTATAACATTTAATATATTAAACACCCCACGCTTTTTACTATGAAATGACAATATTTTTTTTAATGAAAAATTATTTTCTAATTTTTAGTTCGGTTGCATATAAAAGCGTGTTTTTTAGTTTTTTAAACTATTAATTATTTTTCATTTTTTAGTTTTTGCTACTCTTGACAAAATGGCGAAAAAATTTTTAGTGAACAAGAGTAGCAAAGTTTGTAATGTTTCCAACAGATTGCAACCCACTAAAAAATTTCTTCTCCATTTAGTAGCAAAGTTTGAAATGTTGCCAACAGATGGCAACCCAGTCAAAGTTTGGAATGTTGCCAACAGATGGCAACCCACTAAAAATGTCTTCTCCATTGAGTGGCAAAGTTTGAAATATTGCCAACAGATGGCAACCCAGGTGTTGTTTTTATAATATAATGAAATTTTTTTTCCTGGCGATTAAAAACAAGATAACGGGATACTTTTGCAGATTATTGCATTGTCATGGGTCATTAATAAGTGTGCAAAGTTTCAAAGAAATCGAATAGCTGGAAGTTGGTTAAAATTAGGCTCAAAGATTCCGTTACATAGATAGCCAGATTGATAGATAGATAGTTACAACCCAAGTTAATAAAAGCGTGTTAAAAAAGAATAATATTATTATTAACGTAAATACTAATAATAGTGTTAAGCAACCCGAAACCCTTATGCACTTATTGTCAGCTTGTTCAGTGCATGCTACCAATGCTAAGTTCTTATCCATCCGCATAATGACGTTCTTCGGGTACTTTACTATCACCTCAGGCATTACTACGGCATCGATGAAACAGCAACACTGCCGTTTGCTCCCGGCGACATGGAGGCAGTAGTGGAAAATGACAACTGTCGCATATACTGGAACTGTGCGTTCCCAACCACGCATCAAATGCAAGCGAATAAACCCGACATCGTTCTCCTTGATAAGAGAAATCACACCATGTATGTAATAGAGTTCTCCGCACCTGCGGAAACTAACATCGATATAAAAGAACGGGAAAAATGAACCAAATATCAAGATCTTGGCGAACTTCGGAGGCTTTATCCAGAGTATACCGTGCGATTGGTTGTCCTGATAGTTGGCGTTTTAGGAGGCATGAAAGATAACGTATTAAGGGAAATGAGGTACATTCCAGCATATCAAAATACACCCGAACAACTGGCGATGAAGATGCAGAAATCTGTTGTCCTTGGTTCCCTTCGTCTACTGAGGCAAATGAATTTGGCCGAATATCACTGACCGAGCGGACGCGAGGAGTGGTCTTCGATATGGATGGCCTTTCGTACGACGCCCTATGGGGTCGGAGCCATGGGATACGTCGTGTTGGATCTTTTAGAGAATAATAATAATAATAATGACCTAAAACTCTATGCAACTGGTGAGCGGGATCTACAACAGTCTCTTAAGTGATTCACGAATATACCAAAGATGTTGGCAGGAAGTTCTTATAACAGAATTTCAAAAGTTGGATAAGAGAGATTTGAAGAGATTAGATTGGAGATTTAAAATGCAGGTACTTGCGTTTTTTAAAAAATAAACCTTGCCACTTTTACCAAAACACTAATAAGGCATTTTTATTAATTTTGACAATATATGAACATCCCGAGAAATGCTTCATATTTTATTAAAAAATATAAAGGTAGCATACCAAATTCGTCGGTCAAAAGAATAACGTAATATTAAATTTGCTTAAAAGTAAATGGAAATTGTAAGAATAATTTTTGTTTTAAAAAAGCAGTGGCATACAATGATTTTCTTTAAAAATATTTAATTTGAATCCCACTCGAACGCCACTGAAACAAAGATAAAAATATTTACTTTAAAAAAATGTATAGTAGCTATGTACCAAATTTTATTAAAATTTGTAGAGTGGTATCACAGTTATTATGAAAAAGGTATATATTTTTTTAAGTTTCACACCCTGTATCTCAAAAGTTAGGACAGTCAGAACATAAGTTTATTTGAACTTTCTTCGTAAAATCATCTAAGGATTCACACCCTGCTTTTCATTAAAAAAAAAATACAAATGTGGAAGTTTTAATTTTTCGAAACACCCTTTATATTGTTTTCTAAAATTACTAAGATTTAAAAAAATGTTAACGTTTGTTCTAAGCTAATCGATAAATGCCCTAAAATAAGCCGAATTACAAATTATTACTTCCATGCAATAATCCTCTAGCAAGTAAAAAAGAGCATTCAGAAGAAAAATTATATCTACGCCACTGATGACTTTTTTAAAAAAGTAAAAAACCGTCCCAAGATAAATATCCGTAGTTTCTAAAAATTGTAAAGAAACAATTAAAATCCTAAATACAGAATATGTGGTGCTCACTGAAACTTTGGGAATTGAAATTTTACCAAAATACAATTTAGTTACATTTGCGACGCTACTGACGCGTTAATATTTTTTTAGAAATAAAATTCTAATACAGTTTTAAAAGGGTACTTATGTACATTTAAAATTATCTAAAAAAATTAATTCGCTGTGATGAACTGTTAAATACAGGGAGTACAATATGAAAAAAATCAATTTTTTGAAAAAAAATTATAACATGAAAAATGGAGCAGATATCAAAAATCTGACAAACTTGTTTTTTCAAAATGGTCTACTGAATAACACTATATAATTAAAAATTAAAAACTATTTTTTTGTAGAATGTCGCTCTTGACAAAGTTTTTGTAAAAACCGGACTTTTCTATTACACCCTGTAGAATAAAAACAAGAGAAAATTTACACAAAGTGAAATGGCCATTTTTTTCCAAAAAAGTTATTCTACAAAACGGTGAAAGCCGCATTTTGCTATTGCATTTTATTTAAGAGTAATAAGGATTTGAAATTTACCAAAAAATTTCCAGTTGCAGTTGAATTGAGCAGCAGTTTACTTGCTGAACTAATAAAATAATAGATGTAAATGGCCTTAAATAAATCAATTAAAGGGTTATTTTAAAGGTAAAGCACATCATGTAAAAACTTCTTAAACCTCAGTTATAAGTTAAAAATAATTTTAGGATCAATAAATTTACCATTTTGAATATTGTAACGTTTTTAGTTCTGGTTAGTTCTGGTAAAATTTTCAGAAAATGTTTAGAAATAACTCATTGCAGCACCGGGTGTTCTGGCAAAAACATATTTTTTAAATTGTTTTTTCGAGTTGTCAAAAAAATTAAATTTAGTTATGGTACATTTAAACTTGGTAATGTTAAAAAAGTATTTTAAAAAATGATGAATTCGCTTTTTCAAAATACAGGATATTCCGGAATTTATGCATCAAATATCAATGGCATATTCTACGTCGAAAAAACGACCGATTTTCCTTATGTCCGGAAACGCTGTATTTTAGAGATACGGGGTGTTAAAATTCTAAGAAAAAAATAATCATAATTTTTAAAACGCTCTAGATATTATATTGGAATTTGATACATTGCTCATGAGAAGCTAAAGACACATTTTTTTTTATGTAAAATACTAAAAAAATTACCAGTGACGTTTTTACCCTATTTGTATGGACTATTTTTCAAAAAAAAAAAAAAAAACACTTTAATGCATGACAAATTTGTTAATAAAAACTTCACAAAAATTATTGGTTTTAAATGTTTAACATTTTTGTCATTATATTCGCAAATTCGTCATGCACCAAAGTGGTTTTTATTTTTTTGTTAAAAAACCATGCATCGTGCGGGAAAAAGTCAGAGGATAAAATTTGTTTTAAATTAATTGGGCATTTTAAAAATAATTTTTATTTTAGGAAAAAACAGTGGCAAACCATTTATTTCTTGAAAAATATCCCATACAAATATGGTACGCACGTCCCTGTTAATTTTTAAAAATTATTTTACATAGGAAGAAATGTCTTTTAGTGCCTTTTAGCAATGTACTAAGTACAAATTGACTACCTAGAGCGGTTTAAAAATAACGATAATAAAAATGTTATTTTAGAATCTTAACACCCCATATCTCTGAAAAAAACTTTAGCTTTTTATGTTTTAAACTATCTATTCAGGGCTAGTATTAAATTCAAGGCACTTTTTACTCCTAGAGCCTTTTTGATAATTTGTGACCTAACCCCAATTTTCGTGATTTCAATTTGTTTTTTTTTATTACTAACCATACCAGTACCGGATTTAAAAATAGGCAACATGGGCAGTTGCTTATGGGCCTCCACCACACAAAAATTGGTTGCTTGGTTACTGGGCGTTTAAGTTAAAAAAAATATATTTTAAATATTCTTTAACCTATTTGATTTAAATTAGGCCCTAATTAGATTAAAATTATTGGGTAACAGTTGCGTACCTTTAAACGCCTCAAAATATTAAAAGTATACCCCTGACTTTTTTGTAGTTTTCTAATTTTTCTCTAACAAAACAACTAAATTTAAATTTTTAAGGCACCTGTGTTTTTTCCGCATGTAGGTTCGTTTATAAAAAAAGAACTTAAATTTTAAAAAGTTCATAGCAACATAAATTTAAAAAATAATAATAAATACAATTTTAACCCTAAAGTACAACAGTCATTTATTTTATTATAAGCTGTTTTATCTTTTTCTCTAACTGTAAGGTCAAAATTGTTTGTTTCCTATTTTTGGCTTATATTTTATGATTATTTTTTTATGGATAGTTTTAGAATAAGTTAGAGTGGCTTTTTTCTCGAAAACAAAGCTAGATAAAAAGAAAATAAAAGAACCCTTAAATATGTATTTTTAGTTGTTTATCCAGAAAAAAAATAAACATTAAAAAAAAACGGTGCAACATTTTTTATTTCTTTATACTATTCGGTGTGGTGTTTGCTGAGACGCCACTGTACCAAATTTTTAAGAAATTACTCCTTACAGATGGTTTTTCACCTTTTTTAAATAAATAATAATTTTTTTTTAATTACAGCGGCTTAAGCATATTTTTTAAAATTTTATGCAAAAATCTAGTTACAATTCAAGATATTTGATTTTTTCACGCCACTTACGACAGCTGTAGCTTAATAGAAATGCTTTAAATATTTTTTATAAATATAAAAATCCTTGTATGTTAAAATGTAAAATACTTTACTTATATCTTTCTATTATCTTCTACTTTATTTTGGATTAATAAATAAATCACATTATTTGGTAAATATACATCTTATTCAAACGTATTAGGCAACAGGAATTTGAATTACAGATTTACACTAGTAAATAAGCATACTAACTTATCACCATTTTTGCAGAATATAAGCTCCATTGAAACAAATTATCGTCATGATCATCTGAGACATTTTATATGTGTACCAGAAACTTGTCCTAAAGTAAATATATTTAATGAAAACGATCCAATATTTCGAAAGCAAATAGAAGAATGTTACAATGAAAAATTTAAACATCTTCAGTTAAAAGGTAATATTATTGAAACAATTTGCGAAACACAAACTCCAAGGTACCCAGTTGACTGGTTTGACATAATATGTGGGTAAGTCATTCTATACTTAGCACTGACAAAAAACTTTTTATAAATGTTATATTCTTATCATCATTACCATCATAATCACCATGAATATGCCTTCTAGTTTACTTCTGGACATAGTCCTCCTGTAAAATATTCCATTGCTTCCAGTGTTGAGCACTCTAAGTCCAGTTGTGCTAGATGTGCTTTATGTCGTTCGACAATCTTGTTGGGGGCTACCATGATTTCAGTACTTATTAGGTTTGTTTCAGCAGAATGTTGGAAACATGTTAGCAACAATCGTAAAACGCAGAAATTGTTACAAACATTAGTCAGAAATGTTGGCAACAGTTTTCTGCTGGAACGAAAAATTAACAAGGCGTGCATACTGCTTATACGTCAATACAAAAAAGATTATGTTAAAAATTTGTCAGTAATGTTTAAAGAAAGTTTATAAACTTTTTAAACAGATTCCAACATGTTTTCAACATCTTAAAACTACTGCTGGAACAACAAACAATTGTATAATGTTACAAACATGGCACTGCTGGAACGACAAATTTGACGTGCGCAGAATCTGAACGTTTGCAAACATTTCTGACAGCCTGCTGGAACAAACCTATTGTGTATAGGTCATGGCAACATATCATGCCCAGTTCCATTTCAGCGTTTTGTAAATGCGTCCGTGATACCAGAGGGGCTTTCCAGTGACGCAAACAGTCCAGTTCCAGTGAGGGAAAGTGTTATGCACCTGAGCTACTCCGTTTTTCTTTCTCCTTGCCCCTCATGCACCAACCCCTCTTTTGGTTTTTGTGCTTCAAACGTGTTTTTTATGATTAAGGATGGATTTTTTAAAATTATTTATTTAAAATGGAATTAGATATTAAAAAGAGATTATTATTATAAAGCCAAGAAAGGTTAAAAACAACGAAATTTTAAAATATCTTAAAGTATCTCTCTTTCCTTGTCTAAGGATGCGTTCCAGTGACTAACTTTTAGAGCAGTTCAAAAGCTTCAAGCCCTGGAGCGTGACGCACAAAAATTTTCGTCACTGGAAAGACCCTCTGTTCGCTCTTAATAATATGGTTTGGAACTTTGGCTCTAATGCCTTGTTCAGACACGGCTAGTAAATTAGTCGATTAGGGAGTAATTAAACTTTAAATGCTTGGAACTTTAAATGCTTGGAATTTAAAATATTTGTAACTTACATTGAATACCACACTTACGGATAATAGAGATTTACCTGTTTTTTTTCTTATTTGAAAATACTTTACCAACTTTAAAATAACCTTGCTTAATATGCAGCATATTTAATAATAACGCTTTATAATCACTAACCGTTAACAGTAATGGTAAATATTATATTAAAATCACAAGAAGTTACTTAACCTTCTAAATTGTTTAAAGCGGTTTACGCTCAATAATTGTTTACAATGTTTGAGGTTAGACACGGAGTCAATAGAGAATTATTGCAAGTTGCCTTATTAAGCTCGGGAATTATTAATACCGGCCCTATTTAAATAGTGCTTGTACCCAATATTTAAGCCCCGCCGCACATGCACACACTCGCATTGGCCGTCACGAGCCGTGTTCGAGTGGCAGTATTTAAAACCTATGGCACACTACCAAACTCCGCAATTGCTCTCACGTGTCGACGCAGGTAAGTACATGAGCGTGTACGCGCGTGTCGGCTAGGTGACCGAGACATTGTTTTCGAGTGACAGTGTTGCGAGTACTTGGAAAATGGAGGAGCTTATTGAAGCTGTTCGAAGCGAAAAATGTTTATATGACGTAAAACACCAAGATTATATGAATACAAAATTAAAGGATTCTAAATGGAAACTAATGGCAGAGGCGCTAAATCTCAAGGATGGTAAGTATTGCTTGTATAAATCTTACTAATGTTATAAATGTGAAACTATATGGATGTTGAAGATGTCGAATTCTAACATTTATTTATTATACTCATATATGGATTTACAAAATAATTACAAGTTCCATTGTTGTATTAATTGTCGAACGATATCAATACGCACCCCGTTGCACGCTGTGGTTTTACCAAGTCACTCGTCCTTCTACGGAGTTAAAATAGTCCGTAAATTGGTCTCTTATTTCAAAAGCCCTTTTCGAAACGCATCCTCTCACTCGCGGCAAAGGCAATAATTGTTGAACATTTGGTAAATTTTCATTTTCCAGGTTCAGGTCTTCATCCATACTCCTAGTTATACTTTTTGTGCGTAAATAGTTATGGAAGACACAACTCGCCATAACAATTTTGTCTACTGTTTCTACTTTCATTTCAAATGGCAGTAAAAATATTCTGAACCGGGAACTCAATATGCCGAATGCACATTCAACCGTTTGTCTTGCTCTTGAGAGTCTGTAATTAAAAACTTTGTTTCTATAATTGTCTATCACTTGTCTCTGAGGAAAAGGTCTCATAAGGTTTTCCATTAAAGGAAATGCCGCGTCACCAACAATAACATGAGGCACAACTATGTCTTCTCTCCCAGATAGACCCTTGGGCTCGGGCAGATGTAGCTGTCTATTCATCATTTTTCTCTTTAATATGCAATTATCAAATATATTTCCATCTGGAAATCTGCCCTTAGAACCGACATATAATACAAATTTATAGTTTGCGTCTACTCGCCAACAGCACAATAGAATGATGTTGCTTGTAATTAAAAAATGGAGATCCACTGTTTATAGGTTTCTTAATTGTCACGTGTTTTCCATCGATAGCGCCCACAGTATTAGGCATTTGCCATATATTTTGGAAATCGACAGCATTTTTTTTCCATATATCCAGTGTAGGTTCCGGCAAGTAAATAGGTTGCACGTTTCTCCAAATAGCTGAAGATACTTTGGTTATAATATTTGAGATAGTCCTTTCTCCCATTCTGTAACTATAACCAATGCTCCGATACGAGTTACCACTAGCGACAAATCTGTAAAGAAAAAATACATTTATTATATGTATTTTTTATAGTCGTGATTAATATGACTAATCTTATTGCAGGAAGTGAAGCCAAGAAATCTTGGGAAAGACTGAGAAACAATCACCGAGATGCGCTTTGTCGGCAGAAAATTTCTAAACCTAAAAGTGGATCAGCGGCTGTTAATATAAAGACATGGCGCTTTTAAGAACAAATGGCGTTTTTAATCCCGCATATGGCAAATAGGTCAAGCAACACCAATGTTAATGAAGACATACTAAACGACGAATTATCTCATAGTAATTCAAATACTATAGAAGATGACGTTAAAAACAATGGTAATGATACGGATATTTATGTATCACAATCTGCTGGTATAGCAGCTAATCAAGGAAATAAAAGACGACGAAAAAAGGACACTTTAAATAACTTTATGACTAAATCGATTGACCATGAACGTAGAGCAGCTAAAAGACAGCAAGAACGGGAACGCATAATTGCTAACACCAATAATGATTTCACCATAAGCAATGTTAAAAATGATCCACTTTTTCATTTTTTTATTAGTATGTACGAGACTACAAAAAGATTGCCGCCACTGTCTCAACACAGTATTAAAACAAACATATTTACATTGGTTTCCGAAGAAGAATCTAAAACTTTGTCGAATATTCACCTTGTCCACATTCTTCCTATTCACAGAATAGTGATGTAAGATCATATTATTCATCATATACGCCTTCTCCTGCAGGACAACAGCTACATAGTGATGCAAGAACATATTATACGTCTACTCCAATACAACAGCCACAGAAAGGTGGGACACCAAATATAATCCCTCGGGGTAATGAACTTGACAGTTCTGGAAATATGTTTCTGCTTTGAATAGTTTTACCTAATTTTGTAATTGTTCACCTACATAATAAATTTACCTTAAGAAAACGGCCAATTTTTCTTCAGTACTAATTCGTTTATGACCACCACATCCTTGATCTTCTAAATCTGTAGCAATCATCGCATGTACTTCCTTGAAATGGTTTTTAGTCATTCTAAAATAATTTTTAAATTTTTCGTCTGAAAACTCAGAAGTTAATTTGAATTCTCCATGTGTTTTCCTTTTGGACCGGTAAGAGCTCTTCCATATTTTTTTTGGATGAATTTCTTATTAACAATAATCTGTATAAAAACTCATTATCACTGTCGGATTCTGAACTTATATCAATCGCGTCCATCTCTTGCTTCGTTTTTGTCTACGAATAGTAGAAACACTGACTGATGACTGATGTGCGACTCGTGGAAAGCATTTGCGGACACACACGTGCCCACCAATGTCAAAGTGACATTGGCGCAGTGTCGTGAACAAGTGCGAGTGTGGGCATGTGCGGCGGGCCTTTTATGGCAAATCATGTTGACAGTATCATTAACCTAAAAAAGGGGAAAAAATTTAGTACTTTTTCTTTATTGTTTTGTGTTGTAGGGTTTTGTTTTACACAATTAAAGAAATATATATTTGAAAAAGCAAGGTTTTAAGTATATTTACTTCTAAAAACTTCTCAGTTTGTGCTCGGTAACCGTTCGGTTTACACGAACAGATCCGAAGTTAAAATAAGACCAAAATAAGGCACGACCTAAAACCGACATAAATAAAGCCGGGCACTATACTTATTAAGGGAGTCCTTATCCTACCATGCATCTGCTAAAGCTCAGATGTCAAAATAAGGCCTGTATTATTAATGCCTGGCCTTATTTTACTGTGCAATAATTTCCTACTGTAAGGCACGCCAAATAGGTCTGTTTCGTCCGTTACCATCCTTCCGTCCCAGACCTTTCTTATTTTCTCATAAATAAAATATATCAAATAATGTAGTGCTAGTGTATACCATGCGTGTATACATATTTTCTAGCCTGAGCCGACGGACAATTTACAGGTACCAGGTGCTAAAGGTAAATAAAAATAGTACTTACTTTTCTAAAATCTCAGTGCTGATTTTTATGTATATTTTTAAAATAATATTAAAAACTCATAATTAATACTCGTCCGATACCAGACTCATTTCGGCGGCCATAATTTATACCAGGCGCTTTAAAACTTCCAAGAAAATAATGCAACTTTACTTACAATTTAAGTCTTGATTTTTATGTATAATACTAAGGAAACTAATTCAATAGTAATTTTTGCAAGGAGCCAGACCAATCAAATGGGCCTAATACTTTCCCAGACACACACAAACTCTTGCTATGTATATGAACGCATGTGATTGTAGATAGTTTTAAAAAATGTGTTATTAATAATTTAAATAATAATCTAATCGATCTTCAGTAATAATAAAGAATAATGTTTACATTTAATATTACGAATAATTACCGCACAATTAAAAATATACAGTATTTCCCAGGATAGGTGTTACAAGATGACAAAAGCTAATAAATATTAAATTTTATTTTAAATGGTATTATACAGGGCGAGGTACAACCAAAAATATAAAAAGCATCCAAAAGTAATGTAGTGTTATTTTTAAAAATAGAACAATATTGTTTAAGTAAATGTTGTGAAGAATTAAATTTTGAGTTAAAATTAAAAGTTAAAGAATTAAAGTAAAAAAAAATCTTTCGAATTTCGCTTTCTTTTACCCATTATTTAAGTAAATAACTGACAAAATATTTTTTTATGCATTAACTTTAAATTTTTAGTTTAAATTAAATCCTCTACAATATTTTTTATTTTTACAAATAAAGGTAGTTAACTTCTTAGAATTTTTAGTTTTAACCCGCCCTGTAAAATACCAATCAAAGTAAAATTTGGTATTTATACGTTTTGGACCATGAGACCAATTTTCCTAAAAGGACGTTTAAACACTTAAACATGTTCCATTTGCCCTCTTGTAACACCTTTCCTGTATATTTTTAAATATGCATTAATAATTGGTATAAATAAATGTGAACATTTTTCTTTATTATTACTAAAAGCTGATTAGATAAATTATTAAATACAAATTGTATAAAACTATCTACAATCACGATTGCGTTCATATACATAGCAAGCCTTTGTGGGGAAGTGTTAGGCCCCTCTGATTGATCTGGCCCCTTGAAAAATTATTATTGAATTAGCTTCCTTAGTATTATATAAAAAAATCAAGACTGAGCTTGTAAGTAAAGTTACATTATTTGTTTGAAAGTTTTAAAGCGCCTGGTATAAATTATGGCCGCCGAAATAAGTCTGGTATCAGACGAGTATTAATTATGAATTGTTATTAATATTTTTTTAAATATACATAAAAATCAGTACTAAGATTTTAGGAAAATTAAGTACTATTTTAATCTACCTCTAGCACCTGGTACCTGTAAATTGGCCGTCGGCTCAAGCTAGAAAATATATATACTAACACTACATTATTTAATATATTTTATTTCTGAGAAAATAAGGAAGGTCTGGGGGCCCTGGGATCTTGCTCTATAATGGCGATACGATTTCTGAGCTAACTCTAAAAAAACATTGATACAGTTTGGCTGTGTTTTTAACAACAATCCTATTAAGCCCCAACCTATTTTTTTATTCCAGTGGCGCCCCAAATGACACCCAAATAAATATTAAAAAAATAAACGCCCACTTTCGTGAAATTTTAGACCAATGAAAATACAGCTATTTTGGTTTATATATTTTTTTTTGAAGCTTACTTAGTTTTCGAAAAACTAAATAAAATCATCTTTATTGCATATCCCGCAACAAACATAGAAAACATTTTTTTCTTGGAAATTATTGTCTTAAATAAATTATTTCTAATTATATAACAACACCAACAAATATTAAGTAAATTAACTTACATTAAAACCAACAACTTTTACCAAATTCGGTAGGCGTCTTTTTTGGTGGCCCAGGGATATATAATTAAGTGGTTATATTATTATTTTGAAAAACTAAGAGTCAAAAAAATTCAAAGAGAAAAAAAACTTTTTTATTTGTCTAGTTTAAACAGTATAATAAAAAATTGCGAAAGCTAGTAGAGTATATTTTTTGTCAGAATTATTCGTTTAGGTGCCGCTCGAGACGCTATTGAACTTAATAAATTTAATTAAGTAAAACCAACACCAGCTCCTTAATGAAATAAATAATATTACCTAATTTTATTAAAATAGATTAATAAAAAACAGATTTTTTTAAAGTTTATCATACTGTATTTTAAAAACTATGCATATCCGGCCTATGTTTATATAAACTTTTTTCATAAAATAAGCCTATAAATAAACTTTTAATTTTTTATCCCAATTAGAAAAATCCCTGTATAAAAGAGGTAACAAGCTGATAGATCTGTAGTTTCCAAGTTCTGTATGTCTTATAATTATATAATGTTAATATAATGGCATTACTCGTATTTCATTATTCTGTTGTACTCAGGGCCGTATTAACTGTTTGAGGCGCCCTAGGCTAGAAATCCCGGAGCGCCTAATTATTTTCCACCAAAAAATTTTAATTTTTGAAAATCAAAAAAAAGGTCCCTTCCTCCGTAGCTCCTTACTGCCTTACTTCACCACCCGATAAAATTTGGTGACAAAAAGAAAAGGTCATTCATAGCACCTTATTCACAGAGAAATTTGTCACCAAAAATCCCCACCTAAACTTTTTAAAAACTCCCCTGTCTAGCGCCTATTACTCTCCTGTCTGGCGCCTATTTTTTCATGGCGCCCTAGGCTGTAGCCTAGTCAGCCTAATGGATAATACGGCACTGGTTGTACTTCCTCTAAAAGGGCATGTTTGTGTAACTCCTAATTTTTTAACTAAATTAATAATACGTTTTAAAAGTTCTTTTATTTTCCAAAAAAACAAACCATATATTTTCTATTTGGCACCTTAAAGCTACGCGCGCTCAATAAAAAATGTGAAAAGACACTTCGTTACTAAGTTCCAACCGTGCACGTTGTCAAAAATTTAGAAACTTTAAATTTTGCAATATTCTTTTCGCTATATTTCGCAAATATAAGACTCTTGAAAAACAAGTTCTAAGTGACCTTTTATGACTTTTATGGTGACGATCTACAGGGATCCCTAAAGCTGAAGCTGAAGAACGTAGATACATAAATCGAGGTCAGGTGCCGCCATTATTGTTTCTTGAATAATGTATAGTTCGGTTTATTTCTTTTTTATTATTATTAAATAACACGTTTGCAGGCTTGTGTTATTGAAGTAAATTAATCCTCTTAAATTTTTTTACAATTCACCAACATTTCTGGTCCTTCTAGCCGAATTTTACTAGTTAAAAATCCAAAAATCATTTTTAATATTAAATTTATTTTTTTAAAATTAATTGCAATATTTAAATTTAAATTCCTGCTGTTAGCCGTTAGAAGTAGTCATCCGTGCGACTCAGTAAACTTATGCGCCGTTATTCTATCGCGATCGATATTTTATTAGCCAATAAACGGTCACATAAAGTCCCGATAAAGCGTACGCTCGTCCAGCTGATTTTGACTGGTACTACCTAAAATTATTGTTTACAATAAATTATTTGTTTTTATTTTGAACTAGAGTAAACTCGTGGCTTTATATTAATTTCTATTCACACAATTTAGCACTGTTTCTTGCTTAATTTATTGGTAGATATTAGTTTGGTTTTAAAATAAAGTGTAAAATGGTAGTTGTGCTATTTTTAAGTGAATATTCACAAAAACCAAATTTCATTTACACAAAGTTGTTTGAAATTTCGCTGATGACAGGTAGCCAATTTTGTTTATTTTTAAAATAATTTTTTTAAATTATATACGAATATAAACAAAAACGTTTATCCAATATTAATAATAATTAAATTATAAATTATTAAAATATATATTTCTTATTACTAACTTATTATTAATTACCCATTTTTAAATCATTTAAATTTTAAAAATTATAATTTTTCTTAAATATTTTTAAAATAAGTAGTATTAAAGCATTGTCGCAAAAAAGAAAAGTTTTTGTTAATCGAATTACCTAAGTTTATGTAGCAGCTTTAAAAGCTAAAACTGATCCAAGTCAAATTTGTTTATTTCAGTCGAATTTTGGAAAATTGGATACATTTTATGATGATTTTAAAAGCATTCACAATGACATAATAGGACATATCGAATAAGATGAAGACTTTTCTACTCAAGATGCTATTAGAAAAGACACTGACGAATTTTATTTTAAAACAAAGCAAATTTGTGTTTAACTTTTTCCTAATTTTAATAATCAAAATATTTTTGTTTCAATTCAAAATAATACTCAATCGGATGTTAGGTTACCTAAGTTAACAGTACCCTGTTTTGATGGTACGTTGAAAAATTGGCCTACTTTTATGACATGTATTTGTCACTTGTACACAATACTAGTTTGGCAAAAATTCAAAAATTTCAATATGTTATGTCATTTCCTAAAAATAAGTCACTTAATTTAATTAAATTAATTCCTACCACAAAATATAATTATGACATAGCCTTAAAAACTCTAACAGATCGTTATCAAAAAAAAAAAAAAAAAAAAAAATTAGCTTCAACATATTGGAAAGCGGTAAATAGCGCACCATTTATAACGTGGCTAAAGATTTACGTAACCTTTTAGATACTTTTAAAGGAAATGTTGCTGCTTTAAAAGTTTAAAAATTTTCCGACAGATCAATGGTGCTTTGTTCTGTTTAATATGCTGCTTTAAAGGTTGGATTTAAGCAGAAGAACATTATTTGAGATAGAGCACAGCAGCTCAAACCAATTTTCCAAATAGTAATATTTCGCAAAATAATCAACCCGTTCCTCAAAATACTAATGGCACTACATCAAATAATAAAACTGTAAATTGTGGATGTGCTGCCTTTTCTTTTACAACTCCTCCAAGCATCGTGTTTCTTTCCACTGCTAAAGTTAAAATTCTTGATTCTAGAGAACATTTTCAAGTAGTGTGTGTCGTACTTGATTTAGCCAGTCAAGCCAAGTTCATCACCCAAGTGTGTCTAAACCGGTTAGGTGTTACCAGAAGACATTAGAATATGCCTATAATCGGCATAATTAAATCATCATCCACTACCAATGGTATAACAAATTGCACAATAAGACCTGTTGGTCAAACAGATCCTAGTTTTAATTTTAAGGCACTTGTTTTACGAAAACTTCGCTCACATGCCATCAATTAAAATTAATAGTGCTGGCTGAAATCATATTTCAAATTTAAAACTAGCTGCAATACTCCTGCACCAGTTGCTGCTGCTGATTTTTATTCTCAAATTCTTTTATCAGGTCGACTACCTGAAAAAACAGAGCAATTACCAGCTTTAGAGACTGTTTTTGGTTGGGTGCTTTTAGGAAAAACTGACAATCAAATAGCTCTATTTTCTACTGTTAATTTATATTTTACCTCTTTTAAATCAAATCTAAATTAAAATATATGCAAATTTTGGAAACTAAAATCTTTGTCTTCTTAATTACATCTTTCACCTGATGATAACAAATGTGAAAATATATTTCAAAATACTGTAACCCGAAATAGTTCTGGTCGTTTTATTGTTTCGCTGCCTTTTCGCCACCCCGACCCTGATCTCAGAGATACATACTCTGTAGCATACAGATGCTTATACTCTCAGTATTTAGATTTTATGAGAGAATATCAAAAAAATGGTCTTATTTCTCTTTCTAAATCCATCAACTACCAAAGTACGCGTAGTTTTTAATGCCTCTTCTAAAGGATCAAAAGGTTTAAGTTAAAATGATACTCTTTTACCTAGTCCCAAACTTCAACCTGACATAAATACCATTCTTCCTAAATTTTGCTTTCACCCCATAGTAATTTTGACGAACATAAAACAAATGTATCTTCAAATACTTCTTCCTCCAAACTATAGAGATTACCAAAGAATTTTATGGCGTTTTGATCCCAAAGAACCTCTACAAGAGTACCGTTTAAATACAGTTACTTTTGGTGTAAGCTCAAGCCCTTTTCTTGCAATATGCACAATTCAACACTTGACTTCCATAAAAAGTAAAAATTATCCTGATGCATGCCAAATTCTTTAAAATAACATATTTTTATAAAATTTGCGCATGCGCACTATCTCTAGATGTCGCATTGTCCTTACAAAAAGATCTTATTACAATTCTAAAATCTGCTGGTCTTAAGCCCCGAAAATTGACTAGTAATCACCCAAATCTTCTATCTTCTTTTTCACAAGATGGTTTTGTTAATGCCTATCTCATTCGATAAGGAGAAGCCTTTATCTATTAAGGTTCTGGGTCTACAGTGGGATCCTGTCATAGGCAATTCTTTGTTTCTCATCCCTCAGATAAACCATGTACAAAACGAAATATTTTATCGGATTTCGCCCGCATTTTTGATCCCTTGGGTTTTTTATCACCAGTATCCTTTCTCGCAAAATATTTAATGCAAAAGATCTGGATTTCTAAAATAGATTGGAACAACCAACCTGAGCAATTTATCATTAATATCTGGACGCAATTTAAAAATGAACTTCCATATTTATCAAATATTAAATGTTCAAGAAAAAAATTTCTAATAAGATTACCAGGTGGAAATTACATGGTTTCTATGATGTCTCAGAGAGTGGCTATGCAGCCAGGGTATACGCTCGTCTTGAGCTAATAAACAGTGAAACTAAAACTGCCCTTATTATAGGTAAATCACGGGTTTTGTCCCTTAACTCTCAAAGTATTCCAAGGTTGGAACTCTTAGAAGCCATTCTTCTTGCTAATCTTCTTAATTTTGTTTTAAAAACATATTCTTCTCTTGTATCTATTGATCAAATTTTCGCTCATTCCGATTTACAAGTTGTTTTAGCCTAGATCTCCAGTTCGCTTCACCGCTGAAAATGTTTTGTGGCCAATAGGGTCAGCCATATTCAAAAAACAATTTTAAATGTTTCATGGCATTATGTCACTTTGCAAGAAAATCCTGCAGACTGTGCTAGTCGCGGATTAACCCCATTAGAATTATTTAATTATTTCTTCTGGTTTACCGGCCCATCGTGGCTAAGTCTAACTCAATCAGAGCGAAAAATTTAGAATTATCTTATACTGACCGAGAGAAAAGACCTCAAGAAAAACCAATAAGTTTATCAACCCTAATTAAAAGTACTTTTATCAATATTCTTTTTCTTAATATTTCTTCATTGTCCAAGATTCAAAAAATTATTTCCTATTGTTTTAGATTTATTTACAACTGTCGTACTACAAATTCAAGGCTTTCTGGACCAATATTTCATTTAAATTACAAAAATCATTAAACATTCTAGTTAAAAGAACTCAAGAAATTTAATTTTCTAATTTAATTATCCAATTAAAAAATAATAAACTATTACCTAAACCTTTTTCGTACATTCTCTCAATTTTCTTGACAAACATGGCCTTGTCAGAGTGGGCGGCCGTTTAAGGCATGCTAATATTTCTTTTAAAGCTAAACACCCACTTCTTTTATCCCGATCGCATCGACTTACAGAACTTATTATTGATCATATCCACAAAGAAAATTTACACACCGGACTAAATACCGTTCTATACTTATCACGCCAGCAATTTTGGATATTATCAGCACGTCGTGCCATTCAATCTACCCAGTCAAAATGTCTCCGTTGTTTCGCATGAAACCCAAAACTAACACCCATATATGGGTGACTTACCTTCGTTTCGCATATCTCAAATCAAATGTTTTCTCATGTAACCCTAGATTATGCTGGCCCCATTAGTATAACCATGGGCAGATAATGTGGTGCTGAAGTTTATAAATCTTATATTTGAATCTTCGTCTATTGTGCCACCAAGGCAATTTATATTGAACTTGCTTCGGATTTATCATCTAATGCTTTTATAGCCGCATTTCGGCGATTTGTGGCCAGGCGTGATCATTGCACCAATATTTATAGCGATTGCAGCACAAATTTTGTCGGTGCCAATAAGCAATTAAAAGATTTGTCCAAGCACGCAACCGAAAATCTGCAAATTATTTGGCACTTTAATCCCCCTGCCTCTCCACATTTTAACGGTCTTAGCGAGGCTGCCGTTAAATCTGTTTGGTCCCATTTGTATCGAAAAATTGGTGACCAAAAATTAACATATGAAAAATTAAACACTTTACTTTCGCGAATCGAAGCTCTATTAAATTCTATACCATTATGTGCTCAAAGTTGCGATTCAAACGATCTCTCGCCACTTACCCCTGAGCATTTCCTTACAATGGAACCCTTTGCTTCTTGCCCCGATTCCGATTTTTATCTTTAAAACAATATACACTTTCTTGTTGGCAAATAATTCAGCGAATGAATTCAGATTTTTGAAAACGTTGGAAGCACGAGTACATTAACACACTGCAACAACGTTTAAAATGGTTACAAGCCTTAACGAAAGTTTTAAAATTTCTTTTATTTTCCAAAAAAGACCATACATTTTCAATTTGGCACTTCAAAGTTGCTCGCGCTCAATGAAAAATGTGAAGAGACATTTCGTTACTGAGTTCCAACAGTGCACGTTGTCAAAAATATAAAAATTTAAATTTTGCAATATTTTTTTCGCTATATTTCGCAAATATAAGATTGTTTAAAAACAAGTTTTTAGTAGCCTTTTATGACTTTTATGGTGACGATCTACAGGGATCCCTGAAGCTAAAGCTGAAGAATGCAGAGACATAAGTCGAGGCAAGGTGCCGCCATTATTTTTCTTGAATAATGTATGGTTCGGTTTATTTCTTTTTTATTAATAAATAACACGTTTACAGTCCCGTGCTATCAAAGGAAATTAATTCTCCTAGATATTTCTACAATTCACAAACAGGGCAGGATATCACTTTACTACTACTTCAAAACTAAAAGTAATTTTATCATTTTTACAATTTTATTTTTTGCAATTGTTTTGTTATCCTTTATTTCTTTCGTGGCTGGCTCAATTATATCTTTAATTATATGTAAAAGTTCTTCTAAACCTTGATTCTGCATTACTTAAATTTTTATGTATTTAATAGAATCATTCTGACAAAGTATAATCTTCTATTGTGTTTTTAATAGTCTTAAGGATCTTTTGTTGTTCGTGTATTACGTGCCTTTTTTAAATGTTTAACTTGTAGATATTTCCTGTGTCTGTCTTTAACCTTCGTTTAGGAACTTTTAAGTTTTTGTTTTCTTTTATGGTATTAAATATTTTTTGTGTTAAAGTTTTTATGTGTTTCCTAATGGAATTTACAATATCATTGTCTAAACTCCAGAGCTCTCCTGTGATCGTTGCGTCTTCTTTTATTTTACGGGGTTTTTGACCAATTTTTTTACCACGCTGGCCAGTGTGGGTTAGTAGTATGTCGTTATGATCAAACGGACAAAGGTCTAGTCACACATAACGCACCAAGGCCGCACCGAGCCCGGATTTACAATGATAGAGGAAAGTGGAGAAAATTAAATAAAGGACTTAATACTATATTACTGCAATTTTATTGAATATAAAACTTTTGCACCGCATCCCCCTACATTTCACCAGCGAGACGCACGGCTACGGGCTTGTTGTGGTTATGTGTGGCCAGACTTTATTTCTGGTGTGTTTAGTGATAATGAAATTATGGATGGTGGAGGGGAGGATAACCATCTGAATGTTTTAAAAAGTGTCCGTCGAAAGAAGCAACTTAAGGTGGCGCCACAGTAGCCAGAGGAGATTGTTTAACCAATGAGCATGAATTATTAGAGTGAGATACAAAATAAAAAAGAAAAAATAGATACAAAATAAAAAAGGAAAGAAATACCAAAACCCCTGCACTGGCTACGGTGGCGCGATCCTAATTTGCGACATTCCGATGGCCACTTTTTCAACTTGTCCGCCATAAAAGATGGTTATCCCCCCTCCGCCATCCATAAATGAAATGTTGTGGACTGGTAATCTGTCGGTTTGATAAGTAAGAGTGAAACCCCGCATAGACAGGATCGCGTCTCTGAAGTAGAGTTGACTACACCAGGACAGTAAAGTGGATGGTGACAACCTAAAGGTGGCATTTTTTGTAAAAAAATATTCTGTAGCTATACGGACATGTGATTTTAACATGTTGTCGCACAGCTCCAGAAGAAATATTACAATAAAGTGTTTTGAAACAGAAGCCCAATCATTAAGTTGGTTTATTATTAATTATTTGCTAAATATATATACTCTTCCATTACTACTACTTACTATTCTTCTAATTATTCGTTAATTTTTAGTTGTACATTCATTTTTTACGTATTGTTTGTATGTTATGCAACATGTTATGATGAATTTGCCATATCCAGCTCTAAAGAGAGTTCAAAGATGACTAAAATGACAGGCGAAAAGATTTTGTCAGCTTTCTCCATAACTAAAAACTGGAAAAGGTTAACGAAAATAGATAATAATCCCGAGCTTGATAAAATTCGAGCTCTCACAGGAGTAAGGTACATACAATGTGATCACGTAAGTTGGCGTCATATAATTTTTTTTTATTTTACGTAAATAGGTTATGTTTTATAAAATAATTTGTATGGTCTACAACATAAAGACCATCTGATAATAAATTGTATCAGTCACCTACGAAGTTTGGTAAAAAAATCATTTTTGCTCAAGAGTTAAGTACATGTATTATTGGTAATAGATATGGCATTAATTAAAAAGAAAAGTTTTAAGGGATTAAAACGGTATAATAATATGCGAACTTGTTAAGTTAGATTTTTTTGTTGAACAATAAAGTAAAACATTTTAGTTTGTACTTATTTTAATATAGTGGCATTTTTGAAACGTAATATATAAAATTTTAAATAACTGTAATTAATAAAAAAATTGCACTAATGCAAAAAGTTATTTTTTTATCGATACTGCAAAACAAAATCTGGTATATAACCGAGTTTTTTGTATATAAAAGCTATATTGTCCTTATAATAATTTTTCATATTGAAAGCATACAGAAACTTAATTCTTAAGCAAAAATCACTTGTTTTGCCAAACCTTGTAGATGATTATTACAATGAAAACTGATGCTTGACTGAAAAAAAAAACATTTTTTTATAAAATTAAGACAAAAAACATTTTTTCTATGGTGCCAACTTACGTGTAATAGTCTTACAAAAATAAATATGTTGGACATATTTGTATGTAAACATATTTAATATGAAACTACAAACCTAATTTTAAAAAGCATCCTAAATTTTGTTGATTTCTAAATAAGAAAAATACAAAAATAAAAAATTTAATAATGTAATGTAAAAACCTGTTTTTATTTATTGAAAAAAACAGATAGAGAAACCCTAAAATCTGTCTATAGGATATAATCTAAGATCCGAATAGGAAGCGACCTTCACCAATCATTTACCGGATAAAAACTATTTTATATTAAAGACAGTTTTTAAACAAAGGTTTTACCATAGGAATGCCTAAAAAATAGGTCAAGGCTATGAACAATTAAAAAAAGTAAAATTTAAAAATTTTGAGTGACCCTATATAATGTATGTTTTCATTTTTTTATTGTACATGATAGTACTAATATATTAGTTTATTTTGTTTTTCGATTTTATAAATAAAGTTGAATTAAATTTTTAAATTTTAAACTTTTTAAAGTGTGTTTAGTACACTCTGTATATGTATATTTTAATAACTAGCATACGTACGTATTTTAAAATATAGGGGTTGCCATTATACAGGGTATGTCAAAAATTTTGAGGTTATTTTTTTAAATTAAATATGGCCTTGGCCTATTTTTTTAGTCAACCCTATGGCGATATCTTTGTTTAAATTCTATAAAAACGGTTTTTATTCGGTAAACAAATGGGTTAAGAATTTTAATATAAATTCAGTAATGCCTTTATTGTACGCGTATAAGAAAATAGTATGCTTTTTTGTAATAGTTTTAGACCGTATGTCCTCATTTTCTTAAAAGCGGATTTTTTCAGTACTTTGTTATTATTCTTTAGGCACACCGTATAATATTTTTCTATAAATAGAGTTAAGTACCACATAGGGTGACTTTTTTTAATATTGTTGATCTTGGAGATCGCTGCATCTATGGAGATGGTTACAGGGAAAGAAAATTGTAGTTTTTAAAGCTTAGTTTAAATGATTTTTCTTTTTACCAAAAAAGATATGGCTTACTTATTTTTTCTAGAAAGTGCTTTGTCCCCATAAAACTATCAAATATTTTTTCACCCGGAGATCCTTTTAACCTTTTTTTCGGTGGGCCAAATGGTCACCAGTCCGACACTGTTTCAATCCACATTTAATTTCTAGCTTGTATTTTTATTTTTTTTTTGGGTAATTTACTTATGAGTTATGATTAAAATTTCCTATATTTTTGTAAAATGTTAAAAATAGTATTTTACTTGCGCAACTAGTAAAATAATAAATATCAATGACATTAAAACAAATTATTAAATTAGGGGTAGTTTTTTAGTTTATGCACAAAATGCTAAAACTCGTCTTTAACTATGAGAAAAACATTATAAGAATCAATAAATTTTACCATTTCTGAATTAACGTTTTGGTTTGGTAAAAAAATTAAAGGATTTTTAGAAATAAATTATTGAAACACCGGGTGTACTGGCGAAAACCTATTTTTTAAATTGTTTGCTCTAGTTGTTAAAAAAAAAACTTTTATTTTTACTTAAAACTTAAAACGAAAAAAGTTTAGTTAAATAAAGCTAGTTTAGTAAATAAAATGGTACATTTAAACTTTGTTAAAAATATAATTAAAAAAAAAGCGAAATTCAGTTTTTTAAAAAATACATGCTTTAATGGCTAGAATTGAATTATAAGCACTTTTTGCTCTTAGAGTTTTTTTATATATTTTGTGACCTAATTCCACTTTTAGTAATTGCAACTTAGTTTTTCAAACTTCCTGCCCTACCACTGACTGTTCACATGACATATTGTCAAAATGGATCTTTAGGTTATCGGACATGCAGAAACGATCGCAAAAAAAAACCTTATTAAAAAAATCCATATGTTCCTGTTTGCCAGTCCCTGTATAAAAAGTAACTTAATTTTAGACACACTAATTTATAATTTGACCTATTTTTCAGTTAGCTTTAAAACTGGTTTGGTTGAAAAATAGATTTTTAACAATGTACATTTTAAACATTTTATGCTCGTCAGAGTAAATACACATATACACATAGTAATAATTAGCTACTAAAACAATTATACAATTATACTATTACATTGCAAACATATAATTAATACATTTTTTTCTATTTACAACCTTTTTAAACTCAAATATTCTCTAAAAAAACATTTTTTTATGCCCAGTTAGCCATAACAAACAAAAAGAAATCTAAGATAAGATAAAAAGCTACAATTATTTTGCCATTCTACCACCTCTGCAGCTGCAGTAGTTTCCGCGATCCCTGTACTAAACATCGAAATATCCTTACCCTTTATATTTCTTTTAGCAATAGCATCAATTTTCTAAATACTAATTATTTACCAGCAATAGGAATTTTTTTATTACGTATTTACATTGTCCTATTACTTTGGGTCAGTCATAAATCATAAATTACCCAAAAAATGTTCAGTTTGTCCACGAATGGACTATCCAGAACTATACGCCTAAACATTATGAAATGTTGGCTTAATCTAAAATGCATAAAGCTAAATATAAATCTCCCCAGGAAATACAGGGTAATTTCTAAAGCGAATAGAAATTTTAAAAAATAATTTATAAAATATATACAGCGTGGACGTAAATAGTCCCCGCCCTTTCTTGCTAACTTTTGTATCCTAAATTTTTTCATTATAAAATTTAGTTATCACTAGTGGAAGGATATAAACTACTTTTTGACGTAAAAATGATAGTTGCAACAATTAAGATAGCGGATGGTCGCCATCTTAGAAAAAAATTAATGAAATGGGGGTTTTGTGGCATATTATTTTATAGCTTCTGACGAGTACTTTACAACCCTAGAAAATAAAGTCAATATCTTCATCTATCAAAAAATGGCGATACTTTAAGAATTTTAGGGCTATAATCAAGGAGCTGTAAAATGATATGCCACAAAGCTCCCCTTTCAATTTAATTTTGTTTTGCATAGGATGGCGACCATCCGCCATCTTGATTGTTGCAACTATCATTTTTACGTCAAATATAAGTTTATGTTTTACACTTATTTAGTCCTATTAATCATACCGAGATTTTAGAAAGAAAAAATTAAGGGTACAAAAGTTAGGGGGGAGGTGGACTATTTACGTTGACAGTGTATATATTTTAAACTTCTTTACCTTATTGCCTATGATAACTGGAAAAAATTGGGTGTAAAAAATCCAAAATTCTTAATTTTAATTTTTATATGCAAAGATTTTAGGTGGTTTAAATAATATATTTTTTCGATTTTGTTATTTTTCAAAGTAATATTTTTGCGACTTAAATCACCCGCTTTATTTAAAAAAAATAGAATTTCAAATAATGTATTTTTTCTTTGAAATATATATAAAAAAAAAAAAAAAAAAAATACGGGTATAATTAAGTCCATCCGCGAAGACACCGGAACTGTAGATTTGACAGTACAGGAAAACTTTTAAGGGCTTTAATTTGTACAGGATTTTCGGATTTCGTTACAATTGCAGGGAATCTTCGTGATTATTAGACATAGAGACTTGCGGTTTTTGCGAACTGTTGCTACTTTTTGATGAAACGATTGATGATTGATGAACTAAACGTTTTTTTATGGCAGTAGGCTTAGTGACGGTTGATCCGACCCCTACTTCTCCCACTTTGCCTCCCCTCCTTTCCCCTACCCGCTTGACTTCTTTTACTTGGCTCCACCCACTTGGCTCTTTCCACTAGGCTCCTCCAGTTTAGGGCTCCGCCCCGGATTTAGGTCTCTGGACCCGGTTTAGGTCTCTGGATCCGATTTAGGGCTCCGTCGCCGGTTTAGGACTCTGGCCCCACATGTTGGGCAAAACAATTAGCAGTGGACCCGCGATGGATTAGAGGATGACGTAGGTGCTAATGCGCTTTATACAGGGTGTAACTAAATAAGTGTAAAATATTTAAGGAGGTGATTCCTCATTGAAAAATATGAAAAAAGTTCCTATAAACATGGGTCCAAAAATGCATACTTTCCAAGATACAGGGTGTTAAACTTTATAAATAAAATAGGTTTTTGTAATTATCTTGAATACCCTGTAACCGATTTTCTTGAAATTTTTCAGTGTTATTTCTAGTAATAAGGGCCAAAGTTAGGCATAATTAAATTAAAATTATTAAGTCCAGTGGCGTCTCACGGGACATCTTATCGAAAATAATTGTAAAAAATGTACGCCACTGACTTTTTTATTTTACGAACAACTACAAAGATACATCGTCATAAATGCGAACTGGATTTATTGTTATTTTGTAGTAAGTACCTGCATTAATTGATTAAAGGGTAATAAACAAAACTAATTTATTAATAACAAAACACACAACATGTAGAAATCATAGTAAATGTTCAATATGTCTACCTTCAGACATTACGCATGCGTCTAGACGTCGGCGCATTGAGCCACGGACTATTTGAGCGAATACGTGGCTAAATGCGCCGACGTCTAGACGCATGCGTAATGTCTGAACACTGAAAAATTTCAAGAAAATCGGTTACAGGGTATTCAAGATAATTATAAAAACCTATTTTATTTAAAAACTTTAACACCCTGTATCTTGGAAAGTATGCATTTTCGGACCCATGTTTATAGGAAGTTTTTTTCATATTTTTCAATGAGGAATCACCTCCTTAAATGTTTTACACTTATTTAGTTACACCCTGTATATTAAGGTCATGATGACTCTCAAACTTTTAAGGTAGTCAACTATGAGCGCACTGGAGGCAGACCAATAGGTTAAGAATAAAATTTATAGGTCACGTGGTTTAAGGTGATGATTGGTGTTAAATTATATTCTTTTTGGTAACCTACATATTCATAAGGCACTTAATTTTGTCTTTAGACTTTTTGGCATACTTTTTGTTATTTTTTTAATTTGTAATAATCTCTTAATGGCTAATAGTTTTTTATTGAACAAATAAAGCGTAATTCTTTAATAAAAGTTGCTAACCATTTATCTTTACCCGAGCGAGATACTTCATACTTAAACATTTTTTGTTCTTCAGTGCATATGCCATTTTTAGTACCTACATTTTGAATGTCTTTTACAGTTTTTAGTCGTTTTTTTTTGGCTACATAAACCTAACATGTTGGTCGGGTTTTGTTGTCACAATGTTCTATATATTCATGAAGTACATAACACATTTTTTCTGGCACTGCAGGTGCTTTTTGTTTAGGCCTCGAATTAGTTCTTCAGCGGATATTAATTTACAACCATTCAACATCTTATTCTAGAAGCATTCTATTTTTTTAAACTATTATTTTTTGTAAATCAATGTCTTAACACTGTTTTTCGAATACTTTTGGTTGCTTCTGCTATTTTTCCTTTACATCCTTGTCGTACTTGTTCAGATCCATGGTTAAGAATTATTTTTCCTTAATACGACACTGTTTTTCTCAAATACGGCACCGTTTTTTCAAATACGGCACTGTTTTACCCAAATACGGCACCGTTTCTTCAAATACGGCACTGTTTTTCTCAAATACGGCACTGTTTTTCTTAAAGACAGCACTGTTTTTCTAAAATACAGCACTGTTTTTCTCAAATAAGGCACTGTTTTTCTCAAATACGGCACCGTATTTTCAAATACGGCACTGTTTTCTCAAATACGGCACCGTTTTTCTTTTAATACGACACTGTTTATCTTAAATAAGGCACTGTTTTTTCAAATACGTCACTATTAGATAACATGTTGAGTGGGATGGTATGGAGGCAAAACCGACCGCCAATACCACACCAAGAGTTAATTTAAGTTGATAATGTAACCCGTATAAAGTTGCAATTTGTAAGGAAAAAGAATTTATAAATTTTAATCTAAACAACCATTTTTTTTCCTTCATATATATGTTAAAGGCCGGGTGTAAATTTCTATGAAATAAATGGCTTACAGGGTTTGAATAACTGACCGATTAAACAAAACAATCGACCGGCCGACTGATTATCCAACCGATCGATTTAGAACAGACCGGTGAAGTTTTACGTTGTTATACATCTTAAGACTATTATTTAAACTTAATTATTATTATTTGCGTCTCTTAAATATACAAAATATTTAGCCTGGTATACCGGTATTATTTTTTTAAATTTTTAAATGTTTACTAATTATTAGTCCAAAAACTGCTTATCCTATACAACATGTATGGTAGATTCAAATTATCAAAAATATACCGAATATTTAATTTTAAAAAAGAAAAATTTGTCTACTACCACTTAATGAAAAACCCTGTATACTTTAGTATTTGCAAAGCAAAAGCGCTGAAGCTATTAAACATCTTTTGTTTTAATTATTTTTTTCTAAAGTGCTTAGATCATCAGATATATGAACGTAACTATAATTTTCTAAATCCTGTAATTAAATATAATTATACTATACTGTTTGTTTCTTTGCTTTAAAAATATAAGTATGCGTTGGAAAAAATGCGTTAGGAATACATTTACTAAAAATTATCACATTACTCAATAACCTAGTATAAATGCCAAGTACAGTAGGTATAATTTTTTGGTTGACTAGCCACCGTCCGACGTTCCTCAACATCCAGAAATCTTTAAATTTGCTGTTTTTAACGGATCATTTTTATTTTTTGACCCAAAAATCATTTAAAAAACGGTAAAAATATTTGGATACCAAGTTTTATTTCTTTGGTCAAAACACTAAGGCCGCAATTAGCGATTTACCATCAGGTTACCGTTCTTATCGCTAATTGGTATCTACTATTTTTAAATCGCTGTTACCCTTATGACTTAAGATGTCATTTTTTCCATTCGATAAATATAAACTAACACTTTATTTAAAAAATTTAAACCGCGTTTTAATATCTCATGATCAAGGTTAAATTTCGAAGTTAGACGATAAGTCCCGAACGGCCTTACGTAATTTTTTCGCGTCTGCGCACATTGATTTTAGACCCTAGCTTAAGTATCCTGCATGCCACGTCCATTTTATAGATCACGTGGTTTTTGACATATGACAGGTGCCACGATGAATTCTACTTGCCACACCCTAAATATGACGTAGCACAAAATGTCTAAACTTTCTGGTTAGTTTTAGAAAATTTTGGTTTGTTCGGGTTAGTTCTGGAAAATTCTGATTTGTTTGAGTTAGTTCTGAAAATTCTGGTTTGCTCTGGTTAGCATTGAAAAATCCGGGTCAATTCTGGTTAGTTCCGGACGATTCTGGTTCCTTCGGAGGACGGAGGGCGTTCAATCGGCATATTATACCTACTGTACTTGGCATTTATAGTAAGTTTTTGATGAGTGATCGGTTAAAAACAGCAAATTTAAAGATTTCTGGATGTTAAGGCACGTCGAACGGTGTCAACTCTCCTATTACACCTACTGTACTTGGCATTTATACTAAGTTATTGAGTAATGTGATAATTGAATAACATTTTTAGTTAATATAATCTTAACGCATACTTATATTTTTAAAGTAAAGAAACAAACAGTATAGTATAATTATTTTTAATTACAGGATTTTAAAAAATTTAGTTACGCCCATATATCCCATAGTCTAAGAACTTCAGAAAAAAATGTTTTAAATAAAAGTTGTATAATACCTACAGCGCTTTTGCTTGGCAATGGGTAAATATATACAGGATGTTTTATTAAGTGGTGGTAGACAAAGTTGTCTTTTTAAAATTTATTATTTGGTTTATTTTTAATAATTTAAATTCCACGGTATATGTTGTATAGGATAAGCAGTCTTTGGACTAAGAATTTTTAAAAATTTAAAAATAAAAAAAAATAATACCTGTATACCACTATACCAGGCTGAATATTTTGTACAGTTAAGAGACGGAAATAATAATAATTAACTTTAAATAATAGTTTCAAGTATGTATAACAACGTAAAGCCAAAGATTAATAATAGTTTAACTTTACTTTTTGGTAAAGCCAAAGATTAATAATAGTTTTATTTACTCTTTGGTAAAGCTTCACCAGTCTGTTTTAAATCGATTGGTTGGATAATTAGTCAGTCGGTCGATCGCTTGTTTAATCAGTTATTTTAACCTTTAACCCATTTATTTCAGAGGTAACCTAATATTTATCCGGCCGTTAGAAAATATCTGAAAGAAAAGAAAAAAATATGGTTGTTCAGATTAAAATTTCATAAATTTTTAGAGGGATGGTGTCCTGGTAAAACATTAAAAAATATTTTATTATCTTCTCCTTTTACACAAATTACAAATTTATACAGGTTACATTATCAACTTAAATAAACTTTTGGTGTGTTATTGGCGGTGGATTTTGCCTCTATACAGTGGCGTTGGAAGACCAAAATCGGGCGTAAGCGAACTTGTATCCGCGAGGCCCCTTTTGTGAACAATAAACGTGATACAAAATACTTAAGGAGCAAAAAACCGCCCTTTAAACGTAGGCGAGGTAATCCGCGAGGCCTCTTTTGTCCTCGGGAAAGAAACACCAAAAAAGGGTTTTTGTCTTTTCCGCACTATTTTACACATAATTCAGTTATTCGAGGCTCCTTTTATGACAGACTACAATTACGGGCCTAAAAAACGTCCGAACCCTTTTATTTCTATGTTTTTTTCTTTGTCACATTTTATTTTTTATTTCTGAACTACTACTCTATAATTTAAAATGGGAAAAAACTTTATTCAACCCTATGTCCTAAACGTCTTAGTTTTTAAACTACGGTGTGTTAAATAAAAAAATTATACATTTTTACCACCCTAAAGTTTAAAACTAGGACGCTTAAGACATATGTTAATAGGAAGCTTTTTTCTTATTTTCTGTTGTAGAATCGCCCCGTTAAGTTTGTCGGTTGAGTTACTGGACACCCTGTATGTATGTAGGTAATTTGATTGAAATTCATGAAAACTTTGATGTCGATTGGTGCCTAAACGGTGGGGTTTATCAACTTTAATAAAGAGTGTCTTATTTTTTAGGTTTTCGATTGACCATAAAATGGCGCCCCCAGCTTTGCGATATCTGTTAAAATAAAAAGGTTATGATGTAAATAAATTTTAAGTTTCCGGTAAAGTGCCCTTTGGCGGTATTAAAAAAAGGTCTTTTATCCTAAAATTTTAGGATCTGCAAAACTCGATTTGTGTGCCAAATATCAACTAGATTGGTTAATAAATAAATGCAATATGGCGAAAAAACAAAAATAAAATTTAAACTTTTAACCCCTGTAACTTGGTAACCAGGGAGATTTCGACATTTTGTCAGAGGACTTACTATGTTTATTATTCATTGCATAATGACACCTTAAAATTTCCTAAAACATTTTTCGAACACCCTGTATAATACCTAATAGTTATTTTAGGTTTTTAGACCCTAAATGTACGTTTTTCAATTTATATTTGAATTTCGCATAAAGGGCCATAATATAGACTTTATAACCACAGAATAAAGTTAGTCCTAAGTTCATAATTTGTCAACATTTACCAATTTTTTTTAGTTTTAGCAACCCCTCGGTTTCGCAAGTTTGTTTACTTATTAATTAATTTAAAAACTGTATATTTTGGATCAACGCCACTGTGTTTGTGCTCAAAACAGTGTCCAAAATAAGTATTTATCCAATATTTTAAGAAAATTATTTTTGATTTAAAACAAAAACATGTAGGAAACTAATACCTTCAAAAATTGAGTTTTAATAATAATTTGGGTTACAGTTTAATACACGGTATTTTACTATTTTGTCTATAATGTTTTTAAAAAATCAAAGATACAGATGCTGATTTTGGACACGGTTAAAAATATTAGCGCAGTACTTAAAGCTAATTTAAACTAAACTGCTGGACATTCGAACGGAATAATTTAAATATTAGGTAAAATTGTGTTGTGTTGTTCTGCAACTTTTTAAATAAAAGAAATTTTTAAATCTTTTAAATTTTTTAATATTCAGATATTTATTTGTGACAAACAGTTTTGGCCGATTTTTGATATTCCTTGTAAATCTAAAAATATGATGTTTTTCTAAAAAGTGCTATCTTAGCGTTATCACCCTGTATAAGGTCGACTTTTAGACCTATAAACTCCTACTGTTTGATATTTTATGCTAAGAGCAATACCTTTAAATTGTTTTAAACAACGTTTATGCACGGTCGACAAAAAGTAGATCTATTTGTAAACGTAAGTTTTTCAAAATTTTTAAATTTTTCCATAATTCTTTTCTCCTATGTCGTAAACTAAGGAATTACCTTTAATAAATTCTTAAAGCATTTTTAGAATCTAGGGATTAAAATAGCGAAACGATTTTTTATTTTTTTATTTACGTTGCTTAGTTTGCTTAATAATGTATTTCTTTAATGCCCCTCTTCCTTTTATTTTAAAACGGAACAATTTAAAAAATTAAAACCTTAAGATATAAAGTAAATGCAAAAATACTATAGTTTAGTGTGACATTGACAGATAAAAATTTCAAGATGGCTGCTGAAGGTCATTTTGAGAAAAAAACTAAATAAAAAACGTGGGTCTCGTGACACATTATTTTGAAGCCTCTGACGAGTACTTTATAATTCTAGAATATAAAGGCGATAGCTTTACCCAATACCAAATGGCGGCACATTAAAAAATTACCTAAATATCTGATTTGAGTGGCAATATTTTCAAAACTAATAAAGTTAGAAGTAACTAATGTGGTATATTCTTAAAGCTCTTTTTAGTGGTGATACTGGTGATCATATTCAGAGTAGAAAAAAAAGAATATATTTTTTTAATAACGCACCCTGTATATTATTTAATTTTAAAATGCCACATTTGGTACATCTAACTTTATTAGTTTTGGTTATTTGGCCATCCATTGGATCATATACAGGGTGGCAAAAAAAGAAATATATTTTTTTAGTAACGCATATTATGGAATTTTAAAATACCATATTTGGTATATCTAACTTTATTAGTTTTGGTTATTTGGCCATCCACTGGATAATTTTTAAAGTGTCGCTATTTTTTATTAGGTAAAGCTATTAACTTATATTATATTCTAGGGTTATAAAGTACTCGTCAAGAGCTTTAAAATGATGTGTCACAAGACCCACCCTTTTCATTTAGTTTTTTCCTTTTTTCTTAAAATTTTTATTTGTCGATGTCACTCTAAAATATAATAATATTTATGCATTTATATTATATCCCAAAGTTTTAATTTTTAAATTGTTTCGTTAAAAAATAGATGGAAGGGGGCATTAAAGAAATGCATTGAACAACCAAACAATTCAAAGAGCATTATTACGCAAACTAAGCAACGTAAATAGAAAAATAAAAAACCGTTTTGGTATATTGATCTCTAGATTCAAAAATACTTTTAAAATTTATAAAATTTAATTCCCAAGTTTATCGCACAAGAAAAAACAAGAATTATGGAAAAATATATAAAATTTTGAAAAATTTACTTTTACACATAGATCTACTTTTTGTCCACCTCGTATAAAAGTTTATCAAAACAATTATTAAAAGCTATTGCTCCTAGCTTAAAACGTCAAACAGTAGGAGTTTATGGGACATACAGGGTGATAACGCTAAAATATCAGTTTTTTGTAAAACGTATTTTCAGATCTACGAGAAATATCAAAAATTTGTTAAAACTATTCGTCACAAATGTTTATCTTATTATTAAAATTTTTAAAGCTTTAAAATTCTTTTTATTTAAAATGTTGCAAAACAACAAAATTTCCCAAAAAAACCAACGTCAGATTTACCACTTTGTATATAAGAGGTAAGTTTAATACCAAGGCCACAATCTAGGTAAAAACCGTATTAAAATATTTTTTTAGTCTTTGAGAAAATTGAGTTTAAAATTTGACCTAAAATTTAAATTATTCCGTTCGAATGTCCAGCAGTTTATTTAGATTTTAGTTAAATAATAAGTAAACAAACTTGACGAACCGAGGGGTGAATAGGAATGCTGGGCGAGATAAAATAGTTAAAACTCAGATTTTGCTGTATAATGTCAAAAATTATGAACTATTCTTTGGATATAAAGTCTTAAGTCTAGATTAGGGCCCACATGCGAAATTCAATTATAAAATTAAAAACACCAATTAGGGAGCTAAGAACATAAAATTACTATTAGGTATTATATATTTTTAAAAAGCGCCTTTCCTATTTAATTAAATAAATAAAAATATACAGTATACAGTGTTTTCCAAGAAAATTCACATGTTTGTCTTATTTCCCAATTTTTTAATTTAGGTACATTACTAAATTCTGCGTAAAAAATTACCCTTTTACTTTACTTTTGTTTTAAGTTACAAGGCAACTGAAATCAAGGGGATTCAAAAATGGGAAAAAAATGACACTGTATGTCAAAAACTAAGAGGGCTATAAAAACATTTTATTGTCATCTTTTGTTTCATAAAAAAGTAGCAACTGTTTGCGAAAACCTCAAGTCTTAGGCACTTCTCACATGGGTCAGTGAAACAGCGAAGAGACCGAGATTTGACGAGCTTTGGACAGTATGTACGTATATATTCTTGTTTGAAGTGGCGACAACCGTACAGAAACGAGCATATTATGTTTAATGATCAATTTTTACTTAATTCTCAGCCAATGAAATCATATGTCGATCAGAGTGTGCCGATGTTACCTGAGCCCGGCTGCGATGGGGCAAAAACTACCCTTTTGAATTATCCCATCGGGTCAAAGAGTGCCATAATAGAGCTCTCCAAGAGGAGTTTCCAAGAGCCTGAATCCTATTAAACATTATTTTAAAGACAAAAAATATAATATTTTCTTAGGTACCTGACAAGTTGACTTGTGTTGCTATTTCATTTAAAGCTCTTTTTAAAATATTCTTTCAAAGTATAAATTATAAAGTACAGGACGTTTTCCAATCTCATCCACAAATCTAATATTAATCAAACCCCTCTTCAGTACAAAGATTTCTTGACGTAACACTAATTTTCCCGTGAAAAACCAGACACAATCACAATATGAATCACACACTGTAAACAAATAACGGTTCTGTATTGTTTTAGTTTACTAAAGGGCGCAGATTGCTGAGATCGGACACGCTAATATGCCTTTGAGCTGTCGATACCTGTAAAAATTGCGCTCTCGTCGCTTTTTACCGACCCATGTGCGGAGAGTCTTTAACTGCGTCCAGACTTGCAACAATTCGTCAAACACTAGTCCAAACAAGCCAACCTATATTCGCGCCTCTTTGATGCAAAAAACAGACAAGCTCTGAATCATCGCGGAATCATTTTCTAAGCCCTTGGAACGACGTAAATTCCGTCCACGTCCACGCCCGCGCTATAGGGCTACGTGGCGCGCTATTCTGCGCGGCGAATTGTTGCAAGTCTGGACTTAGCATTATAATAACCAAGATACGTTCCAATTGCAGCAAAATCAAAGATCTTTAGAAAAAGTCATTATGAAATTTGTCAAATTTTTATAGTTTCGAAAATATGGCTATACTCAGGAATGTTATAGTAAAGTGGCATTTTCTAAATAAACACCCTGTATATTGCATCACCAATAAATATATATTTTAAAGAGCTTTAAGAGAATACCACATTTGATATGTTTATTTCTTAAAGTTTTGGAAACATGGCCATTCAAAGCAATAGTAGATATAATGTCTATTTTATCTTCGGTGCTTATAGCTTGGAGCTGCAGGGATAACGAAAATTTAACATAACTTTCAGATTTGGGTGACCATATTTTCAAAACTATAAGAGATAGATATATTAAATGTCGTATTTTCTTAAGGCTCCTTAAAATATCTATTTAATGGTGATGCAATATACAGGTTGTTTATTTAAAAATGCCAGGTTACTATAAAATTTTCGAGGATGGCCATATTTCCGAGACTATTAAAAATTAGATAATTTACACAAAAACTTTTTGAACAATCTTTTACAGATCTTTTTAATATGGATATAATATACAGGGTGTGCATTTAAAAAAGTATATTTTTGCGATAAATCGAAAACCCGATGTCCAATTGTTTTTTTGTTGGCAGCACGTTAATTAGCGGAAAAATGCTACTACTTTGCTGATTTAACCGACTTCGTATCTTCAATAATAAAGAAATTAGCAATAGTGCTTACTTAAAAATGATTGGTTTTTACAGATTTTAAAATTTTTGGCATATTTTATTTCAGGAATCGAATCGCGGTTAATCAATTTTATTTTAAATATAAAATAATAGTTTTGTGTTTTTTTAGGTTTTAAAGTGTTATTGAGCTAAAAAGTAAAATACGATTTTAATATACCTAAATACATAGAAATTGTACTTGACATTTATTTATTATAGAAACTGTCGATGTGATGGCCTGTGCGTTAAAGCGCTGTGTCGTTAGGCGTACAACCGACGCACTTGGTTTAAATCCAGGCCAGACCAAAAAAAAAAGTTTGGTTAGACATTTAGTGGTTAGCCTAACAAAAGACGGTTAAAAAGTGTAAAATGTATCGACGCTAAAGTCCCACAAAGACCAAGGCAATGGGATACACTTTACCGTATCCTACGCAACCGCAGAATTGCTGACCCCAACCAGTGAAATAATAGGGATGAAAACGACTTTGCCTGGTTGGGGACCCGGTCTTGGGTTGTCGTGAATAGGACATCCGGGGTTCGGAACCCACGTTAAGCCGTTTCGTCTGGGTCACATTACCCAGACGTAAAACAAGGGTGTACAATAAGGCGTGCTGCTGCAGTGCATATAATCATCATAATAAAAAGTTTTTTTGACATTTTTAACGGTTCTTTGCAATTTTCTTACATTTAAAATGGCTTATGGTATAAATAAACTTTTTATTAGTATTTAGCGAATCGGGAACCTAAAAATCATGCTTGTATAATAAAATCCTCTACAAGTCCTATTTTAACATAACGTGCAAACATTTATATAAACTATTTTAATTTTTTTGCCCCTACCCGACACACTTTTTACAGACAGAAAAATTCTTAAACACAAAAATATAAGAACAAATACAAAAACAAAGAAATGTTTTTCTTACAATCTTGTTTTCTAAAATGCGTTAAAAAAATAAGAATTCTTCTTGCATTTCTATAAAAAAAAGTTATAAAACAAGTCAGCGAAATAACTAATGGTTTTTAATTCCTTATACTATGTTACTTCTAAGGTATAAGCGGAAAGATTTTTTAACAATAAGCTTCGTCTTTACTTTATTTAAAAGAGTTTTAAATTAAAAAAAATATATATATATTTTGTAATTGATAAACATTTAGAATATTATTTAATGCTATTAAAATTTGTTTACTGGCAATATATTACCAAAAAAAAATATTTTAAAAGTTCTTACTATTGGAAAACTATCACAAAAAAAAACACTACAATAACATAAAAATCATCTGATTTCTTAAAATTTTTTTAGTTCTTTTGACGAACACTGGAAGAATAGCTTTTCCCCAAAGGACATAAATTAAAACTGTTAGTATGCTAAAAGAGACATAAACGCGCTAAAACTGGCAAATTGTTAGTTATGACATGCTTTACGGGGTGGGAGGTAAGTGGGAATACATGTGTAGCACTGGTTCCTACAAGACATTGGTGGGAAATTATCATTTCGAGATTTATAAAGGGATAAATAGTATATAACAAAAATTAAACTTATGTTAAATAAATCATTACTTTTTGGCTTAGTACTTACATAAAATTTAAAACTTAACTCATTACTGTTTGCATATAAAAAGTAAAATGAATTATTTATTAAAAAAAAAATCATGTATTTTAGTTTTTACTTAAAAAATGCAAAGGATTTTTTTACTTTTTAATGATTTTTAATAAAGTAGTTTAAAAATATATTTTTCGTTTTTTTTTAATTTTTTTAAACTATATTATCGCAATTTTTAAGCACCCTGTATATTAAAGGGCAATTTCTATTATATCTTTTCGCATTTTAGACAAAGCAAAACTTTTTAAAGAATAACTTTTTCAAAATATTTAAAATAAAAAAATTTACATGTATATTTAAGTCCATCCGTGGACACACTGTATATAGCAAAAGTATATTTTAGTTTCGTTAATTTAAAATATATTTTATCTAGGTTTTTTATCCAGGCCATAGTTGTGTTGGTGCATTTTCTAGTAGTCTATTATAAAATACCAGTATCAAATACCAAGTTTGTAGAAAAGGTAAGTGAGATATTTGGGTGTTGCGGTTTTGGCGTGGCCATTTTGGCGCCGTTCGGACGTCGAGCCATTTTGGTGTCGTCTTTTAGACGCCAAGTCATTTCGGCATTGACCGTTTCGGCGTCGGCTAATTTGACATCAAGGTAATATTGTAGATTGAATTTACCATTACCTACATCATACAAGTAAGATAAAGGATTTGTTTTCAAAAAAACGTTTCTATTTGGGTATTATTAAGAACAGAAAACCAATACCATAATTCTTAAATATTCTCTTTTATTACAAAAAAATATTCTTTTTTCCAGTTAAGAAAAGAACTTCTGCTTTTCATGTCTTTCACCGGGACTCTCTCCAGTGACGCGTTTCGCCTACCCCATAGGACTTCTCGAACGGGCTATACTGGGTCCACAGTAAATAACACGAAAAGCAAGATTTTTTTTAATAACAACTTCGTTCGACGGAAATCCTTGCCAGTGACATGTTTCGCCTACCTCATAGGAGTTGTCAAACTGGCTGTGCGCTGGCTGAAGAGGGTCCCAGTGAATCACATGATAAGCAGCAGTTCTTTCTTAACTGTCAGAAAAAAAAGATTTTTTTTCTCATACAGGGTGTCAGTTGTCAAGTGTAAAAGGTCTGTACAAAATGCTACCACAAATTGTTTGGACCAAAATACGACGATCTAACCCAATTTACCTCTGTCATAACTTTTTTTGTCTTGGTATAATAAAATTTTAGTATGAAATTTTCATTCTTCCATATTTTTGCACCAAAAAGGTATACACTTAATAAATATTGCTACGAGCAACCGTTTTTGAGATATTTCAGATTAAACCCTTTATTTTATATAAGGGTTTGCCATTATATTTATTCACGCTTTATCTAGGCCATGTGGTAGTGTCCAAAAGGTCTGTACAAAATGCTACCAAAAATTCTTTGGGTCAAAATATAACAATCTAATGTAATTTATTTTAGTCGAAAGGTTGCTGGTTTGCGAGATACAGGGTGTTCAAATAAAAAAATCAAAACTTTGACACCTGGTATCTCGTAAACCAGCATCCTTTTGACTAAGATAAATTTAAATCATTGTTTTTGCTTGCAGCAATATTTATTATGAATTCCTTTTTTGTGCAATAGTCTGGAATAATTTTTTCCAAAATTATAATATTTTAATTTTCCACTGTAAAAAAACCTTTTATTACTGAATTTTGTAAAAAAATGGCATATAGGAAATAAAATATTTAAAAATAACTGAAATAAAATAAAAACTTTGACACCCTGTATCATGCAAACGATCTATTTTTCAATTAAGGTAAATTGCGTTAGATAATTGTATTTTGGTTTTAGGAATTTGTGGTAGCATTTTCCATTTTGTACTGTCCTTTTAGAGAAAACCTGTATAATTCCAACAGGTATTATTTCCACTAATTTTCTTTAACTTTCTTAATTTTTTTCTCTTGCCAGCAAGCAAGAAACTAGAAAGTATTAGGGATATTGAATAGAAATGGCTCGACATTTAGAATATGCCTAAATGGCCACGCCGTTACGGCAACTCTCAAACGTCCTAGACCCTAAAAATTAATTAGTTAGACCAGATGCAGTGGCGGCGCCAGGTGTGGGCGCGGTGTGGCGAACGGCCAACCTAAATTGCTCTCGCCCAACCGTTCGCTCAACCTGCTAATTACACGACGCAAAAAGTCATGTTCAAAAAACTATTCCATTTATATAAATTATTTAGTCAGCTCATATTCAAGTGATCCGAATTATGGAATTCTTGAATACATGATCTATGGTCGCAATATTAAAAATTACCAGTATGTAGCGCTATGTCATTAGAAACGAATTTTAGTGTAAAATTTAAATATAAAATAAAATATCCTAATAAAATGTTTAACAAATTCCAAATTTTTCCCCTTATTTATGTGTACCTATTTAAAATTTTAATAACCAAACGTATATCATTATTACCAAAAAAAAAAGAAAATACAGGGATGATAAACTTAAGTTTTTTGGGCTGTTAGGCCGTCGTTGTAGATTTTGTTGCCTTGACGTTTCGCCAGCGCGAGTGGTTGGCATCCTCAGAAGGTTCCTAGTAAACTTACTACAGTGATAATATTAAAATAGTTACCACTTAATCTTTTTTCAAATAGAAATGGGAATCATGTAGAATCTTGTTTTAAAGGCCTTTAATTCTTTACTCAACGCCACTTTGTTTTTGGAAATCGGCCCAGCCGTTCCACACTTAAAACCGTTTGAAATTTGGCTAGAATACCGTACAAACAGTGCGGTTTTGATGAAATTGGCTTGTAAGTCTTGAACGACCTTGCCGATTTTCAAAAACAAAGTAGCGTTTAGAAGGGAATTGAAGGACCTTTAAACCAAGGTGCTACATAACCTCCATTTCTATTTGCAAAAAAAGTTGCCAGTGCCCCCTTGATACTAGACCACGTGACCAAAGTTATTTTAATACCAAAAATAGCTTAAGTGACACCATTTTACACAAATTTTACCCGACCTCGATATCTTGACCCATTTAAAAGTTAAGGGGAGAGAACTTGTAAAAACCGCAATGTATGTACAAATTGAACCTAAACTTCAAACTCCTGTAACTCTAGAACGACTGGACCGATTTTTAAATATAAAATGGTGATGTATAGAGAATGGAAGGGCCTTTAAAACAACGTGCCACATGACCCTCTTTCCATTTGAAAAAAAAGTTGCTAGTGCCTTCTAAACCAAAATTATTTTTATGTCAAAGAGTAGTTTAAGTGACACCCTTTTACCCAAATTTTACCCGATCCCAATAACTTGTCCCATTCAAAAGATATAGGGGGGACTCTTTAAGATTCTCACTGTATATATCACTAAAGGTGGTAGGAATCTATACTAAGCAAACAGATTTCTCGAAAGTCGTTTATTTTATCACAAAAATGTAAAAAACCAAATATTATACGTAGATCATACTGAGACTAAATATGGTAGAGGCTGTTTAAAAAATATTATCACTTTTTTAGAAAATTAAAAAGCAATAGTTCTGGTATTTTAAATGGAACACCCTGTATTTTTTACACCACGTGATGACAAAATACCCCTTTAAATGGTGTATAGGTTGCATATATCCATCTATCTTCTATATATCTATATTTTTAACAAATCCGTTTTTACAAATTTCAAGTCCAAAATTTTATTTAAATTTAAATTGGCTGTGATATAGCAGCTAAACTGCTGCTCAATATTACACCAATTGGGATTTTTTTAATTCATTTTAAATCGTTATTATTCTTAAATAAAAAGCATTAGGGTAATAGGGTTACGAAAGCAACATTTCAAGAAACTGTTTAAACTTAGGATATAAGTAATTTATTGTATAATACGCACACTTTTAAACTTTGAAGGTAATTTGCTACGTCTGTCAAGAGATATTTGCAACTAAAATGATGGTCTTTGCACATGTAGCATAGGAGCAAGGTAGTAAACTTTTCAATAAGGAGCGCTTAATGCGCATGCATTTTAACACGTCTCCCGGCATACTTAAGAACACTAGTTGTACTAAAACTAAGTATACGGGGCCAAGCGACGCGGAGACTTAACACATTAAAGTTTTGTATGGCAGGGGAATATGCGTCGCGACCAATCGCGACGCTGCGCTGTGTTGAATGCGGGGCACTGTCTATGGCAACTTATTTATAATTTATTTGCACAGTAAGTGCAACGTAATACTTTATTGAAATAAACAAATAATTATGGGTGATCGTATGCGTTACAACGGAAAATTTATTAAAGCAAAAAATTATTAAAAAACTTAAAATAAAAATGCTTTACAAAAAAAAGAAGACGCAACGATTTGTCAACAAATACCAGTATACCTAACCCATGTGAAGGCTTTCGTATGGTGGATTTAAAATATTTGGGCAAAATATTAAAATGTGGAAAATGTTTTGAAGTACTTTACCTTGATAATATTGTACATAAACAGCATTTAGGACTGAATTCAATTTTAAATGTAAAGTGTACTAAATGTGATACAATAGTTCCAACGGGTAAAAGTCATAGTATTTTAAATGAAATGCATGATTTTTTTTGTGACCGATTAGGTATTTTTGTTTATATTTTAAGTTCTAAAAGTATGAAAAACTAATAATAAAAAAATGTGTTATGTTTTTCTTCATTTTGACAAAAAAAGTGCTTTGTTACCCAAAAGCAACAATATGCGCAAAAATAACTCGCCCATTTGAAATTGTTTATGTTTTAAGCTTTAAAATATTTTTTTGTATGGGGTAAACGCAGAACACAAAACTAGTCCCTATTTTTCATATTTTGTATTTGTGTGTGTATACCATTTACAAAGGTATTCCCTTTGCATTTTATTTTTGCACTTTCAAAAACAGGTCAGTGCCCTATTTGATCAAGTCTATTTTCCTTTTAGAGGCACATATTAAATGGGTCACTATTTTTGTTTCTTCTGCAATTCCTTGTTCCAAACTGCTCGGCCAGCAACCCTTGAAACGACCCGCTATTCTAATTTTAGTGAGGGATCGTCATTTTTGAGAAAAATAAAGAATACATTTTTTTGTTTTGAAACAGTAATACCATCAATATAATTTAATGTTTTTAAAAAAATAAGAACATAGTGATTAAAGAAAAATTAAAAATTGTTCTCCGAAAGCATAATGTTGCTTATAAGCAACAAAAAAAATTAACATTGTTTTTTCGAATAAAATAAAAATTTAAAACTTTTCTTATTACAGTCCTTATTACTAACCTTCACACTTAGAAATATTTTTTGCAAACTAAGAGTAACCTTTGTGTATAAAAATATTATGCAAACTAAGCGTAAAAAATAACGTTAGTTCTCTTCGGCGGTGACTTTTAAAATCAGCTAATTAAGGGACTACGTACTTGTTTACTTAATTCTATACATAAATACTGCTTTGACTGATATGTGACTTATTGAATACAACATGCAGTACAGTTCAACGCGATTTGCATGGAAATTACGCCTTTAAATGAATGATATTGCTTAGAGGCAACACGATGCATTTAAGAAGGAGCACCCGGACATCGGCCACAGAGGCTTTTAAAATGTTTGTTTTCTGATAAATTAAATATGTCAACATATTGGTCAAAGTATACAGAATATATGTACCAAATTTCAAATTAATAAATAAAAAGGGCTTTTTAGAAAAACATCTTGGAAAATGGGCAATTTTGGTCCTCTAAGTGGATATAACCCCTTAAATAAAAACCTAAGTAGTCGTGTATTTTATCGAAAATCGTCATTTTCCTTATTAACGAAGGTTAAAATTGTTTATTTTTAATTTTCGATTTTATGTGGTTCATGGATGCTTACTAGAATTACTTAAAGTGAATCCAAGAAGGTAAAAAAATAGCTGCTCGCGCAGAGCAGCAAAACTGCCTCTAGTAGGTAAATGATCTAATTAATTAAGCTTTTGTAACTCTAAATACTAATAACGCTCAAGTGGTGGTATAATAATTAAGTATGTTGATAAAATACAAGTACACCCCCAAAATTTGATTTGTTTTCTCGATTTCCCAAGGAATCCATCATTAAAGGCTTGTTTCCAATAAGATTACCGCGGCAAAATAAAATAAGGGTGTAAAATAAATTAAAAAAAAACGTTTTGTTTTTAGTTGTAAATTAATTATTTTGTGCCGCCTTAGCTTTGTGCAAAAAGAAGGGATGATATAGTCAAAGTAAGGTTAGTTTGATTTTAAAGTTTGATGATGTTAATCTTAAAAACGACGCTTCTGACTAAATTTATTTTAGATTCGAAATCAGTGCCCCAAAACACCCCCGTATCCAAAAAAAATTATTATTTTTATGATGTATTATATTGTTAAAAATAACTCGTTAAAAATAATAATATACAACATACTATAATATCATAATAATATAAATGTAAATAAAATTTTAGGCCCACGAAAGATATCCTATCCTATTTTTTTTTGGAAATGGTCAACTTGGTATTTCAATTTTCTTCTTTCTTTCCGACCTTTTGTTTTCAAATGAACTATTTAGATTTATGAACGTCAAGAAAAGTTTAAGCATACACACGGTTATGTGGATTTTTGCAGCTAGAGTTCTTAGGTAAGAGATAAAAATGTATTTATTAAAAATATATAAATTAAATCTGTTTCTATTTATTAAAATATATGTTAAAACTTTTAATTCAATTTAATTTGTTAAAGTTTTTAAAAAGAATATTACCATTTTTTCGAGCTTACTTTATACTAAAGATGTCTTTTACCTAAATGCGACAGTAATGGTTTACTATTACAATCATTAACAGCAGCACGTGTACATTTGCTGTTTCTTTAGATCATACAGCACTAAGTATGTAGGTATTAGGTATGTAACAAACCATTAGAAAAAAATAAACGTTAATACCTAATAAAGCATCAAATTTTACTATCGTGACATTATCGCACCAAGCGCACAAAAAACAAAGTATATTATTTGCAAAATTTTATTGTAAACCCCACATCATATAAACTACAAAATAACTTTGTATTGCTAAATATCTTACCTTTTTTAATTTTACTAGTTATTTTCTTTTACCCTGTATATTTAAATATTTCGATATAATACTTTAAACATTTTTTAGACTAATGCCTTCTTTACTTTTTACAATGCTACTACATGCAACATGGCTTCGACATATGGGCAATGGTCCATTTTGGAATATGTTGGTAGAATCAGAATTTAAAAATTGTCGAAAAATGGCTGGACCAATTTGCTATTTATCAATAATTTGGTTGATTCGCAAAACATGGTAAGTATATTGTGTATCAGTGATATATTTTTATATTAGAAAATTATTGTTTTCTTATCATTTTTTTTTTAATTTTAAAATCTTTTTTCACCTTTCTTCATAAAGGGCACTTTAAAAGTAGGCGTCCACTAAAAACGAACTGGCGGACGGCCCGGACCTCTGGCGCTTCGCCTTGTAAACAAGTCAGAGTGCGTCCATTAAAACGGGTCGTATCGAAGTAGACGGCCTTAACACACTAATTTATAGCACTTCTCCAGTAAAAAACCCAGAACCTATTAATAATGGCATTACACCTAACATAACAGCTTTTAAAACACCATTACAAACTTTTTACTATTCTTTTCCATATATAAAAGAAATTTCGATTTAAATTTAAAAAATATTTAAACAAATACCTTTAGTTAAAATAGCTTATAAACACAACAAAACAATAGGGACAATTTTTAGTAAACTAAAAGATAAAGATGATGTAAAAATGACATCAAATGTAGTATACAGGGTGTCCCAACTCTTTTTATACACCAAATAACTTCGCTCCTGTACAAGATACAAAAATAAACTTAAATTAGAAAATGTTTATTCGGATATATTCTTTTAAGTGATAGTTCTAGTTATTATACAAGATGTCTCAAAAGCATGATTTTTTATGGCAAGTAGATTTTTTAAATGGAACACCCTATATATTTTAACAAATTTTGAATCTGTATGAAATTCTATATTTAAAAATATAGAACAGATTATACGTCAATTGATGCTGGTTGTTGGGATATCACCAGTATGTTGATATACTCATTACGAATTAAAAGTGAAGAAACAAAGTAATGTTTTGGTGTTAATTATTTTTAAATAATTCTGTCAGTGTCAGAGTGACAAATAATATAATAACATTACCTACCATTGTAAGAACTACTAATAGGTATGTCAGAAAGTTAGTTTATTTTGGACACCTGTTTACTGAATTGCATTAAAAAAACAACATTACGTCAATTATGGAGGGTTTTTAAGTTAGTAGGTATGTATCTAAAGTAAACTAAAAAGCTGAGTTACTTATTAGTAGTTCTTGCAATGTAAGGTAATTAATTGCATGTTATTACATGTTTTGTCACTTTGACAGTGACAGAGTTATTAAAAAATAATTAGAACCAAAATATTATTTTCTTTCTTTACTTTTAGTCGTTATTAAGTATATAAACGTACTGCTGATATTTCAAAAAACAGCAAAATTGACGTATAGTGTGTTATATATTTTTGATGTAGAATTTATTATAAAGTCTACATTTGTTAAAATATATAGATTGTTCCATTTTAAAAAACCAACTTGACAATGAAATTATGTTTTTAAGATACCTTGTATATTAACTAGTACTGTCCGAAAAAAAGTGTATTATTTGAAACATTTTTTATCCTAAGTTTATTTTTGTATCTTGTACAGGGGCGAAATTATTTGCTGTATAAATAGAGTTGGGACACCCTGTATAGTATTCTTTGTATATATAGGGCAAACTTCCAGGGTTTTAAGATAGAATTACGTTACACAAAAGTGATTGTAGACTTAAAAAACCACATGCTCGTTAGCCCAACACACAAATCAATCAGGACACTTTTTTGACTTTATCCAAGCTAAGATATTGGATAAAGAAAGTAACTACAATAAAAGATTGTTTTTAGAGATGGTAGAAATATTTTTACATCCAAATTCTATCAATAACAAAACAGATATTGCTGACCTTAGTGTTTTCATAGGTACTCCACCCCGAATATAGTAGTAAAAAATTATTTAATAAATTACCAAATAAAATTGAAAATTTACCATTTAATAAATTTAAATACCATATAGAAAAAAATTCTCCAACAAAAATGTTACTACTTGGTTGATAAATACATGTCAGACTCGTTGTCAGATATATTATAAGTAATAAGTAGTATAGTAATTCTTTTTAAATATTTTTTAAATTTTTTATAGATTTTAAACATGTGACGTGTACATCCATTTTATATAGCTAACGTATAAAATAAAATATTATTATTAATATTATTTACTCTAATATTTTAACTCTAAAAACTAATACAAAAATAATACTGGTAACTTAAACACCTCTTATATTTCAAACTAAAAAAACTTTAAAATTCAAATTAAACATTAGTTATCTGTTAGAGGAATTTTCTTTACCTTTGTAATAATGTAAAGAAATAGTACGGCACTTGTCCTTTTATTTATCAAAAACTTCTTAAAATTCTAGTCTTGTCATCAAATAAATTTAAAAAAATCCATTAAATCAACACAATTTGGTAACACTTTTAAAGAATTTTGGAAATTAACTTAAATTAACACCTTTATATTACACAATAATTTCTGTGATTGTTATTTTTGCTTCTTTTTTAGTGTATTATTTCATCTTGGTATGTGGCTCTGAGTATGCAATATTTTGTATTATCTTTACCATTTATATGGTTGCTTAAAAACATGAAAAAATATTTTTTATATTATTGGAGCTGCAGCCACATTTCAAATAATTTGTCTATTTTGGAAAATTATTATTATGATCTTCCAATGATAATGATAACCCCAGTTGAGTAAGTATTTTATTACATTTATTAAAATAACTTTTTTTTGCATTACTATAAAAAATAAACAAAATAAAACACCTAATGATAAACACCCTTAACGATCAGCCTCTTATTCTGTAACACCCTGTATATTCTAATACGTTGATTAAATTTTCTTCAGTTCTAGCATTGCGCCATCTTTGGAATACAGGTCTGCGAAAGCTTCTAGTGGTACGTAATCGTTGCACCAAGCATGGAAAACCTTTTTGTGGTAAAGACGCCGGTTTATATAACGCAATGCATACTCCTTGTAGCTATTGGTGCATTTTGATAGCATTTAAAGTAAACTGCAATCACACCTACAGCTTCTTTATTCGTAAAAGGCATTTTTACTGAATAAATTAAAGTTTAAAACAGGAAAAAAGTCATTTGACGCTGCTTTCCTATATTATTTTTCCGAAGCCTACTTAAGTTTTAAAACCCATGGAACTAAAATATCAAGGGTATTCGTCGAAGAAGTAAAAATAATATGCATGTTGTTTTTATATTTCCTTATACCCGCATTTTTTAGAAAAATTCTCTGTTTAGCAAAAAAACCCTTAGTGCTATTTAGATCCTAAAAATATATATTTTTATACATTAAAACTAAAAAGAAATATTTAAATCATAAACTGCCTTTAAAATATGAATTTTGAGTTTTTATAAGACTTTAGTTCTAGATAGATTAGTCAGTTTAAAAGTTGTCGGTGTCATCTATTTGTTGGCTGATATTGATAAAAACAAACAAATGCCATTTAATTGAAGTCATGTTTGTGACTTTTTGTAGTGCCATAAAAAGATTCTGCCGACATTTATAACAAATATCCTAAAAGTACTTTTGTGAGTTATTTAAATTATTGGTCATAAGTTTAAAAGAATTGCTGCGACAATTAGTAAATATCTATTTTTATTTATATCTCTAAAATGAATAACGATATTGATTTGGGGTTTTTTACCATTTTTTATGTTTTTGGCGCTCTATTATATGATCTAAAAAGAAATACCAATGTATTTAAAATCGCAAAAATTTACAACTTTGTGAAGAAGCGCCATCTACATACAAGAAACAACAATAAACTGGTAATATTAATACTTTATTAAAAGCGTCCCTTAATGCTCTTTTAAACAAGACTAAATTTATTAAAATCGATTAAGTATTAGGAAGTTGTTATTTTTTTAATCAATATTCGTCCCTTCCCCCCTTCTTATTCCGCAATATAGAGAAAAATGCTTTATAAAAAAAAGTTTTTCACTTTTTTTAATTGTAATAAACTTATATGTGACATAAGTTAGTAGAAAATATTAAAAAAAACCGTTTTTCTATATTATGGCTACCGTTACGCCCCCTAGCGTTCGACTTAGAATTTTAAAAATAATTTCCAGCAATTTCTCTTGGCCATATTTACCAAAGTATATTTTTTGGAAGCCAGTACGATAAATAGTTGTGTCACGCCTAATCATTGTAGCAGTATAGAATACTAAACGATATAAATGTATAGTGAATAACTTTAAAATGCGTTAACGTGTAAGTGATAAAAAGTGATAAGTTTTCGCGCCAGATCTCTTTTCGCTAACTGTGTTCCTAAATTCATTTTTTGACACCTTACTAGAACCTTTTTTTGCATCATTGACTAATGACTTTGCCTAAAATACTAAAAGCGCATGCTGGTAAACTTTTTAAAAGACTACTAAGGTCTAATGCCGGAAAAGTACAAAAGTAAATGAGACAGTCCAAACGATGTTGCCAATATTGTTCATAGTGATGATACTAACGAAAATAGGCAACCGACTAAGGATATAATTGCCAATCTAAGAAATAAGTTAGCTGATCAACTTTCTAAAAATGAAAAACTGAAACAGAAGTGTACAAAAGGAAAGAAAAAAGACTGAACACCTTTAGGTAATAAAAAAGAAGAAATAAAAATCTTACCAAGTTAATAAAATATATTATATATTAATAAAATAAAATAAAAATTCAGAGAATAAAATGGAAACAAAACCTTTAGCTACTCAGACTGATAAAATGATGATTGTTCCAACAACTTGCTCTGCTACTCAAACCAACAAAACTTTAACAAACTTATTGGAAATACAGTGTAATTTGTCACCCACTACCAGTGATAAGCCCACCACTTCCAAAAGAGTAGTATGACCGACACATCACTTATTGACACTCCAAAGGTACCAAAAAAACAAAATAATATTAACCCAAAAACCACAAATACAATCAAGACGACACAAGATCCGAATGATAAGTTGGTAAGTCCATACTTTACCAAACAGGTAAGTTACGCCTGTAGAACGGAGAAAAAAGTACTTGTCTATGGTGAATATTCGTCGTTAAATTGTGCTTTACTGGTCAGGAACTATTCAGAAAGGATCCATTTTTTAGTAGAGGAATGGGTCAAGTCTGGCGCGGACCCATGCTATTTAGCGGATTCCACTTTCAATTTATGTAAGGACTATAGTTTAAATGATCCCGTTGTTCTGTTATGGCACCTCAATTATATTAAAATCTTTAAAAAAACCATTGACACCCTACTTTCAGTGGGAAAATTTACTTACCTAATAAAATGCTATAAAGTAAGTTGTCTTTCTAGTCGCCTTTTATCTTATGTTCAACATTTTTGTCAAAAAAAAACGCATAAATTAGATGTTTTATGTAATACCACTCAAGGTAGATTGTATCGTTATACAAAACAAAATTATGCAAGACTATTGCTGATTATGTTCTATGCAGCAAAGTTAGCAATGATATTGTTTAAAAATCTTTAATCAGCTAAAACAAGAGTTGAAAGTAAAGTCAATTCAGATTTAAATGAGCAAGCCTGCAGTAATAAATTTAATATTCATTTGGTTAGAGACACTCTTAATCAAATTGTAGAGAATAGTACTTAACTTAGAACCTCTTAAAACTACTAAGCATGAAAATAAAGTAACAAGTAATAAAAGTAAAAACATTCCTAATAGTAATTTTGCATAATATAGGAGTGGATAGCAGCAAAGGGATGAGTGTCGGTAGGTCAAATTCTTTTTCTATCTTCGCCTGTTACAGTGGGATCTGGATGTCAGGTGCTAAATAAAAGTTCTGTGGGTTCAATTATTAATTGAATTGAATAAATTGTTACTCTATTGTGAAAATATGGATATCGTTTGTTTGACAGAACACTGATTACAGGCAACTTTTATAAGTGATTGGTAAAATTTTTTCTAGGTGTAACCTAGACTAGCTTAATGATTATGGTTAAAAACTCCTTATATTGTATGTTTGAATCTTATAAATTTCTTGAAAATATAGAAATTGAAGCACATAGTGAAATTTGTGGAGTTAGTGTAGGGAATGTTTGTTTTGTCTGTTGTTATTGTTCGCCTAACGGTGATTTTTACTTATTTTTTAATTCAGTAAGTGCTGCTCTTTTACACTTACTTAAATGTTTTAAATACGTTATATTTGTGGACGATTTTAATATAGATTACTCCCAAAAATCTGTTTAAACAAGGATTTTAATGGATGTATTTGACAAATTTTTAATTTATATTACGACCAATGAACCAAGAAGAGTTTTTTAAATAGTCTAGGGCAGACTTGTGTTAGTTCAGTAGATTATTTAGCAACCAATATGGAATAAGATTTGTATAATTGCAGTGTTCTCTCACATTAGCGATCATTTTGGACATAAATTTAATTTTAGGTTTTTTAAGCAAACATTTTAAAATCGAGAATAAAGTTATAGAGTCAAGAATTTTTAATTGATAATAATATTGTAATGTTTTCTAGTATGATACAGAGACAAAGTGGACGGATGTTTTGAATACTACAGATTCCCTAATTACTTCTTGTTCAAATTTTACTGATTTTATTGTAAACTGTTTAAACTATTCCTGTCCGAGATACAGTTTTTTAATGGAGATACCTACAGTTTCTTTTAAGACCCCCTCCCTTTTATTTGTTAAACGGATCAATTTTGGAAGTTAAACTTGTAATATCAAATTGATGAATAAATACTATATTTTAGAGAGAAATGGATAAATGAAAATTTTAAGATGGCGGCTGGGCGCCATCTTGGCAAAAAGTTAAATAGAATGTGGGTTCTTCGGGCACATCATTTCAAAGCTCCCGACGAGTACTTTATAATCCTACAATATAAAGTCAATATCTTTGCCTAACACAAAATGGCGGTACTTTAAAAATAACCTAAATACCCGATTTGGATGGCCATATTTCCGAAACTAATAAAGTTATATGTACCTAATATGGCGTTTTCTTAAAGGTCTTTAAAATATCTTATAATTGGTAATACTTGTGATAATATGCAGGGTAAAAAAAAATATTACATTTTTTTATAAAACACCCCGTATATTATATCACAATTTAAAAGATCTTTAAAGAGCTTCAAGAAAAAACATATTTAGTACATCTAACTTTAATAATTTTTGGAAATATGGCCATCCAAATCAAGTATTTAGGTAATTTTTAGAGTACCGCCATTTTGTATTAGTTAAAGTTATTGACTTTACATTCTAGGGTTGTAAAGTATTCGTCAGGAGCTTAAAAATTATTTGCCACAAAACCCCCTTTCCATTTAATTTTTTCCAAAGATGGCGCCCCGCCGCCATCTTGAAATTTCCATGTATAAATTTTCCTCTAAAATATAGTATTTATGCATTAATTTTATATCCCAAAATTTTACTTTTTTAAATTATTCCATTCAAAAAATAAAAGGGGAGGGGGACATTAAAGAAATGCACTGTATAATGAACGACCAATAAATTGGTATAATATCGATCTTAAAACCATAAAAAGGAATTATATTGGCTGCACTGGCTACAAAAGTACATTGGGTTTGATGATAGAATACGTCAGTGTAAGAATGTAAAAAATCAACAGATTAAAAAAGCAAAAGGAATTTTGTTTGTCAAAGAATTGAAAACTCAAGTAATAGAACAAGGGAAGTTTGAAGAAAAGTTAATAGTAAATCAAATAGGGGTACAAACAAATTTCAACAGATTAAGCTTAATGTAAATGATAATGTCATCAGCGCACCGGGTGAAGTTGCAAATTAATTCTTAAATTATTTTAGTACTGTGTCAACAAAAAAAAAAGATAAATATGGTTGCCTGAATTCTCATTCATTTGCCGATGTGCCTTTTATTTTAAATCCAATTGTAGTTGAGTCACTGACAAAGAATAATCTGCTGAAAACAATAAAAGGGTTAAAAAATAAAAATTCAGCAGGTTCTGATGATATTAATGTAAAACTTGTTAAGAGTATACAAAAAAATATATTTCCTGTCCAATAATTTCCCTAATGAATAGAACTTTACAAATGGGAATTTTTCCAACAATACTTAAATAACTGCAAACGTTATAATACCAATATATGAAATAAATGACCGGGAGACAAGAAAAACTATCGTCAAATATCTATGTTTAGTATATTCTCAAAGGTTACTGAAAAAATGGTGAATGAAAAAATAATGAATTTTATTATTTGGTATGGTATCCTAAATAAATGTCAACATGGTTTTGTATCCGATAGATCAGTTGAAACAGTAACATACAACTTACTAAATTATGCCTATAGTAATCTGGACCAAGGCAAATTTGTCTTTACTTTGACTTATCTATAACCTTTGATACTGTTAATAAAAGTATTTTGGTCTCAAAACTATACAATATGGGTGTATCCGTGGTAAGCTGCCTAATAAAATCCTATTTGTCTGGGCATAAAATGGTCGCAAAATATCGCCATATTTGCGCCTTGATTCTGACGTAACACCGCCGTGTTACGTCAGAATCAAGGCCTGTGTGAATGGGAGTTCTTTAGGGATCTGTCCTGGTAGCATCACTGTTCTTACTCTATGTTAATGATTTACCACAAAATATTAGTACAGGAAGTGTTACAATGTACGCCGATGACACGACAGTGGTGGTGGCCGAGGATACTCCAGAGAAGCTCTTAAATCACATTAGGATTGTGTGTCATGATATGGAAGTCTGGTGTCGAAACAACCATCTTATAATCAACACTAACAAACCTGTTTACATGAACTTCTTTATTAAAAAACCGTTACCATCAAATTTTAAATTAAATAATACTATTAACTTTTTTGAAACTACTAAATTTTTAGGAACCATTTTTGACTCCTCAATGTCTTAAAAATCACATCGATTATGTCTCTGTAAACTTAAATTCGGCGTTTTATGCAATCCCTAACTGAAAGAATACACTGGACAAATTGGGATTGCTCTCTGTGTACTATTCACTGGCTTACAGCCATCTTTAATCATCAAATCATCAAATATTATTGTGCCTGAGGGGTTAGTACGCATCGGAGAGAGTCTTTGTGGCCCAAAAAGAAATTTAGGGCTAATTTTTAACCTTAAACCGCGAGACAGGTGTAAACCTATATTTATTCAGAAAAGAATTCACACTTTGTCGTTTGTGTTTATTTTAAAGAGGTAAATCATTACAGCACTAGAAACAGGAATATTATAGATGTGTCTTTACACAGGACCTCTTTTTCGAAAACTCTTCTTTTACGGTCGCTTAATCTCTATATTAAAACTTTAAAAGACTTTAGAAATAATGCAGGTGGTAAATTCAAGAATGCCGTTAGGCAATTTCTTATTGACAAGGCATTTTACTCGGTTTCAGAGTATATGCGACATTAGACTTTGTTGCTTTGCTTGCGTTTTGGTTTGACAATGATTATTCTTTTATATGTTCTATATACAGGGTGTAAAAAAGGTGATGACTTTAATTTTAAGCAATGATTCCTTGAATTTTTAAGTAAAAAGTTCATATAAACATATGTCCGGAGACGCTTCCCTTTTGAGATACAAGTTTTTTAAGAAAGTCGATATTTTTTTATATCCTAAAAACGCTTTTACTGATTTGGATAACATTTAAAACACTTATTTAAGGTAATTATGCGCCTGTAAAGCTCAACCTAGATTAAGATTATTGGGTCCAGTGGGCACCACAGCCAATATTATTAAGAAAAAAGTACGCCACTGACTTTTTACAAAGATTTAATATATTTTTTAATTAACCAGTTTCTTGTATTTTCTATGTATCTTGCTTTGTTTTTAGGAAAAAAATTAAGCCACTTTAATTGATACTAAAAAGTAATCATAACCCTTTTAAAATCAAAAAATACAAATTTAAAAAATTTCCAAATTCCGATCAAATACACCAGTACTCATTTATTTTTTAAAATATGAACATTTTGATAATAGTCAGTGGCGTAATTTTTTTCTCAATAATATTGGCCTTGGTGCCCACTAAGACGCCACTGGACCCAACAATCTTAATCTAGGTAGAGCTTTAAGGCGCCTTATTACCTTAAATAGGTGTACCAAATTTTATTTGAATCGGTTAAAGCGTTTTAAGGATATTTAAAAAATACCGAATTTTTTATAAACTTAAAGGCCCTGTATCTCGAAAACGAAGCGTCTTTGGGCATATGTTTATAAAAACTTTTTACGTGGAAAATTACAAGAAAAAATTAAAATCATTACTTAATTTACACCCAGTATAAAATTTTTTAACTTTAGTTATAGTAAATATTTATAGCTGAGGTTTCTGTTCATTTGTATTCTTTTTTTTGTGTCTGTGTTTTTAACAATTACATTTTATACAGGCTGGTCCCTATGTAATGGGCCAAAATTAACTGAAAAATTGTGACGTTAAAATGTTGCGATTTACCTAAACTTACCTTATTCCAAACTTGATATTAACTAAGATACAGGGTGTTAAAGTTCAAAAAATATGTTTAAATTATTTTGACAATATCTAATACATTTTTAATATTGTAATAAAGCTTGGTATCTAGGGGTTTTTCATATGAGCTATTCATATCTAATGGTAATTTTAGTTGTTAACTTGAAGTCGCTACCTACAGTACTTTTGATTTTCATTAAAAAATCACATCTTTTTGTGCTACTGTGTTTGTACCATTTAAGTTAACCAGTGCATTCTCCCATGCTTTCTACATAAAAAACGTTTACTATGTAAAAATGGCTCTAAGCCACCTTTTCCAAGTTATTTGCATTTAAGTGGTTTAGTGCAACCAAAAAGTATATGGAAGAATACATTATATCATTCGTTTATGATAAGGCAGTTGTAGTTAAGGCTCAAGCTGAATTTATAGATTGAAGTTTCTGTTTCCGTTTGACGTTTTGGTTTTTGATATGATATATAGAAACGACAAACCAAAAATATAAATTTACAAATGGAAAGTTGTTGTTTCATCTTCTAACTGAAAACGTTAAACGGAAAACGGAAACAGAAACGTCAATCTATAAATACAGCTTAATACGCTGTTTTTAAAGGCATTTTTCACCTAATGGCAAATATCTAGAAAACGGTAGCTTGGAGCGATTCTTACAAGGTATACTTTTTTTGTTTAAAAAGCATTGGCGAATTTACTTCAGTGGTACATACAGAAAAGCACAGAAAAGTTGCGAAGTTTTAGGGAAATTCAAAGTAGTGTAGGTAGCGTCCTCTAGTTAACATCTAAAAATTAACATTGAATATAAATAGCTCATGTCAGAAAACCCCTAATACCGAGTTTTATGACACTATTCAACTACGTATTAAACATATTGAAAAGAATTAAAAATAATATTTTTAAATTTTGTCACCCTGTTTCTCAGTTGTTATCAATTTTGTACTAAGGTAAGTTTAGTTAAATACTTACATTTTAACGTCGCAATTGTGTAGTTGAATTTTTGCCCAATACTTAGGGACCACCATATTTATGTGTCTATGTATATTTGTGTATATTTATATATTTTTCATATTTATTAATATATTTATTTATATTGACGACCCCTTTGTACACATTGTGCATTTTAAGGTAATATTTTCTATCTATTTCTAATTTAAAAGTTATTGAGGATGTACTTCTACAGTATGGGTATCAAATAAAACGGCTTGCTGAGAGTAATTTAAAATATAAAGTAACTTCACTTTAAATCCAATATGGCGGGCCAAGTTTTTTTGTTTTCTTACAATATGGGTATTAAATGAAAGGCCTTTCTGAAATACGAATGTGAGTTGAACTTTTTGCTGCAATCCGTCTGAATTTTTGGTGGACTGGAAGTTTTGGAGTCAGATAAAAATGCCTATTCGTATTGTAGCTAGACTATTCGAAATTAACCGGCAAACGACCTTGTAACAGTAATAGATTTAATAAGATAGAAATATGTATATGTAAAATAATAACCTTTTCAAAAATTAGCTAAAAAGAATAAAATATTTTTTCTTCAAAACTTTTTGTATCATTATAATAACCTCATTACACAAAAAGCAAAGTGTGGCAAACAAAGTATAGGTTTAAACGCTTATCTTGTGCATAAAAAATATGCCAAACGGTCATACAGATTCGGGTATTTAGTACAGCAGATTCTTACTTTCTTTAAATTAATCCAGGTAATAATAAGGTTCTAATTATTTTTCCAACAAGTACGGAAAGTGATACTTTTCCGCATGCAAAAGTAGTTAGTCGAAACGGAATTCGGATAAGCTTTAAGTGCAGGAAAGACACTTTGTGTAAGTGTTAGAAAAAAATATATTATTTATGAGTGTCTTGTATAAGTAGAAAAGTATACTGGGTTGGTAAAAAGTACTGAAACTTTTAAATATCTTTAAAACCGCTAAAGCTGCATATACCAAATTTGGTATCTGAAAGATATAGTAATATCAACATTGCCAGATTTTCCTGTTTTGTGCTATAGGTATCTTTTTCTTTTTTTTTTTTAAATTGAGTATTTCATTGCAATAAATTTCGCAGGCTAAATTTAATAAGTCCACAAATTTCTATTTTTACTAGCTACTAAGATATGACAACACCACATTTTAGGTAAAAGTTCAGATGCGCTCAAATATCGCTGGAACAACTTAATCTGCGCTTACAAATTTTGGCAATGATTTTGTGGGCAAGTACAATTGAACAGTGATACTGTCATTGTTGCCAAATGTTTCAGTTTTGCGCTACATGTAATATTTTTGGTATTTTAAATGAAATGTCCAACCTATTTTAATTGCAATAAAAGGAGCGTGCCAACTTAAGTAAGATTTCAAAATTTTCAAAATTTAATCTTTGCTAGTTACCGAGATAAGACAACACTGCAATTATATTAAAATTTGTTAACAATGCTGATATCACTGATCAATTAGGCATGCCAAAAATTCCCTAAATACCAAGTTTTGTAATCATAGCTTGAGCGGTTTTAAAGATATTTAGTCCAAAATTACTTTTTGTAAAAAGTGTATATACAGGTGTGGAAAATCTTTATTCGCCCTTTGCAATTGCCCAAGTGAAATAGAGAGCGCTAACAGTATTACTGAATCACATAAGTTCAACTGAAACAGACGATGTGATGAGAATGCGATAAGAATGCAATGTTGTCTAATGCACAAATTTTTCCCCGTTCTCTTTGCTTATATCCAAACGTACTCCCCTATCAGGACACCGGCGCACTATGGGATAGAAATTTAAATTTTTTGGCCAAAATTCTTACCAATCTAACTTAAAATGAGGTGCTCTTTACTGAAAAAATATTAAAAAAAAATAGAATGCCTTATTACATTTACATCCCCCTTAACATCATTATTTTATATTGTACAAAATAAACCAACAGTGATCAAATGATTTTTATCTCATATGATAAACAGGGTACGACAATAGGTATGATATTTTTTAAATGGACACTATTTATATTATATTACTACCAAAAGATCTATTAAAAAGCTTTAAACAAGTACCACATTTGATATGTCTATCTCAATTAGTTTTGGAAATATGACCATCCAAATGTAAAGAATAATTTTTAATTATTCTTAGAAGCGTAATAAAGTTACATCTTCCCAACTTTCTTTATTTTTTAACATATAAAATACATAAAAACACTGTTTTGTTGTGAAGATTTTGTTAAATCCGTATCTTTCATCAGAATGCTTTTATCTTTTTAGATATACAGTGTAGAACAAAAAATGTTAATTTTAAAATAAAAAACCTTGCAAATTATAAGAAAAATGTATCTGTCCTTATACTCAGAAGTATAGCAAAACGCCAGGTAATTGTTAGTTCTGGTTACTCAGAAGTAGCAAAAAGCCAGGTAATTGTTAGTACAACAACCAATAAAGAAAATGGTAAAAAAATGTTTGACAAAAGTAGCGAGACTTCGCGAGACTTTGCATCGGAAACACAACAATAGTTTTTATTATTTTAATTCTTTTACTTTTTAGTATATTAGGCTAATATTTAACTTGGTAAATTAAATGTTGTATATTTATGTTTACATGGGTAAGAATAATATAAATTATTGCAAATTTTTCGACAAACAAAAACACTTTTTATTTAATACTTAATTATTTTTAGTTGTATGATTTTAATTGATTCTTAAAATACCTTTTTAATTTTCTTGTTAACCTAATAAAAGTCGTCAAATCCTTGTATAATTTTGTGTACATGTAATTTCCAGTATCTACTTTCTAATTCAGAGCATGAGCTATTAAAATTTCAAAGTTGCTTTTTGGCCGAAATAATGGATTTTTATCCCACAGTGCGGCGCCCACGGTTTTCGTTTTGCATGCAGCGTTCGGGTATTCAACAGTGTTGCCAAAGAGTATTTTCGGGGATTTTTAATGACAAGGGAAAAAGGGATTTTTAAAGTAAAAACGGGGTTTTTTAACGGTTTAAACGGTAGTCTACTCTGATCGCCATTTAACGCCCTTAACGTTGAATATGGCTATATTTTGAATTATTAGAATGGTGTAAAAACACCTTTTTAAAGGTACGTTTAGATCTAACTTTTATTGCATGATATTTACGTCAGACAGAAATTCTGGCTAGTGTAAACAATCAAAAATTTATGTCAGTCATACATTTTTGACCGTTTACATTATCCAGAATTTCCAAATGACATAAATATCATGCAATAAATGTCAGATGTTAACGTACCATTACTTTGACTTACTTTTTTATTTAAATTCTCGATCTTTATGTAAATATGTTTTCTGGTTCTCAATTTCTTTGGCGTAGAAAATGCATTTTTTGCCAATCAAAAGGCAACCCTCAAATGTGACCTTACGTAAGAGGAATTTTTTCAAGGTATCACAATAAAGGGATTTTTTGGAACAACGCGGGGGATTTTTATCGTAACCCACCGGCCACACTGGTATTCAATTCAGTAGCATGGTAGACATGCATGAGGAGTGCAACTCTTTGTTATATTTTTTTATGCATTTTTTACGTAAATATTAAATATTTGAGTATCCTAGAAAAATATTTATTTAAATACATTAAATCCTGTACAGTTGGAAGGCATAATTTTTTTTTGCTATTTGGCTCTAAACAAAACTTTCAAAAAATAAAATAAATATAAAAAAATATTCTCTACAAAAATTAAAAGAACGTAAAAGTATTTCTAACGAAAATGTTTATATAATGTATAAAATCTGTTTAAAATCTTAGTTTGTGGTTCTAAAAGAGACCACCATTTTTAGCAAGATAATATTTCAATCTGTTATTAAATTCGGTTCTCTTTGGTTTTCAAGCATTTGATGTGATATGCTTATGACCAGGGCCGTGCCTACCAGGTGGTGCAAGACACCAGGGCGCACTACTGCAGCAGTATCACGCACTTGCCGTTCCTCAGTTATAGGAGGTGCAGGTGGCACTTCATCATTACACATGCACTTCCTACAGTTTCGTTAACAGCCGATGATTTCAAACTGTTATAATAATTTTAAAAATTGTACTTTTTACCGGTACAGGATCTTCTTTAAATAATGCAAACCTCCTAATTATTTCTTCTGCTGAATAACCAGCATAGTACTCCTTGACAACAATATTGACCAAAACTTAAAAAAATATATTCATTTTGCAGGATTATTAGCAGTTTGCAACACAGCAAACGGCTTGCCAGTAAAAATAAATTACAAAGGATTCTAGTCAACCCGACTTCGAAAAAATCTGTCCCCAAAAAGCCCTAAATTAATATTTTTATTTTTCTGAAAATCCCTAAATTTTAAAAATTAAATATAAACTATACAATTACATTCTAAAACCACAAAAATAAAGTAAAAAAGTTTAATAACATTTTTATTACTTTTATTATTTTAATTTTATTCTGAAATTTAGGGCAAGTCGGCAACCCTGTACTCGACAGCTGAGCAGCGCAGACGCGCCCGTTCGGATTTCTTCTCCCTTCCTTTTTCCCCCACCACTAATAGCAGCGCCAACGCACTCGCTTTGTATCGAGCTCGAGCCTCGAGCAGGCTAGTCATGGGTAACACCCTAAATTTTTGGGTGTTGAAACAGTAACACTGACACCGGCTTCGGTATCAACACAGTGTTTCAATACAAATGTGTCATGAAACAATTCAATTGTTTCTTGACAAAATGGCGAAGTGTGGCGAGCTGCGGGTTTCAGCACAAAAGTGTCACGGGTGTTACGATACAATAAAATTGTTTCTTGAAATTGGCAAAGTGTGTTGTAGCACGGAGTTGGTTGGTTTTATCATTATATTTTTACTTGTAAATTATAATTTGAAATAAAGTATTGTTATTAATTACTATTAGTATTATATATTATATATTTATTTTGCTTTAAAGATGAAAAATAAAAAAATATATTTTTTAATATACCGCGATCTTTGTACAGCGATATCTTCCTCATGTTCAACTTAGACAAGAATTTACCCTTTATTTTGGTTCTCACTAAAACCAAACTTGTTTACTAAGTTACTTACAGCTGTATTTTACTTTTAAAAATCCTAAATCAAGGCAATGTCTGCATTCGACAATAATACCGCCATCTGTTAAAGAGTTACTGTAGTGTATCGTCTGTGTCGCTGTTGGGGTCGGTGTCATCCGTGGTGTCATTGTGTTAATGCGAAACGAAATCTTGAATCACGCCATCTGTTAAAGTGTTGCCGAGTGTGTCGGTTTCGTTGGGTTTCATGTGAGGTGTCAGTGTGTCAGTGTGTCAGTGTGTCATTACATTCATGAACGCTGTTTCAATACCCATGACACCCAGAAAAGTTTCAACACAAAAGTGTCATTCAACACAGTGTTACACATGACTAGAGCAGGCAGTTGCTTGTGTGCAAGCATGGATGGTGTTACTGCTGTGTATTTTTTGATACATTTTTTTTACGTAAATATTAGAATGGTAGGGTTCGCGCGTTTAGTAAAGATGCCACCGACGTCATCATTTTCTGCGCAAAATCTCCTCTTATTTCCTCATCCCGTATTTAAAATGTAATTTATTTTTTCAAATCAAATCTTTAAAATGTCTACTTCCTAGGTAACGATACGAAGCCCTCGAAACCGCGATTGAAAGAGTTACAGAAGATTTCGCGTAGATAATGATGGCCTCTTTACTAAACGCGCGGACTTTATATGATGAATTTCTTGCTTTAAATGCATCAAGTACTGCTATTTTTAAGAGAATTATTTTTTTGCCGTTTGGTGCTAAACAAAACTAAAAAATAAAAAGCAAATCCAAAAAAAATAATTCTAAAAAAGAAATAAAGAAAAAAAAGTACTTCTAACAAAATTTCTTATAAAAACTTTAAAAATTTTAAAAATCTTAGTTTATGGGGTTCTCAAAGAGACCACCATTTTGTGCAAGACAAATACTGTTAATAACTGTTATAAAATTCGGTTCTTGTTTTTTCAAGTATTTTAGGTGATATGCCTATAAGAAACCTGACTAATTTTTTTGCGGAGTTCATCTAAGTCATTTGCACGTTCATGACATTGCCTATAAATTTGTTGCTTAACATGTCCCCAATGACAAAAATCATTTGGTGCCAAATTCGGTGATCTTGGAGGCCATTTTATGGTACCTCTTCCGCTGATTATAGGATTTGAAAACGTGACTGCAAAAAATTGTTGACAACCATCTTGTTGATACCATTTTTTTAAATTGACATTGACCTCCGTCAAATAAAAGTGCAAATCTCCCAAATATTTCTTCTGCTGAATTACCAGCATAGTACCACTTGATAATTTGAACTCTTTGTTCAACGATATAAACCAACATTTAAAAAAGAAATGACAGCAATTTGCAACACTCCAATCAGCTTGAAAATGAACTCTCTTCGTTCAAATGCTTCCGGCCGCGCGGGTGAGCCGGTATGGTTTCCATCCCATACTACTGCAGGAAAGGGTGGGGGTGCGAGCAAGGCGTATACATACATATGGCATCATTGCATTTGAAAATAGGGGAATATCTAATTTTCTGTTACTCTCTATCTTAAGGCAAGATCTCTTTCTCTTTTTTCCACTTGTTAATCCCAATGGTTCGATAACGATTTTCCAGACCTGTATATATATAATAAGAAATCAAACTTTTAAGAATTATTTATTTATAAATTTTATATTTTATTTTTTATTAATTTTAATTTGTAATAAAATCTACAAAATTTAAAAAATAAGAAAACTAATATGTTCACAATATTGCTCTTAGAAATTAACAAATCCTTTGGATCTAGCCTAAAATATAATTGTTTTTTTATAATTTTAGAACATCATTTGGATTAAAAAATCTAGCTGAAAGTGATTATTTTCAAAAAGGCATTTAAGTTTTATTGGAAATTTGGCAGGACCAATATTTGGCATTGCTTTTGGTTATTATTTTAGCAAACACCACAGCAAAAGATCAGATAATAATTTATTTAACACAAAAGTAAGTAAAAAACAAAGATTTAATTTAAATCTTTAAATTCAGTATGTCCTAAAAGGTGAGGTCAAAAATGATAGGGGAGATGGAATGAGCCAAAATAATGTTAGCACTTTATATATTAAAAAAAATGGTACGCATTTTTCTGATTTTTTCTTTTTAAATTCCCGTTTAGTTTAAAGCAAATTTAATTTATTGACTTTTTTTTTTGTTTGAGGTACGGTTTTCGCGAAAATAAATAAAAACTATTTCTCGGTATGGTCAAATCCCTGTAGAATTTGATATTATCCATACGAAATGATCGTGCCGATTTTTGTTTATTTACGCGAAAACCGTACATTAACCAAAAAAGTCAAGATATCAAACTTGTTCTAAACTAAATATGTTTTATTTTAGAAAAATACAGTGTCGTACCATGTTTTTCTTTAAAAATATTTACCCTAAACCTCTCATGGACGACACTGGTAAAAATTATTTTTTCTTGTATGCTAAAAAATGTCTTCTGGTGCAAGGGTGGTTCCCTCAATTTTTTAAAAATATAAGAATGAGAATAAAAGTTATTTAAAAAAAAAACAATATTTAAAAAAAATTAACACAAGTAGTTTAAAAACTAAGACGTTCAGGACATATGTTTATTTGATTTTTTTAATGGAAAATTATCTTCTAAAATTTTTCGCTATTGTTTAGAAACACCTTGTTTAAAAAAACTAATTTGCTTTGTTAGGGAGATATTGATAAGTTAGAATAAAAACACCTTTTTAATTATAAGTTTGGAACTGTTGCCACAGTACCAATATTATTTAGGCAATTAAATATCCCTATATTAATGCTTCTTTTCATAGGTAAACGGCTGTTTAATAAAAATCTGTAATGAAGGAAAATGTACAAAGTTGGTTTTGTTGTGCCTGCAGCTAAAAAATTACGTTTTGTGGATTTATAAAATTACTCGGAATGCTGACTGTTAACCATTTTATGTTTTATTTAGGTTGTTATATAATGATGCCTAATATTTTTTGTAACTGTTATGCGCTATTTCAAACCAAAATCTGGTAATTTTCAGGAAGTATTTACCAGATTGGATCTAGATACCCATTTTTTCAGCTAATTAACCGTATTTAAACGTTGAATTCTTTAATCTGAATCGCGAATACAAAAGACTGTCCGTGTTAAAATCCAATATAAAGCACATTGAAAAATAAAATTGACAACTCTTAGACAGGGACAAAACGTTGGATCTCAAATCGAAAGTCGCCATCATATATGTCACTGTCAAATGTCTAGTTTTGCATTTATAAGCTTCATATGAACTATACCTAAATTGATTTACTTTGTGGCAATAATATCTGTTAAGAATCAGATATCGTAACTAGTTACCGATTTCTTTGCGATTTTAAAACAGATGCAAAGTCCGCATTTATAATATTAGTTAAACAAATGAATTGACATTTTTGTGAGGAAAATTATACAGGGCTAAGATATATTTTCTTTATTTTATGTATACATTTTTTGACCGTTAAATTCCCTAATCTTTTTTTACAAAGGTATACCCCTTTTGAATAGATATTTGGGATCGTTTTTCATAAAATCGCTTTTTAATTCCAGACATACCAGAATTTTGTATGTGATAAAATATCAATTTTTGAGAAAATCATTTAAATATGGTACAATTATAAAAAATCTGTTTTGTTAAGTTTGAAAGTTTTATAATTTAAAAAAATATTTTTCATTACATACAAATTGCTGGTCTGTCTAGATTTAAAATGAGATTTTATGAAAAAGGGTCCAAGATATCGATTTAAATAAGTAATCAAGAAATCAAACCATCAAAGCAAAATTTCAAATTTGTCACCTTTGTCAAAAATGCATACATAAATTTAAAAAAAATGTCTCATCCTGTATAATCTCGACATACTAAACAGCCTTTTTTTTTGGAAAAGAGCAATAATATAGAAACGAGTATAGGGATATCTAGATGCCCAAATATTATTGGTAGTGTGGCAACAATTTTAAAAGTATAATTAAAATAGGTTTTTTTATTCCAACTTTGAAGGTCAATATCTCCTTAACGGAGCGCGATGGAACTTTTTTAATATGAAGTACTAACAATATTTTGGCTCACTTTATCACCCCTATTATTCTTGACCTCACCTTTTCGGACACTCTGTATATGGAATACCTTGGTAACCCAATTACTTTGTTAATAATACAAATTTTTATTTGTGGCGCTAACTAGTTTGTGACTTCTCTACAAACAGGCCTGATAGCAAGATTGATTTTAAAAACTACAAATTTTTATTGCCGATAGAAATATTATTTACTAAATAGATTAACGAAAAAAGAAAAACATTAATGTCGGGGTGTCATGTTAACCCTTAACCACAGAGATTCGGTCATTTTGAAGGAAGGGGCTTACTGATTTGTCAAGATTATGCAACCCCCATCATTTGCGTTTATATTTATCTATGTACCTTTCTGGCAATATGTAAATTTTATGCTATTACCCAAGTCGTTAAAAGTATATGTCTTAAGACAAGCCTCCTCTCTACCGTTAAAGAAAAAGCAGAACTATTTGCTAAACAATTTGCTGCCAATTCAACCCTGACCTAGTCGTTTTAGAAAAATGTGCTCCAGAACTTGCACCAATCTTAACTCGGCTCTTTCGAATTTTTTAACCTATTCCCAAGAAAGGATCTTAATCTCTTCCATCTAACTATAGACCAATTTTAATTCTCTCAGTTCTTTGTAAAGTTATGGAAAAATTCATTAATTCACAAACTCCTAAGTATTTTGAAAAACTCAAAATTTTGCATGACAGGCAGTATGGATTTCGTCACAAAGATCTACAGCAGATCTTCTTTCCTTCGTATCACACTGCTGGAATAAGTCTCTTGAGTTTCTAGGTGAGTCTCAGATTGTTGCTCTTGATATATCCAAAACTTTTGACCAGGTCTGGCATGCCGCACTTCTTAAGAAACTTCCTTCTTATGGTCTTTTAATTAAACTATGTACTTGGCTCTCTAGGTATCTATCTGATCGATGTAAATCAGTTAATGTGGACAGAAATTGTTCTCATATCTGGGGCATGGCGACCACCACAGCATAAATATATAATATGTCAGAAAATCTTTGTCCAATACCCAGCACATACCACTTTTTTATTTTGTGGGCCGGTGATATTAAAATAAAAATAATTTTATCAATATCTACTGCTGTTTTATCAAACATTTTTAAAACGGTATTAAATGCAAATTAAAAATATGTAAAAACTAATCCGTATACAATAATAAAAAAAGGAAAATATTGTGGTCCGTATATGGGAAACAAAAGAAAATCGGTGGTCTGTGGTTACGTTCCAAAAACGGCACCTTTATGTTTAAGGTTTAAAAAAAAAAACAAAATCTTTTGCCACATATAAATTTGAATGTATACGTATATACTAAGAATACATACTAGGTTCTTGCCATATAAATAAATATTTTTTAATTGTTTCATTTTATTTTTTTTTTAATATGTTTTTTAGGCCTTCTGATTTCAATAACTTGATATTAATAAAACCTAAGTATTACGAAATATGGAAGTTGTCCGTTGAATTTTAAATTAGCGCGAGTTTACTGTGATTATGAAAGAATCTTGCTTGGTCTGGTCTCTCCATAGCTTGGGATCAATCTTCATCTATAAAAAAATTAAAAAAATATTTTAAAAAATTACAAAGAATAAAGTTTCCTTATACCTACTCACGTTTATTCTAAGCTTAATTCGCAATATTTCTACTTTCTATTTTTTTTAGTTTCATGTCTCTATATTTTGGATAGCATTTGTACTTCTTTGGAGCTGCGTGTTTGCTCCCGCAGCCATTTCATTGTTTTATTTAAAAGAACATAACACTTTATTGGCATCAGCGTATATTGCATTGTTAAGGCCCATTTTTTGTTGTTGCGTAGGAATTGTAACATTGGGTCTTGCTGAAGGACATGCAGGTAATGTTTTTTTCTTATATTTTAGTTTAAATTAGTGTACTGTACTTAAACAGGACTTTTGCTCGAAACCAAAACTTGTTTGGGCACATAAAAATTAGTTTCTTATAGTTTAACTAAACATTTATTATAACATATGTTTAATAGCTGCCGGTTTTATTATTTTATAATAGTCTAATCACATTCAAAATTTTTTCTGTGGTCTAATCATAAAATAAGTTCTTAACGAGGCTGCCAGACGTCAACTGATCTCTTAGACGCGCTTTAGAAATGTGTTTTTTTAATGACTGATCTTGACATTACTTTTATACAATTAATTGACTGGTAAAAGATACACTACTTTATTTATTTTAAAGTAATCTTTTTATTTTTATTATATTATTGCAAGAGCAGAATATCTCTTTATAATATATAAAAAGTTTAATATTTCTAACATATTTATAAAAATATCTTTATTAGGGAAAGGTTACATAATATTTTGTTTAAATTAACTTTAGTGTTGTATATTAAAACCTAGTTATTCTAAAACCTAAACAAGTATAAATAAAAAAAAATAAAAAACTTACTTTTATAAGGCAATTTTGTCAAAAGTCAACATTTAGATAAAAAACTAAAAGTTAAAAGTTGCAGACTCTAAATTATTAAGTGCCAAATAGATGTGATCTTTTATTTAGTATTTAATGATTTTAAAATTGGTTAATATTGTTCTCAATAGGTAAAATAATACAAAATTATAGAACTTTCTATAAAAATCAACAGTTACAAAATGGTTTAAAAAAGAATAATTTTATTACATTACTGATCTTAAGTATATGGCTTGTTTGATAAAAATATTCTAGTGGTCCCCAACTTTTTGAGTTTAAAATAAATATTAATATAATATAATCATATTAGTATACGAGGGAATGATAATGAGGAAAGGACGAAATAAATTAAAATCGCCGAAATTATAATCATAACCTGATTTTCTTACGAACTGTGTATAGTACTTTTCTACTACCGAAAACATATTTAAATACGCTATGATAAATAAATAAAAAGTACTTACCTTTGGGTAAAATTACATAAGGAAATTACTTTAAAAAAACTTGTCAAATTTGTTTTAACAAAACATATTTTCTTTCTCCATCCGCTATGGTAAATGCTGTCGTTTTCTAAGGATTTAAGTTATCCAAAAATACTTTTTCAGCGGCGTCCCCTAAGGGCACATATCTTTGTAAAGGGAAGAACTTGATACATTATCTTTTGTATATATATACAGGGTGTCCAAGAATATGTGGGCAATCTTTCGGATTCATAATAAACACATAGGTACAAATATTTTGCTAAAGTCCCCCTTTACGGAGATATGTGCCCTTAAAGAACGTCATTAAAAATCGGGTTTTCTTGAATAAATTTTATATCACTTGGTATAATAAAATAATGTTTAAATACAAAAGATACCAGTTAGGACTACCTAAAATAGCATCCTTGTAAATATTGGCCTTTCGTATTTCGCCAGGAGCGGACTAACCCCTACACAATAGTACTAATTATTTTTAAAACCTGTAAAATAAAGGAATAAAAATATTATTGCTAAATAGGCTAAACTCTCAGCTAAAAAAGGTACACCTGTCCGATATCGATAAAGTAAAGCGTTTAAAAAAAACAATATTTTGATTAAATATGGTTGTATTTAAAAATTTTGTTTATCGGTTCGATATAGGCTCCCTCTTCCTTAATACGTTATCTAGCTTTTATTATCGAAGATTTTGGGACTCCTCACAATGCTGCAACATTATTTTTTAGTTTCGTCAAAATAGAAAAAAAAATTATAAGTCTTTTTCGTACCATTTTCAAAAAATAACCTATTGTTTTTAGATGTCCATAGTAAACAAAAAAATGTTTTTATTAAAAACGCTTTAATTTATCGACATATAACAAGACTAAGCAAAGGATTTAGGCTACTTAAAAATACCTTCTTCATTTCTTTATTATACAGGGTGTACAAATAATTAACACTATTGTATAAGGGTTAGTCCGCCTCTGAAAAACTAATGAGGGCAAATATTTTACAAGGATGTCATTTTAAAGAGTCTTTACTTGAGTTTATCAATTTAAAAAATATATATTATTATACCAATTACTATAAAAGTTATTCAACAAAAACCGATTTCCAGCGGCGTTCATTAAGAGCACATATATCTGTGAAGAGTGGCTTTCGGAAAAAAGTTATAGGAACTTGTCACATTATTTTCACGTGTTCTATATGAATCCGGGATATTGCTGACATATTCTTGGACACCCTGTATATATTATAATTTAACCCTGTATCTTGAAAACAAAGAGTTTGCAGATCTATGTTTGTACTTGCTATGTGCAAAGCCATGGTAGGGAAATTAAATAAACTAACGCGGTCGCAGTGGTTACTTTCGGCGTTACGGTGGGTATGCATGTCACAAACTATGACTTAAATCAACTTACTTGTCTTTCACAAGCACTCTTTTTAACTTAAGCATAACAACAGAAAATAACTCGACATCTAGACAGATATGGTCTGATCTAAGGTTATGTGTTAGACAAAGAAAACCATTACTGAAAGACGGCACACAACGAATGATTGTTATTTTAATAGATACCATATACCAAATTTAGTACATTTTTACCTCCTATCTGATTTCGACCATTTTTGTAAGATGCCAAAAATCTGCCAATGGTTCAATTTTTTTTTTGGGTCAGTATTCAAAGTATATAATCTAACACATCTATGAAAAAAAAATTAAGTAATAAGTGTTTTTCTGTGCTACAATTTTAAATCTTAAAACATTGTTTATTTTTGGTTAAAATGCAGATAGAAGGTTTTGCCAGGACACCCGCGATTTACAGTGTGGGCCAAATTAAACTTGCACACTTTTTGACTAATGGTAAGTTTTTATCTGTTGCGCCTATCTTTTTTATTTTTACAGGGCTAATAGGTAGATATGTTTTCTCTAGGTTTGTTAATTTTGGTGAAATGGATTTAGTCAGGACCAGACTTACGGGACTTTTTCCAAAATGATAAATAACTTCGGTGCAAAATAAATCGAAATTATTTACAATTAGGCTAATACGTATAATTTTAATTATTTTACTGTTAAGTTGTGTCAGCTTTCATTTCAGAAACCATGGTATCCTTACATTTTTAATTTTCAAAGCACAATAAAAAAAAGTTCCCTGTTAAAATCGAGAGAAATGGATGCTTTTGGGGGCGCATCATGTATGAAGAATAATTATAATTCCTGTATCCTCCAATCATTGACAGATTCGTTTTTACTGTATCATTTCCCATAGTTTTTTTACAAGAAAAACGTTTTGGCTCAATTATAGTCAAATCCGATTTCTTTTGCAACGAGGTTAAATGCATCATTTTGAAAAAGTCCCGTATGCCCAGTCCTAACTAAATCTATTTGACCAAAATTAATAAAGCTTAAGAAAACATATCTTCCTATTAGCCCTGTAAAAATGAAAAAGATAGGCCCAACAGATAAAAGGTAATTGTTACTTAAAAAGTGTGCAAGTTTAATTTGGCCCACCCTGTAATATATATGAATATATACCTTGTTTTTTTATGAGAATTAACAAACAACACTGTAAAAAAGTTATTGGTGCGAAATCGAAACTTTATAGTACATTTTTTTTGCAAATTACTTAGTTAGTAATTGGTACATCTGTAGAACTGTAAGATTTAACTAGGGTTATTAAATGCTGTTTTAAATTAAACTTTTTTATGTGTCCATCGTTTTGTATTGGTTTTTCGTTCTTTTAACGAATTCATTTCTTAAAGAACTATTTTGTATTCTAACAACATTTCCTTAAAGTTTTTTTTTGTTATTCGCTAATATTATTTAACATAACTTGGGAATGGAAAATGTTTAAATTCGCAAGCTCTTATCCTTGATAAAAATTTAATCTCCTTTGCGTCTAAAAGAAATAATAAAGAAACTCCAATTTTGCTGAATGCTACCGAAAAGCAGTGGCGGCTATTCAGGTGTAGTAAGTGAAGTACCACTTCACCAAAAATAAATAATAAAACATAAAAACATGTTACTATTATTCAATTCATTTTCTCATTTCTATTTCTTATTTGTAAAATTCGCCATGAAAAATCTAGCATATAAATTAACCGCTGGCGCGAGAGTCGGTTTCCTTCTCTTTCGGCAACACGACAACTGTATTGCAAATATAAAACGGACCGAAGTATACACCTCATGCGGGGTTTTGTTTACGCTTTGACGCTCCGTTGCCATGACAACGCTATACTTGCCGGTGGCCGGCATCGCGGGTGGGAGTATCAGTTGTATTGCTTGGTAAATCGCTGGTCTTAAAAGATAGTATTAGTATAGGTTTTGGTCGTTTCGTTGGTTTTCACCAAGGTTAGTTTATATTTATAAGGTTGCGACACATCCTCAACTTTTAGGCGGTTCGAGGTCGGAGACGCAAGGAAGGGCAGTCCACGAAGAATAGTTGGCAAGACTGGGTAAAATCAAAGCTGATGATCAATCCAGTGGCGTCTAGAATTTGCGCCTTTCATTTTGTTAACTAAACTGTTTTGGAAGTGATATTTGTTGATAGATGTAATTCCAAATGTTTTTTATTTAAAGTAAAAGAGTTTACAACTTAATACTAATTAAAAACTGTTGTGTAAACGGTTGTTCTACTAATACAATAAACTGTATATCTCCGGCACTGAACAACATGGCCGAAAAATGGGAGATGTGACGTCATAACACGTCAAAGCAATATGGTCGAATGTCGCACTCTATAGACCGACTTTGGGTTTTCACTTATTATTTCGATTGTTTCCGTTTGAGTATTATTAGCGACAGTGATTTTTCACAGGAAGAAATTAAAGGACAGTACAGAGCACTTCTCTATGAAATATTAGATCATATTTTGATGGAAATGGTAGTAAGATTCGAAGATTGTTACAAACTACAATTTCTTTGTCTTGCTGATACTGCAAAGTTTGGCCAGTATAACCAAACTTTTCCCACTGATTCTTTTCAAACTTTATTGGAGATATATGCCGAATCATTTCCAAAAAATCAGCGGCTCAAAAATAAACTTGACCTAATATTTGCCGATGAAAGTTATAGAAATATTTCATTGCAGCAGTTAGTGAAACAAGTTGGCGCAAATAAAGACATTTTTACCGAGGCGTATAAACTTTTTCGCTAATTTTAACGATATCGTCGACAAGCGTGTCAGTGGAACGGAGTTTTTCTTGCCTTAAGCGTTTAAAAACTTTCTTAAGAAACACTATATCCCAAGATAGACTTTTATCTTTGGCCAATATTTCAATTCAAAAGGAGCTTCTACAGGAACTGATAAAAACTTAACCATTTTATAAATATATATAATTGATAAATTCGCTGCATTAAAAGATAGAAGGATTGATTTGGTGTATAAAATTTAGGTAAGTTTAGATATTAAGACTTTTTACTTAGACTTTTGATAGTTGAGTATTTTCAGTTTTGCTTAAATGGTGAATGCGCTTTTTTCCCTTCCTGCAATACACCTGTTTTTAGGTCCGCGAGCCGCCACTGCCCAAAAGGTAAATATTATTGGTAATTTTGCATTTTTTTACTAACATTTATTTATATTTCTGTTTCTTGCTATTGACATAGGTATAAAAACATACTTTGACAGCCCACCGTAGTCCATATTTTGTGTGGCGCTGCAGTCACACTTATAGCGAATATGTCTTTAAATAATGCAAGAAATCTTCCCTTGAAGTTTGGCGGTGCCTTTTTAAATTTCTGTATATCTGTTGATTTTCAATAGTCTGTTTGCACATTTTGCTGCCCATTTAAATTGTTCTGCCGGGTATTACCCAACTTAAAAGAGAAACCTCGAGCCGTTCGTATAAAAAATGGTAATAAAGTAACTACTAAAAGATCTAAAAAATACTAAAATTATGCAATAAACAGACATAGGCACAAATTTTAATAAAATCATGTTCTGTGACCCAAAATCAGCAATGACGACGACAGGTGTAAATGCGTAACCAACTAATTAAGAAGGAATTTGACCTGCTTTGCAAGTTACTAGACACAAAAAAAACCGATTTTTAACGCTGTACAAAAAACTCGTACTTTTCTACCTTTTCAATAAATTCTTTTTCATATTGAAATCCACAACCCAGAGAGAATGAAAAATAACTGGGCGGTTTTACGATGTTTCTTTTCCAGCGACATTAGTAAAACAAATTGGTGGAAAAATAATTCAAGAGTCACAACCCACATTGGTATAAAAAAATATTAGAAACAAATTTAAGGAAACGGCCATTTTGGCCACATCATCTAAACAATATTGCCACTATGTAAAAATAACGTTACTAGGGGTAATTGCATGCATGATCTGATATTTTATCTTGTAGGATTAGACAGGAAGAAGTTATTCTAGTTGTTTTATGGGAGCTGTCGGGTAAAGTTATTGGCCCGAATTTTTACAGGACACTTACGTAAACGAGTACTGTACGTGGATTTATGGATCTGGATCTTATTATGCCACTCATTATTTTGTTACAATATTCTAAAATAGATGCATTGGTCGAAGTTGTTGGCTTAACTGGTCTACTCGTTCGTCAGATTTATCATCAATTTTGTTTTTTGTGGAGCTTTAGAAAGGACAAAGTAATGTAAATGTAAATATTTTGAAGTCGAAAGGAGCCATTTTAAAATAGCTTTTAGACAAAAAAACGAATAATTATTATTAAAAATTTAATTGGAATATATATTTTTTAAAATTATTAAAGGACAAACATTGTCAATTGTCAATTGGTAATAGCATTGTCAATATATCGTAATCAGTATATTGATTTATTTTTTATTGCACATAACCCAAGTTTTTTATGTAGATTCGTATTTTAAATTTTACAAAATAAAAATTGAATTATTTTACCAAATTAGAATACTTTTTGTAATAAATATTTTACCACATTTAAAAATATATTTTTACACCTTTAAATATTTATGTTGGTTTCTTTTTTTTTTGTAGGCTTACTTAATCGAATCCTTTGCTTTCCTCCCACCTATATTTTGGGTCGTTTAACCTATACTGCGTGCTTGATTCATCCATCTCTAGTAATATTTATTATTCCAGGAGTATCCAGATCTCCGCTTTATGCTTTAGAATTTGTCATGGTAAGTAAAATTACTGGATGTCTCTAAAAGATCTGTACAAAATGCTACTTTGGACAAAAATACAACACTCTAACGCAATTTACCTTAGTCAAAAAGTTTGTCATTTACACGATGCATTGTGTCAAAGTTTTTATTTTAGGTATTTTTAAATATTTTATTTATTATAAGAAATGTATTTACATAATTTAATATTGTGAAACTATAATTGTCTTTGATTACACGGTTTTTTAAACTGGGAAATAAAAATATGCTAACAATTTTTACGACAAAAAATGTAGAGAGAGCCACCTGCAGTCGTTTGCTTAGGTTCAAAGTGTCATATTTTTTCCCTTGGTATATTTTAATTTTACTTAAAAAAATCCCATTTTTGCACAAAAAAGTATACTTGATAAATATCGCTACGAGCAACCGTTTCTGAGATATTGCAGATTAAACATTTAATTCCATACAAAAGTTTCCGATTGCATTTCTTTACGCGTAACCTATGTAAAACAACAGGCCCTAAAGTTCCATATTATCAGTTAATGATCTGAGTATCTTTGTAAATATTATTTTAAATGGGGATACATGGAATTTTGCAATAAAATTATAGGATATTTGGTAAATATTATAAATATTTTCGTAAAATACAAAAGAATCTAATGCTACTTAAATTACATGAATAATATTTTAACAGAAATCAAATAAGCTACAATAAAAACCTCGAGAAAAACCGGAGACGAATTGCACTTAGGTAAATACTTAATAAATAATAGTTTAAAAAAACTAAAAAACACGCTTTTATATGCAACCGAACTAAAAAATAGAAAATAATTTTTCATTACAAAGAGTTTGTCACTTCAGAGTAAAAAGCGTGGGGTGCTTAATATATTAAATGTTATAATTATTCTATTTGCCAATATCTATGAGGGAAAAGTTATGAAAAAAGAAAAAATAGTAAAATGCACCCCACGCTTTTTGACTCTGAAGTGACAAACTCTTTGTAATGAAAAAATATTTTCTATTTTTAGTTCGGTTGCATATAAAAGCGTGTTTTTTAGTTTTTTTAAACTATTATTTATTTTTCATTTTTAGTTCGATATATCAATTAGTTTTTTAAAATAAATGCTCCAGTTTATTCACTTAAAAATTCCTTCGCCATTTTGTCAAGAGACACAAATGATCTGTAAAGGAATTTTTTTATCCTGACGGTCCTAATCAGGATAACGGGATACTGTTTGCAGATTATTGCATTGTCATGGGTCCTTGATACGTGTGCAAAGTTTCAAAGAAATCGAATCGCTGGAAGTTGGTAAAAATTAGGCTCAAAGATTCCGTTACATAGATAAAACTCAAGTTAATATAAAAAGCGTGTTAAAAATTAAAGGATTTTAACTTTTCAACATACCTGTGAAGGGCAAAAATAATTTGTACCTACCACAGTATCTTGTGTCTTCTTAGGTCTATAAGCAACCAAAAGGCTTTTAAAGTTCTAATATATAATTAAAAAACGCCTAAACTTCCACACTGTTTCACAGCCCAGCTATAAAAACAATTTACCTCGCTGTTTAAATCAAAACTATATTTAGCTTAGTGACTTAAAGGTCCGATACTTCGGTTTTTGAGTAGAAGCAAATGCTTTATACAGTGAATAAAGTATGTCAACATTGGTAGATTTTTGAACAGACCCACCTCAAAAAGTCCTGCTGGCACCCCCACCCCCCTCAAAGTTGGTTAAGGGATTGATATAGTTTTTTCTAATATCTTCTAAACGGTAAATGATAAAAAAATGATTTTAGTGTCGTTAGATAGAGCACAAAATTCTGCAATAGTAATAATTCAAATTGTATTTTTGTTTATTACGTAAGAATCTCCAATATAGAAAAAGTTGGAGGGAGCATCCACGAGGCATTTTTACGATATATCTTCCAAACCGTCTACCAAACAAAAAAAATATAGGACACAAAAAATTAAGGCCAAACTTTTCCCTATCGAATGGTGTATAACGCTATACTATTTTCTTTTAAATTAAAGCTACCAGTGGCGTACAAAAGTAGCACTACACCAGTATAGTAGGTAGTTAAAAATTGAAATTTTTAATGTCATACTTTTATTTTATTTTTTCAGAATATTTCTCACTATAGTTACATTAATTGGTAATATTACCTTATTGCGCATAATAGTAATATTAAAAATAATATTTTTGTTTTTTGGTAAGACTCTACAACAAAAAAAAGCCGAAGGGGAGTATCCATACTGCACTTTTTACCATATATCTTTCAAACCATTAACAAAAAAATAAACAACATAAACGACAGACCACAAAGTTATCATTTAGACTATTATCTTTTAAAATAAAGATACCAGTGGCGTACCAAATTAGTACTACACCAATAAAGTACCTAGAAATCGAAATATTTAATGTTATTCTTAAATTTTAAAAGATTATTTTTCACTTTAGATTTATTAATTAATAATTATACTTTACATTTTATTTACTTATTTCTTTTGTTTTATAATTTGATTCATCATAGTTTTAAATAAATAACAGTATAGGTGTTACAAGAGGACAAATTTACCAAAAATTTTGGAATATTTAATCGTCCTTTTGGAAAACTGGTCACATGGTCCAAAACTAATAAATACAAAATTTGATTTCAATTGGTAATATACAGGGCAAGTTATAACTAAAAATATGAAAAATGACCAAGGATAAAGTACCTTTATTTTTAAAAATAGGAGAAAATTGTATAGGTAAATGTTGTAGAGATCTAAATTTTATGTCAAAATTTAAAGGTCAACACGTTAAGTAAAAAAATATTTTTGTCAATTTTTTAACTCGCCCTGTTTAATACCAATTGAAGTAAAGTTTTGTATTTATTAGTTTTGGACCATGCGACCGGTCGCCCAAAATTTCGTTTTAAAATTTAAAAATTTTTGTTCCATTTGTCCTTTTGTAACATCTATCCTGGGACACAATGTATATAACATCAATAAAAAACACATTACACAACCTAAAATACCTAATTACAACATTCCGCACACAAACATAACCTGGTACATTTTAAATTTTTTTAAACAACATTTACAATTTGTGCCACATTTACATTTTAATTGTATCAGATGATATTTTTTCATTTTTTAAAATGGTCCACAGTGGTGTCTATTTAGTATTCTCTAAAATCCATCCCCATTCAGATGGACATGGAAGTTCAACCACTGGTTGGCAGAGATTACCCCAAACAAATCCTGCTTGATAAATGCATTGATTAATGTGAAGTGCTAAAACATTCATTGTTGGGGGTAAATTCTCAACCGTTCGGTTTTTTGGGCAAAAAGTTGCATTCGACAAATATCAATGTTGCTACTATCAGAATGTTTATCGTAAATTGGTTACAACGAATTTTGAGATCACACTTAATTGCCGAGATGAAGGTTTTTTTGAATGCTGCAATAAATCAATGAAAGTAACTTACGAAAAAATTTCCAAGCTTCCCAACACTTTTTTCCTTTTCCATAAAAGGAGGAGGTGGTATCGAAACCGGTTAGTGAATGAAAAAAGAAAGGGCTAGACTTTTTTCATTGATTTTTTAGCAATTTCGATACTTGAAATATGTTTTACATTTTTACCAGTACCAAACTCAATCCACACGTCTTGATTTTGATTTTTGTACTGGTAAAAAAAAATTTCCGTGTAATGTGATTATTTATTATTACTAGTATGCAAGATTAGAAATAATTATAAATTAATAAAACTAAAGTAAAAAATATTTAAAAAAAATTAAAAGTATAACATTAAAAATTTATATTTTTAGGTACTATACTGGTGTAGTGCTACTTTTGTACGCCACTGGTAGCTTTTTTTAAAGATAATAGTATAATGTTATACTCCATTCGATAGGGAAAACTTTGGCCTTTATTTTTTGTATTTTATATTTTTTTATTTGGTGGATGGTTTGGAAGATATATTGTAAAAAGTGCCGTGTAGATGCTCCCCTCCAACATTTTCTTTGTTGTAGAATTTTACTAAATTAACAAAAATACAATTTCTAGTGTTACTATAAGGTAATATTGCCAACTAAAGTGAGAAATATTCTGAAAAAAATAAAATAAAAGTATAACATTAAAAATATCTATTTTTAACTACCTACTATACTGGTGTAGTGCTACTTTTGTACGCCACGGGTAGCTTTAATTTAAAAGAAAATAGTATAGTGTTATACACCATTCGATAAGGAAAACTTTGGCCTTAATTTTTTGTGTCTTATATTTTTTTGTTTGGTAGACGGTTTGGAAGATATATCGTAAAAATGCCTTGTGGATGCTCCCCTCCAACTTTTTCTATATTGGAGATTCTTACGTAATAAACAAAAATACAATTTTAATTATTACTATTTTGCAGAATTTTGTGCTCTATCTAACGACACTAAAATCATTTTTTTATCATTTACCGTTTAGAAGATATTAGAAAAAACTATATCAATCCCTTAACCAATTTTGAGGGGGGTGGGGGTGCCAGCAGGACTTTTGAGGTGGGTCTGTTCAAAAATCTACTAATGTTGACATACTTTATTCACTGTATCAAGCATTTGCTTCTACTCAAAAACCGAAGTATCGGGCCATTTTTGAACAATAAGTCACTAAGCTAATTCCACCATTCTTTAATGCGCTATGCCGCCGCCAGATATTGGCCCAACTACGACGAACTTTCGCAAACAATCATTATGTGGACGGGTAGTTCGTCTGCATTTGCCTTGATTGGCCCAACTTTTAACACACTCATTTCCATACGAAACACGGCGCTTTCAGCTTTATTTAGCGAGATTTCGTATTTAAATCGGGTATAGTTTCTGGTAAAAGTGTGTATAGGGCCCTAGAAAATTCAAAATTTTCCGATCCAAGCCTTATTTTCAACATCTATATCCTATTTTTTAGATATTACGAAAAAAACACTCAAGTTTTAAATTAACTGACAGTTCATATATTATTTACAAATAGTTTGCCAAATGTTTCGACAAATAATTCGGCCACAAGTTCGCCCAATGTGTGGCGGCAGCATAAGAAAGAATCAGTGTCTAACAGACAGCTTCCGGCTTTCAACCCTAATAACATAATATTCTTTTCTATGCGTTCAACGATAGCCACCTTGTCGCCACCGTAGTTCGCACGCAGTCCCCACCATATGCTGCAGGCCTTTATAAAATTACGTAGGTCACGCTTCACGCTTTATCTAGGCCACCTGGTAGTGTCCAAAAGGTTTTAACAAAATGCTACCACAATTTCTTTGGGCCAAAATACAAAGATCTAATGCAATTTACCTTAGTTAAAAGGTTGCTGGTTTGCAAGATACAGGGTGTCAAATTTGCCATGTATTTTTGTTACAACTAAGGCAAATTAGATTAAATTTTTGTATTTTGGCTTATATTAATTTGTACAGCCCTTTTAGAAAATCCGGGTGGCCTAAATAAAGCAAAGAGGAATGCAAAGGAATGTGAAATAAAACGTTTAATCTAAAATATCTCAAAAACGTTTTCTCGTAGCGATAGATATCAGGTATACCTTTTTGTGTAAGAAATTTACGTTATAAAAAAGTTTAAATATAATAATGTTTTTATTATCAGAGCCTCATATTACCGAAACCATTAGGAAAAGAAATATTAAATGAGGTATTGTTTAGACTTACAATACCGAACAATAAAAAATGGTGTTTTATTTAAAAATATACAGATATACGTTTTGTCGTACCTTGTATACCTTACAAAGTAATACATTTCTTTGGCTGATTCTAAAACTACAGAATTAACGAGGAAGGCAAAAGTAGCAATTATTTAGGACGATTAAATAACTAACAATTACTGTTGATATTCTCTAATTTATTTAAATACTTTACAAACATTAACATTACAAACAAACAGGTTTAGTTATATTAACCTAATAATGCCCAGAGCTTTATATTAGGTAATTAAAAAATTAGGGTTTTAAATATCAAAAAGGGCCTAAATATATCCCAAAAACTTATTTAAAGAAATCTTTTATATGTTGTTTTAGATTTTAAAAGTGAGTCTTGGGTACTTGAGGGATAATTGAAATTATAAGTAAATTGGTTAATATTTACTGCAATAAAAGATATCTAAGATTTTAACTTAATAACATATTATAAAATTTGTTAATTTCTATTAAAACTTAAGATCTACAGACATCGGTAGCTTTAATTGTTTTACAAAAAAGCATTCATTATCTGTCTTTTGTCGGTTGTGAGAATATAAAGGGGTATCCTGCCAGAGTTGTTCCCTTTAAAGTTCAGGTACTTTTACCTTAGTATTTTTTTTAATATACTTTAAAATTTTGCTTTTAAAATAAAGATTGTCTGCATCATTCCCACCAGCGAGAGCTAAAAACTCGCATTGGTAACGCAGAAATCGATCATTCAATGCACTAGTAGATGATTAATTAAGTAGATAATGATTTTTTACGATGATCACATTTATTCGTGCGTCCCTCGTATCAATAAAATTATAGTCCACTACTACTGGTGCCACCTGTATTAGGAATTTCGAAGTTGTAATTAGAAAGGAGGCAAGGAGGTCAAAATAGAAAACAAAATGACATTAAAAGTTCGTTGTATATTTTACCCTATAAAAGAACTTTGTAACGTGAAAAATAAAGTTTAATTTTCTTAAAACGTATTGTATCGTATCATTAACCCATCAAAAACCTACATGGTTCTCAAGCCGAATGGGTTTTTAGAGGAAAAATATTGAAATCATAACAAAACAGCAACCAAGTTCTGAGAAACGAATATCGACTTTATGAACTATAACCATAATGGTCGCAAAAATGTTTGTGTAAAATTTTGGATTAAAAAATAGTCTGGAAAGTTAAGAAAAAAACTGTGAATGTCAAACTGTGAGTCTATTCCATTTTCCCCTTTCTCGTTTTATTTTACACTTTTTTTCTATTACTAAATCCTATTATTGCTTTTATTACAGTGTTTATTGTTACAAATCCACACAGTGGCGTAAAATCAAAAACCTCATTTTCAATTAAACCGGCAATTTAAATCAAGCAGGTAATTTGCCAATTAATCATAATCAGACAAGATCCAATCAAAATTTTACTTCAACATCTGATGTAACAACAAATGTTTGTGAAAACCAAGTCTCCCAAACTATCTTATCAACCGCAGTTGTTTTAATCAAAGAATTTATAGGTAGATGGCATCAATTGGTGTATTCCTTTTATGCTTTAGAACCGTCCAGAAGAACACAGTAAGTGTTTCTTTTATAGTGGAGTTGTTCTGCAGAACCGATCTATTACCTCTCCCCTTGCCTCTCATGCACCATCATCCAAGGAGGTGCACGAAGTGTTCTGACACTAATGACATATGCCAAAAGGCAAATTGTAAAAATACTTTACGTTATATTTGAAAAATTTCTAAAATTATTTACTGTGGTTAATTAATTTACCCGAAAAAATTAATATAAACCACGGATGACTAATATAAAAACCAAACAACAGCCCCCACAGACTACGATCTTTTTCATCCATTCGTATCGCTGCGAGTCTAAATGACGAGCTAAATGGATAGTCTGTGGCCTAAAACCGCCGGGTGGAACCGTCGGTTTAAATATCTGCCTAAGCTTGATTTTCGACACGCCGAGACGAACGGACCGCACCAAACCGATAATGTGTGGGGATCCCGTTCTAACTTGTCGGTTTTTTTCAGTAGCGTGCATAATTTTAATAGCGTTTTGTTGTTTCTATTAAATTCTCTTTCTCTTGAAAATATGGACCAAAAATCTATTAACAAACAATTTCTAATGGAGTTTATTGAATTATATAGGAAGTTTCCTTGTTTATGAAAAATTAAATTTGAAGAATATCCAAATAAAAATAAAAGAAACCAAGCGTATGGAGAATTATTGCAAAAGATGAAAATTTCAGATCTTCGTAACTTCTACCGGTAGCCAAAAATCGCAATATTACGATAAGTCTTTCATGAGCGGGAATCGCTTCTCTTAATTATTAGAGGAGTAACTAATTTTAACAACTCCAAATATGTTTCCTCGTCCATCCGCAAAAAATTAAATCAATCCCCTGGTTGAAGAAACTCAGTTAGGCTGGATTATATCGGGACCTTTACCTGCAAGCGGCCACAAATCGAATAAACATTTAATTTGTAAGTTATCAATAAATAAATCGTTAGAAAAATTCAATCGAAAAATTTTGAAAAATCGAAGAACTACCAATATTGAAACTTAAATCGATCAAAGAGCAAGAATGTGAGGATTTGTATATCGAAACAACCCAGCGCGATAATACCAGGCATTTTGTTGTTACCTTACCGATACGCGTATATAACATAGGTAAATTAGGTCATTCTTTACAGAATGCTGTTAAACGACTTTATTTCATGGAACGTAAATTCGAAAAAGATGAACAATTAAAAAAACCATATATTGATTATGAAACTTTATGATTTATTGGTTCTGGGTCATTAACGATATCTTGGCATTAATGGGTTACAATTTTAACAATACCAAGATATAATTTTTCCCAGTTTGTAGCATTTTGTTTATAAAAAGAGTGTTGAACTAAAATGCAAAACTAATATATTTTTTCCATTTACAGGTTTCTTACATATCGTCGGTTTAAAGGTAAAACTCACTAAGTGTTAGATAGCTCTGACCTAAAATATTTATATTAGATCGGGTGGAACGGACTCAAAAATTTGTGTAAATAAGACGGAACTTATTTATTTGACAATCAACCAATTTATTTTCTATTATTTTTTTCAATAACAACGGCCACAAATTACTATAAAAGTGGTTGGCATTTTACAAATATACAGTAAAACTTAAAAATAATTATTAAATATTAACACTAAGTACCATTTAATATTTAAATATATCGATTTTAGGCAATGATTGTGATAAAAAGTAAAGATCATCCTTTTATAATTTTATTTTACTGAATCTTTATAGAAATTATAAATGTAATTTATAAGTTTTTATATAATAAACTTTAACTGCAAGTAACTTAGATTTGCCTAACTTGTTTTTTAGCAAAAATGTAGTTAGTGGCTTTTACCTTTAAACCAACGATATTTGACACATATATTTTCTAAAAATAAAAAAAAGTACCGGTATTAGCATACAATATTTTAAAATAAAGAAAAATCGAGAAACCCATATTATGCTTTTTTTTTCTTTTAAGTTATGTATTAGTATCTTTTAGATAAAAGTAATATGATCATTTTATTTTTAGGTTATTGCATATATTGGTAATTTGGTAACCGTCTATATTTGCGCCACATTTTTAACCCTTCTTTTTGAGCTACCTGTATCTGGATTAATGAAACGTGCTTATGTACTGAAGAAAGAAGATAAGGAAGAAACCGTCAATAGTCTAAAAAACCAGTAAATAGGATAATTAAGCCCTAACTTACACAATCTTAAATTAATTTGCTCTATTGTTCATATTTTATCAATAAAAATTGTAACATTTAAAATAATTACTAGATACTTAATTATACGTAAATATTTTACACAAGCATGTTTTATTCTCATTATTACGATAAACAAATTTAACATTTTGTTAGATACTGAATGTTTCTAGCAGACACCTAATATATTTTTTTGAACCATGGAGGTAATGTTGACTGGATTGTCGCCTACTTTAAGGATGTTTATACAATTGTTGTCTCTAGTACAGCTAATTTACAATTTTAACATCAAGAAACTTCAAGTACCCTGTATAGAAGTTTAAAAGGGGAGAAAGACAAGAAGTGCGCAAACAACTATTGTTTCGATCCGCAAGGGATTTTCAATTAGAAAAAATTGAAAATATTAACTTGGAAATGGCAGCAGATGGTCTTATGCAAGATGTTAGGCATATTAATATATATCACAAGATAACATCAATAAATAAATGCAAAGAACAATTAACCCTATCATCGACTGATTTCAGGATTTATTTCAAAGTTACATTGAGGATTCTAACACTTCGGATCCGTATATAAGACATGTGGGACTTCCTTTGACGCAGTTATGTTCAATAAAAAACAGTTAGTTGAACCAGAGTAGATAAATATAGTACACATGGACGCCACAGGCTCTATCGCTCGCCTACCTCAAAGTTTACCCAACAAAAGGATTTTATATTATTCCATGGTCATGAAATGTAAAGAATCTACAATTCCAATTCTGGAAATAACTACCTCTGAACACGACATTGTTTCCATATAGTATATGTTTTTTTTTTTTTTTCACCCTTTCGGGGTCATCCCACCCAGGTCCGACGACCGCCCCCTAGGTGGTGCACTGCAGCCTGAAGGCTTATTGTACCTTGACCCCTACTCCTTCTCATTCACACACCATTCATTCCATAACTTGGATGGTTGTTGCTTGGTCCGCATCCCCGAGCAGAAACACCGTGTGCCGTTGCCCAAAACACCGCTGTCACCGGACACCCATCCAAATTATGGGCGCGCATTCCACTGCTTAACTCCGGAGATCGACGCTCGCCGATACAACTGAAGCCGCTACAAGCGCGCCATAGTATGTGTTAAAAATATTCCAAGATTTTGTATTAAAAACGATACAGATATGGCCATTTAATTGTATAGTTGTAGATTGGAGTTGGGCACTCACTCACTCAATGCTTTATGAGGTGAATAACACCGATATTGTTGAATATTTAAATACACTTTTTAAATACCTTACAACTGGAATAAAGCCACCAAACAAATTTACCATCGTTCATACTTGTGCCCATTTTATAAGAAGGGTAGCAAAAAAATTAATGACCAATTTCCCGAATTACAACAAATCAAACACGTACTTCTAGAAGGTGTATGCATGCTAGTTCTTAGCACTTCTTTTAGGGAAGTTTAGGAAACGTTTAATATTCTTGTTTCCTTATTAACGACGCCAGATGAATTTGAAGCCAAAATATTTTTAATAAAACTCAATACCATTAAACATGAAAAGTCAGCTAAGATCCTTGAGTTGCAAAATACAGCCCTCAATCTCGAAGCTCCAACTGATCTAGGAAATAAAGAATCAAAAACTATCGACAGTCTCCGTTTACAAACGTTTTATAAGAAAATATATTTTACAAAAAGGAATCAATTCAAATGCCATTGTAACAAATTAGTTTTACGCCAAGATTATTTATATTATTTTATTTTCACTTACATGGCCTATATTCCCATGTGGTTCAGTATTGTAATGGGTCTGGTGGATAAGAACATCTCCAGAATAAGCAATGCGTATGTAGAAAGCTATTTAAGAGTATTTAAAGAAAACATTTTAAGGTGCCAAACAAAATATTCGATAGCTGATGTAATTAGGATAACAAAAATAAATATTTCTCGATTGATACAGAAGGAGGGATTGGGAGAATGCACTAAATCTAATGTTAAAAGCCAATTTAGACCCGCTAAGTATCCAGAGAAGGCCGCCAATTCATTTGTTAAAGAAACTTGGCAAAAAGTTCATTTAAAAAACCAAAAAATCAATTTTAAGGGGGTGAGGATAAATGCGGAATGCAAAAAAAAATACAATTATCTATGGCCGTACATAATAAAAATATCAGTAATAAAGAAAATATGTTTTTAATTAAAAAGAAAAATATAGAGGCGGAGAAAAATACCTTAAACCATCCAAATAATACTTTATCAGTAAATAGGAACCATTTTGTTGATCTTTTAAAAAATGGTTTGGTAGACTACATTTCGTATTATTTGCTATCTAAATTAACAAACTTTAAAATTGGCTATTACAAAGCTGTAAGCGCAGCAGTTCAGAGAGTGTTTCAAATATCCACAGACCAATTTCAAACTTTAAAGCCTCGTCAGTGGATTGACGGATTAGCCATTGACTGTTATGCAGCTACTCATATGAATGAATGACTGCAAGACATATTTTCCAACGGATGATAGCTCAGCAGTCTTGGGTGATAACTGGGAACACAATAGGAGTCCTGAGTATTCTGTTTACAATGTTAACCAACAAATATAAAATATTATTCTGATGCTTTACCTGAAAGACTATCATTTGCGTTTACTCGTTATCAATGTAAAAGACAAAACGCTAACACTTTGGGATCCCTATAAATCCGAAACCGACTTTGAAAGAGTTAAAGAGACTTGGAGCAAACTGCTAGAAGCTTTAAGTTGTACTTCTTCGTTAGCAGCTTTAAAAAACAAATGTTGGAGTCTTACAAAATGTGAACTAAGACCCTACCAATCCAATCAGGATAGTGTAACCTGTGGCGTCCATGTCTCGCATTATATGGAGTGTATAGAAAACAAAGCAACGCCATATTTAACATTTAAGTTTGCCGAATATAGAAAATGGCAAAAGACCTTTTGCAAAAATCAGAACCAGTAAGGGATTTGTGTGTCTATTGTTTTAACAACGAAAAAAGACCAAAGTGCGTGTCTGTGTTGTGAGAGATTTCATTATAAGGAATGGGTCGATATATGCGATCTCGCCGAAGACAATCAAGACTCGAAATTGTGTCCTTTGTGTAAAAAATATAATAACCTAAGAAATAAAAAACAAATGTAACATTTAGTGTTTAAAAACTTAGGTGTAAGTTAATCGCGTAAACGTTCTTAAAACGACATAAACGCTTAGAAGTTTTGTTATATTATTCCAATTCCAGAAAGTATCTTTTAACTTCTTTAACTTAAAACCTTCGCTTGTTTTAGTAAAAACCTAAAGAATCTCGGTTAAATGTATAGACGCGGTTAAAGAAAATAAAACTAATCGTTTTTATTTTCATTAATTATGTGCTTATATAAAGCTTTAAATTTTGCCCCAAAAAGCAAATAAAAATGTTATCCATTTTGGCGTTAAGTCAAAGTATCATGTATTCCTGAGCTTCCATGAAGCACATAGAAAGACATCTCGCCCAATGAAATAAGAGAAGCACGTTAAAGTGCCGTTTGAAGTTGAATTATAAATGTAAGTATAACTAAATATTAAAATCTTGCATTACAATATATCTTTTACACATTTTTAGACAACTTTCAATGTTCATCTTACCTTAACGACTCTAATTCACTAAAATTTTTCTTTGGCCGACTGAAAAACAGAAGCAATTCCTCGTCATCCGTACACATGGCAAACATTTCAGCATAAAAAAGGTTTGATATTTGTTTTTACATAAATTATATTTACACGAATAATTTTATTATTTATTGATGTGTTTAATACTATTGTTTCGAATCACTTTGTATAAAAACACGTACCTTTGTTTTTATACCTTTATTAGCAATAAAACCTAACTATGGTTACAACGACAAAATCTTCAGTTGTCAATATCTCGAAGTTTACAGCACAAAAGTCGAATCTATACTAATCCTGATTCGAAGGTTTTTGTCGCCCTTTTATAGTAATATGGAAGAGTAAAGAATGATTTAGAATTTTGGAGAAATATCGCGAAAATTCCATAGTACAGGATGGCATAAAAGTCCTCAATGGATAATTCGGGCGGTTTCGGAAACCTTCGAAAGTGATGAAAGAACTTGGAAAAATAAAAGTAAATTATTTAAATAAATTAACAAACTAAATTAAATGATCCTAACTCTCTAAAATTCTCTAACGTAAACACATTTTCTAAAAAAAAATAAAAAATCCAAAAAGTAAAAAACATAACATTTTATTAAACACCTCATAACAATGACGTATTTTGATTTTAATTTAAAACTTCAATAAGCTAATCAAATTTATTTATTACGTTTTTACATATTATGTTTATTAATGAATCATTAGAATGTACTACGGCCGGAGTGGTCTAATACATTTGAGCGGCCATAATAGAACAATATCAATTAACAAAAAAGAAAAATAAAATGTAAAAAAACACATATAAAATACAATATATTTTTAAAGTCTTATTAAAATAACGTTTTTTTAAACCTCATTAATATCAAATATAATTTATTACGTATATTAAGGTTTTTTATGTACTAAGGCCGGAGTGGCCTAATAGCTCTGGTCGCTCAAAGCTGATAAAAGTTTCATTTTTCGTCAATATACATATTTATTTTACTTTCCTTTAATACGTGTATAATAAATTATTTAGCACTTTTATTTATTAAGCTCCATAAACATTTTTTAAAATGAACTACGGCCATAGCAAACTAAGCGACCATGATATAATAATTTTTTTTGTCAATCTGTTTATTTCACTTGCGCTTAACACGTGTATACTGAATTACTGAGCCCTTTTGTTAATTAAGCTCCATGAACGATTTTATTTAACAAACTAAGGCCGTAGCTCCCTAAGCGACCATGATAGAAAACATTTTTTTCGTCAATATGTTTAATTTCTTGCCTTTACCACCTGTATATTGAATAATTATTAAGCACTTTTGTTTATAAAGCTCCATGAACGATTTTTTAAAATTAACTACGACCGTAGCTCCCTTAGCGACCATGATAGAATAAAAATGTTTTCGTCAATCTGTTAATTTTACTTGCCTTTAACACGTGTATATTAAATTATTGTGTACTTTTGTTTATTACGCGATAAAATAAAAAATTATTCGTCAATATGTTCATTTTACTTACCTTTAACACGTGTATACTGACTAACTGAGCACTTTTGGTTATTAAGTTCAATGAAAGATTTTTTTTAACTAACAAAGGCCGTAGCTCCTTGAGCGACCATAATGGAATAAAAATTTCTTAATCAATATGTTTATTTTACTTGCCTTTAACACGTGTATACTGACTTACTAAGCACTTTTGTTTATTAAGCTCCATGAACGGTTTTTTAACTGACTAGGGCCGTAGCTTCCTAAGCGACCATGATAGAATAAACATTTCGTCATTAGTATGTTTATTTTACTTGCCTTTAACACGTGTATACTGACATACTGAGCACTTTTGTTTATTAATTTTTTCGTCAGTATTATTATTTTACTTGTCTTTAACACGTGTATACTGACTTACTGAGCACTTTTATTTATTAAGCTCCATGAACGATTGTTTTTACCTAAGGCCGTAGCTCCCTGAGCGACCATGAGCAAATATAATTTTTTAGGAAATATGTTTATTTTACTTGCCTTTAACACGTGTATACTGATTTATCGAGCACTTTTGTTTATTAAGCTCTATAAACGATTTTTTTAACTAACAAAGGCCGTAGCTTCCTAAGCGACCATGATAGAATAAACATTTCGTCATTAGTATATTTATTTTACTTGCCTTTAACACGTGTATACTGACATACTGAGCACTTTTGTTTATTATGCTCCACGAACGATTTTTTTAAACTAAGGCCGTAGCTCCCTGAGCGACCATGATAAAATAATTTTGTTTTTTGATCAATATGTTTATTTAACTTGCCTTTAACTCGCGTACTGAGCACTTTTGTTTATTAAGCTCCATGAACGATTTTTTAACTAACAAAGGCCGTAGCTTCCTAAGCGACCATGATAGAATAAACATTTGTTCATTAATATGTTATGTTATGTTACTTGCCTTTAACACGTGTTTCTTGAATTTTGAGCTCTTTTGTTTATTAAGCTCAACGAACGATTTTTTAAAACTAACTAAGGCCGTAGTTCCCTAAGCGACCATGATAAAAAAATTTTTTGTTCAATATGTTTATTTTTCTTGCTTTTAGCACGTATATACTGACTTACTAAGCATTTTTGTTTATTAAGCTGCATGAACGATTTTTACTAACAAAGGCCGTAGCTCCCTGAGCGACCACGATAGAATATTTTTGTTTTTTAATAATATGTTTATTTCACTTGCCTTTAACACGTGTATACTGACTTACTGAGCACTTTTGATTATTAAGCTCCATTAACGATTTTTTAAACTAAGGCCGTATCTCCCTGAGCGACCATGATAGAATAAAAATTTCTTTATCGATATGTTTATTTTACTTGCCTTTAACACGTGTATATTGACTTACTGAGCACTTTTGTTTATTAACGAACGATTTTTTAAACTAACTAAGGCCGTAGCTTCCTGAGCGATCATGATAGAATAAAAATTTCTTCATCAGTATGTTTATTTTACTTGCCTTTGACACGAGTTATGTCACACCTTGTCCACATAACATGCTGACGACATTATTTTTCTATTCTAATTTCTATTATTGTAATATGCTTTATCATCAGTTCCCAGTCGTCACGTCGCCATCGAACCCTTGTATTAGAGTTAGTCAGAGTTTAGATTTTTAGCCTTTAACATATGTATTAGTAACAAGTATAATTTTTGTAACTTTAATTTAATAAAAGTATTTTTTAAAAAGATAATTCCTGGTTGCCATTAGTTAACTGGCGCAGTCGGTAGTTCCGCTAGTGTTGTTTTTGCATCGAGCAAAATCAATTTTCGTTTCTACGATTAGACTATCTGACGAACACAGTGATTTTTGTTCGTGAAGGTGTTTCGGCAGAGTGGCTTTTTTAAAATCAAAAATCCAATCCATCGAGGACTGTCCAATCACCCATCAACGGCAAAATCACGGGGAGGGAACGAAATTGTCCTTTCCGCAAGACGTCTCGAGAGGAGCAGACACACATCGCTGGGTTCTTTCAAGGCATCTTGTAGTTTGGCAGTGACCAGAATCTTCCTAGTTATGTAAGTGCAATTTCAATGTCAGCAGATGATTTGTTAAATACGCTAAAAAATTTAAATAATAATATTAATCCTCTAACTGACTCTGACTCTACTTCCCAATCTCATACGGAAGTAACAGATAGATTAATTAATTTAATAGGTCAGCAAAATTTTGAATCCAATAGTTTAGGTGTCCAAAGCTTGGACAATAACCCCAATTTAACTTTGAAATTATTAAACACGAAAATTTAATTTCTTCAAGCGAAGAAACAGATTCAAATCTTAGTGATAGTAGTAATTTAGAATTAGATAATATAAATTTAAGTATAAAAAGTAATTTAAATATGGCTAATGTATTTAAGCCAGAATATTTAAGTTGCGTTCCAACTTTTGATGGCAACCCAACCGAATTAAATAGATTTTTGGCAACTTGTAATTCACTGATTACTAACTTTTACAATGTCGCTAAGCCAGAATGTTTTCAAAATAAATTTCTATTAAATTCATTAATAAGTAAATTAACAGGAAACGCCCGCTTGGTCGTAAATATTCAAAATGTTACGACGTGGGCTGCCCTTCAGGAAACCCTCTACAGAAATTTCGCAGATAGGCGCGACGAAAGTTGCTTAAATAGAGACTTAGTTATGCTAAAACAATTGCCAAACGAATCTCCTCAAAATTTTTACGATAAATGTCTTGAATTATTAAATTTACTTGTAAGCTACGTAGATGCACACGAAGACGCGAGTACAGCTACCATAAAGCGTACCTTATATCAAAATTTAGCTTTAAAAATATTCTTATCGGGTCTCAGGGAACCGTTAGGAACAACCATTAGGTGTATGCGCCCAAATAGTCTAGCGGACGCCATACAATTTGTAATTCAAGAAGGAAACGTTAAATATTTTCAGAATAATTATAAATCGCAAACAAAAAATGTCTTTAATAAGCAAACTACACCAAATCAATATAATAGATATGATAATTTAAATACAAATTTTCAAAATTTACCATTAAATAATTATTTGCAACAATTTAGACCATGTTTCCCCTTTAATCCTTACACTAATAACAATCAATTTCGGCAAAGTTTCCCATCGCAGCCAATCCCAATAAGACCAAATCCCAATTTTAGACCACAAAATTTTTTCACAAATTCAGAAGTTTTTGGAAGACCGCAAGGTTAACAAAACGTGTGCAGACCTAACCAAAACAAACCTTTACCTACCCCAACTCCAATGAGCACCACAACAAGACAAAGTTTTAAAACAAACCCTTCTAATCCAACACCTATGAGTATGTCATCTAGACAAACCTTTAAACCTGGTCCATCGTATCAGCCAAAATTAAATATACAAAAACAAGTTGGACTCAATCAAATGCCTTTAGAAGTGACCTTAGAAAATACCTTACTTGACGAAAAATTAATTAATTTAAATTGTTTTATTTTTAATAACAAAATAACATATCTGTTACAAATCCCAATAACATTTCCAAAAAACTTTAACTACCATCACCTTTATTCTATCCCAGTAATGAGAAAGAGTTTGTTTAAGGTTATTAATCCGCGAAATAAATTTCTCTTAAAAAATGAATTGCACTACACATATCGAAATGAAGAATGCCTAGAGGTCAAAGCCCAGTACTATGTTTGTGACAAGATGGACCTGCAAGACATCAAAGATGACAGCCCCTGCACCGTCAAACTTCTAGATGCCACCAAGGACACCTCTACCTGTCACCAAATAGAAATAAAAATCTCCAAGCCTATCATTAAACAACTTCATTCTGCCGAGCAATGGACCTTTATCCTGCCCGAAGAAGAAATTGTTAAACTTAAATGTAACCAACAAGAAGAAAGTCAAAAGTTGTTTGGTACCTACCTAATCAATATACCAAATAGCTGCCAAGTTACAATTCACCAAGAAGTATTTACCAATAACCAAAAACAAATATTGATTAGTCAACCAATATTTTTCCCAGATTTGGACAATACCATGGAAATATTACCAAGCCTAAATATCAGTGCAGTTTTACAAGAAGTTAAACTAGATGGACTACACGAACTAAAAAACCAAATTAAAGAAAACCAACAATCAATTTACCCCAGTACTTGGACCATTGTAATTTATGCAATAATAATCTTCTGCGCAGCCCAATATGTTTACAAAAACTGAAGAAAAGAAACTTCCAGAAACCAAAAGGCAATGCCAACGCAGGAGAACAAGAGTTTGAACTTCAAGATGTTCAACTACCCTGATGACCGTGGAGTTGAATCTCAGGAGGAAGGAGTTATGTCACACCCTGTCCACATAACATGCTGACGACATTATTTTTCTATTCTAATTCCTATTATTGTAATATGCTTTATCATCAGTTCCCAGTCGTCACGTCGTCATCGAACCCTTGTATTAGAGTTAGTCAGAGTTTAGATTTTTAGCCTTTAACATATGTATTAGTAACAAGTATAATTTTTGTAACTTTAATTTAAAAAAGTATTTTTAAAAAGATATTTCTTGGTTGCCATTAGTTAACTCACGCGTATACTGACTTACTGAGCACTTTTGTTTATTAAGCTCCATGAACGGTTTTTAACTTACTAACGCCGTAGCTCCCTGAGCGACCATGATAAAATAACAATTTCTTTATCAATTTGTTTATTTTACTTGCTTTTAACACGTGTATACTGACTTACTGAGCACTTTTATTTATTATGCTCCATAAACGATTGTTTTTAACTAAGGCCGTAGCTCCCTGAGCAACCATGAGCGAATAGAAATTTTTAGAACAATATGTTTATTTTACTTGCCATTTACACGTGTAAAATTTGTGTCAATATGTTTATTTTACTCCTGACTGGGATGGCCATATTTCCAAAACTAATAGGGTAAGATGTACTTTATGTTATATTTTTTTAAAGCACTTTTAAATATCTTTTTATTGGTAATATTTTATACAGGGTGCTTCATTAAAAAAAATATACACTTTTTATTATATTACAAGTATCATCATTAAAAATATTTTTAAAAAAACTTTATAAGTTTCGAAAGTATGGTAATCCCAATTAGGTATGTGGGTAATTTTTAAAGTACCGCAATTTTGTAGTAGATGAAGAAATTGACTTTATATTTTAGGGTTGTAAAGTACTTGTCAGGAGTTTTAAATGATGTAACACTGGACCCACCTTCTTATTTAAAAATTTTGGGGTGGCAGCCCTAATGGTTAAGGGGTTAAAGGGGCGCCGTCCAATTTTTTGTTAAACACGTTTCCCCTAATAAATATCTTGACGTATTTCGGCGATTTTCTCAAATCTGTCTCTCTTTGCAGATAACTTAAGTGGTAAGTTTTAAAAAGAACCCCCTGTATATTATTTTAAAGAATTTTTCTAAATTATAGTACGACAAAAAATTACTTAAAATCATTTTAGTATGTTTTTTTCTGGCAACTTATTTTCGACGAACATAAAACTTCAATTTATATCGCAGAATTTAAACTGATATCTTATTAGGCTCTTTTAATTAAAGTACAATAAATACAGGCTGGTATATAAGTGAATTTTAAGGCCAGTATAAAGTACTTACCTTTTTTCCCTGCTAATACCAAACAAAAATTTTGATCCGTTCGTTTTAAAACCGGATTTTAAAACTAAAAAATATGTAAATTTATTACACAAATTACAACTAAGTGCATTTTGTTAATGAATTAAAGAAAAAAAGTGGCTAATTGTCCACAAAGTGATTATTAGTTAGGCATTGTATTATTCGTGTACCTAAGTAGACAATGTAAAAATGTTGTATAAAATAATATTTTTTCTATATGCTACATGTCATTATAAAATTGCTGAAACTATTATTGGTAAGTTATTATTATTAAAAAAAAGGAAACAGGCGAAAATTGCCTTAAATAACATACTTTATAAATGTTGGCCTATATTTCAAAAAATAATAATGCGATTTATTAAAAAAAACTGTAAGGGGTATTTATAACTTACTAAGCAAAGGTTTACCAAATTCAGTATAGAAAAAATATAATGACTATTTTTCACAATGTCTTAAAGTATGTCTTTTTAGGCATGGTGTCGGATAAAATAACACAATACTTTAGGCTAAAATAGCATCTATCTTTTACAGATGATTTTAAGGACTTTTTAAAGTAAAAACATATACCCACAATAAATAAATTTAAAACTCATTTTTATTAAAAACATTTGAAATTTATAATATGATAAGGTATGTAAATACTCTTGACTGTTTTTTAATATAACAGCAAAGTTAACGTAAAATATTTTCGATCTAGGGAGACTAAGCGTATTTAGCATGGGCTTACTTTAAACATTCTTGGCGTATAGATTTCATTCTATATTTACCAATCATCAGAAAAAAAAGTTTTTACGTTAATGAACATGGTAAAATAGTATGGTTTCTACACTTATTTCATGTAATTCATTGTAAAAACTACATTTTTGCAAACATGTTTAAATTTTAAGAGTATAAATAAACCTATAGTAATTAAATCTATAAATAAACATAACCAAATTATTGTATTTTAATAAAAAAATAACAAAATCTGTAACAAAACTTCCAAATTGATTAGAATTATTTTGGGGTTGGTGAATTAAAAATTAAACTTGAAATGTCTTGCAAAACAAAAAATCAAGAAAATGCACCTGTACCTGATACTAACTGCAGTAATGATACTACACGCTCCAACACGTTTAAGATAATGCTGCTAAGGCGGCAAATTTAAAAATTATGAAGTGTCATTTTACCTGAATATGCAATTTTTGGCCAGTTTCCCTAAATTCAATTAACCCAATAGCTTTTAAATAATTTTTAGATTTTAATTTTGGTTTATTAGCCCTTATTAGTGTAAATTTTTTCCAATAATTGGTCGCATGGTGTGTTTATTACATCAATAAAAGATTACAAGTTTTAAAGCTATTTTTAACACGCTTTTATTAACTTGGGTTGTAACTATCTATCCATCTGGCTATCTATGTAACGGAATCTTTGAGCCTAATTTTAACCAACTTCCAGCTATTCGATTTCTTTGAAACTTTGCACACGTATTAAGGACCCATGACAATGCAATAATCTGCAAACAGTATCCCGTTATCCTGCTTTGGATCGCCAGGAAAAAAAAATCCTTTATATTATTATTATAACCACTGCTTGATACCACCAAGTGTCATCTGTCACCTGTACGTCCCAGTGGTACCAACCACCGGCCATTTCAAGAGTTCGATCTGAATCGATTTTACTCAAATTTTATATTAGGTTATTTTCGTAAAGTCCATCTGAAAAACTTTGCTACTCTTGACAAAATGGCGAAAAAAATTTTTAGTGAATAAACTGGAGCATTTATTTTTAAAAATTAATTGATATAACGAACTAAAAAATGAAAAATAATTAATAGTTTAAAAAACTAAAAAACACGCTTTAATATGCAACCGAACTAAAAATTAGAAAATAATTTTTCATTAAAAAAATATTGTAACTTCATAGTAAAAAGCGTGGAGTGCATTTTACTATTTTTTCATAACTTTTCCATCATAGATATTGGCAAATATAATAATTATAACATTTAATATATTAAGCACCCCACGCTTTTTACTATGAAGTTACAATATTTTTTTTAATGAAAAATTATTTTCTAATTTTTAGTTCGGTTGCATATTAAAGCGTGTTTTTTAGTTTTTTAAACTATTAATTATTTGCAAATATTTGCAATTAATAACGTGTTTAATACTTAATATGCTTCCTAGTTCCTCTAACCTCTTAGCTAAAAGCACGCGACTACGTATCTGTTTGCCAAGTAAATCCCATAAATGCTCTGGTAAAGCCACTGATCTGAAAAATAATACGGAAGAATACAGCAAAAATGACAATAACCCCTACGTGGGCACTGCGCAGTCCCCTTGTGGGCATGCGACTAAAAATTTACAAAATAGCGACATAGACAAACAACAGGACCGGGTTTGGAAATTTGGTATACGGGGGTTTTTTGGGGCGCTAATCACAAATCTTAAAGTTTTTTTTTGGAAACGTTTTGTTCTGGAGATATTCATCATCAAAGTTAAAATTCAAGTCTTAGTTTCACTCTATTCCGCCTTCTTTTTGCACAAAATTCTTGATATAACACTAAACTGGCACACAATATTATATAAACATCTTTAAGAAAAACCTTTTTAAAAAATTTTACACTTTTTTCATTAAATTCCAAATCTTTTACCCCTAAAACGCTGCAACCATGCATAGACCTATGTGTATAATGGTTTTAAACATGACGACTTGATTTAAAGCAAACTTTTTATATTAATAAAGAAAGGCTTAAAACCAATAAGAAAAACATGTTTTAAAAAGGGTTTTTTTTAATAGTTAAACAAAATATTGTGTGCTAATTTAGTGTTATAACAGTAATTTAGTACAAAAAAGGAAATGTAGTAAAAATAGGAATAGTTTGACCTTGATGACGAATATTTTAAGATCAAAACGTTTCCGAAAAAAATCTTTTAGATTCGTGGTCAGTGTCCCAAAAAATCACCGTATACCAAATTTCGTCAAAATCGAACTTTCCACACAGTTACCTAATTTTGTTTCTTGTATATATGTATATTATCAAATATTATATTTTAAGTTTGTACTCGTCTTCCATAGAAAAACTACTTTGACACAACAAAACTGAATGATTGGTAGTTGGTTTATTTTATCATAAAACCAATTAGTTTTGATGTTAATAGTTGAGGAATAAATCTGAATTTATAAGCTGTTATTTCACTTCCGCTGCCTTAGCAGTTTTCGTTCAGTTAAACTTGGCGTGTTGTGCCATTTGTAAACGCCGTTCCCTCATTTAACTTGACCAAGTTTTCACTTTTGCTTTTAGTCGTTTGCAAACGTTCGTGATCTTAGAAAATTTTATGCTGCAAAACAACACTATACATTTACTCATTATTTAGTTTTGGTTTAACAAAACTAAAATAAACAAAAGTTAAAAACACCACTGAAAAACACAAAGACTCACCAAGCATAAATGAAAGGACGAATACCAAATGACTAATAACGGTCGACCGTAGATGAGAGGTTGGCTTTGGGCGGGCAACGGCGTCTATTTTATCTGGATTTTACGTTCGGGAAATCCCAAATCAATAATTATATTATGATGAGTGTGGCCCTGTCGCTGTATAGGTAAGCATTTTTAGTGTTGCAACCACTATATTTATTAAATACTGCAAATTGTGTCAATGTTGCCAACACTATATTGAATTTTAATTGAAAAACACTAACTTTTATGAGAACTGCGCATGTGCAAAGATGTACAGAAACTCTCCCAGTGTGGGGTCAAAATTCGTGCGCAGATCTATTAAAAATATATGGGAAACATTTTCTATTAGCTATCCGTTTTATTTTTCAGATCATTGGGTCAAGCCAGTATGCCAGTGTAACGTTCGGCAGTGTACACGCGTACAGTTTTATCACAGGCCACACCATTACAAAACCTCCTCTAAAACTTCCTTTCTTCACGAAAAACCCTATACCGGGTGACAACGAAATTACTATCCAGCAATTCATTTTCTTCAGTGCAACCGTATAGTTTTCAAATTAAGGGACGTTATATTGTATTACCGGATGCCAATTTAGGACATAATAGCATCTATGTCTTAATTCCGGTTTCACCGGAAGTGATATAAACTTTGATATTTTTAATGGAACCCCTTATATATTTTTAGGATTTAAATTCTACAGGTCATTCCTGATATAAAATCTTTAATATTTCCATAACCTAACCCTTTTGGTTTTGAAGGAAATGACGTTTGAAAATTTCCAAACGACAGCACAAAATGTAGTTTTATGGGAAAACAAATAAACATTTAAAAAATTAAAAATGCTTAAAATAGTTCTTTTAGAAGACTCTACCTTTGGAGACCATTATAATACTACTTTCTGTTTAACCGGAAGTGCCATTAAAATTACCAGCGCTATCATCCTTAGAAGTTCAAATTTTACAGCATTTCCGGTTAAACAGAAAGATGAATTATAATGAATTCTAAAGGTAGAGTCATTTAAAAGAACTATTTCAAGAATTTTTAATTTTTCTAATGTTTATTTGTTTTTTCATAAAACTGCATATTGTGCTGTAGACATGGACATTTTCAAACGCCATTTTCTACAAAACCAAAAGAGTTAGGTTATGGAAATATTTAAGGTTTTATATGAGGAATGATCTGTAGAATTCAAATCCTAAAAAATATACAGAGTGTTCCATTTAAATTATCTAAGTTTATATTACATCCGGTTAAACCGAAAGGAACACACAGATGCAATTATATCTAAAATTGGCATCCAGTGATACAATATGACGTCCCTAAATTTGAAAACTGTACGGTTGCACTGAAGAAAATTTCTGGATAGTAATTTCGTTGTTACCCTGTATATACCTTTGACACTTTTGCCTCCAGATTTGTTGCCGCCCACCGAATAAACGTTGACACTGTTGTTTATTTTAATGAATTATTTCACGGGCATAATTAGAACAAGCTATACGATGCTCTCATAACATTCTGGGGCCATTTGGTGGCATCAGTCCCCTTTCACACACATTGATATTACGTACCTCACGTAATTGTGTATTTGTTACAACAGCATTCTAACAAGGTCTTCTCAACGTCTGCAGGTAAATAAACCTATCATCTAAGTTTGATGTGATCCTTGGACGAGTAGATCCTTTCCTCCTTTAAAACGGACCAGTTTTTTAAAACCTTTTGTCGCCCTTCTGGCCGTAGCTTCTGTAACCCCTACTATGCGTGTGGCGTGTGCTACACTTCTTCAATAATTTACTACTACTACAATCTAATTGGACAAAGGATATTTATTTTTTCTTTTACAAGTTTAGCACCCTGTATCTTGATAATAAAGAATTTGCAGACCTATGTTTATATAAACTTTTTTATATTGCTCAGGAATAATGTGTCGTGACATAAATAAAACTTTAAAACGAAATGCAAGTAAAAACACCACTCTACTTATTCAACTGTAAAACCCCGAAACTAAAGATGCGGCTACCATTTAAAAAACAGAATAATCGCAAAGAATCAGGCTACAGAATTACTTATCCAGAATGTTGTTAACCCCTAAATGACAACATAAACTTTTTCATACATAAACGACAACAGGGGTCGCATACGACTCACATAGACATAAAATATTACTGGTATTTTAAAGTTTAAACAGCTTAAAACCTATCTTTTTTTTTTGTTGGTTGTTTTGTAATTTACCCAATGATTTTTCACAGGAAAAGAAAATTTGTTTTTGCACATCTTTATTATATTTTCATAATTATTTTTTAAAGCGTTACTTGTGTGCAGTAAAGCATTAAGTCCTTTAACTTTTTTATCGGTCTGTCTCGTATATCTTTGTGCTTTTGAAAAGTGTATTTCATTTCTATGTAGTTTTTCGTTTAAATGAGTAAAATTTTTTTGCAGCATGTTGTCGTTAAAATAAGATTTTCATGCTTTCTACTCAGTTTTTGTTCTTTTAGGAAAATGCAGAATCAATTTTTTTCTGTTCGTCTATATTAAAAAAGGTGTAGAGTGCCATCTGTAACCACTGCTCCCATAAATCACTTTGTTGTAGATGTGCTAAAAGTACTTTATCGTCCCAAATTATTTTCAGTTGGTCCATATACTATCTTAAATGCCTCTAGTTCTTTTCCTTCATATTTTTTAAATTCACTTTCAATATCACTTAAGTAATAATTATTATTGTCAATAATTTGATTACTTTCTTTATGTCGTCCTTTAATTTTTTTTAGTTCTTTTTTGATAGACATGTTTTTTTATTACGCAAATAACAAATAGGGTCGCAGGCGACCCCAAACACCTATATCTCAGGAAATAAACTTCTGAGGCATACGTTATTTGCTGTGGTAATAGTAACAGCCAAGCTACAAAGGTAGGTGGTAGGTGTAGCAGCAAGATTATAATGCAACTTTGGTGGGATCAGGGGCGACCCCGTGTTGCCGTTTAAGGGTTAATACAGGATGTTTCAAACATTAGCAAAAACACTTGTCTTGACTTGCCCTTGCGTCCACTATGCGGTAGTGAAATGTGAATCATGAGATGGATTACCATAAATTCTTTTACCAAAATCGGGACACTTTGATTCTTAAGAACTACATAAAAATTATACGGGGTGTTTCCAAATTGCGGTAAGAAAATTAAAGGGTGTATTTCTGAGCCAATTTAAAAAAAAGTTCATATAAACATCCGCAAATGGTTTGTTTTTAAGATACAGGGTGTTAAACTTTAAAAATAAAATCTGGTTTTTAATAGTATATTAAATTTATGACTTATAAAATTTGAGTGTAATATTTGTTAAAATATGTAGTTAATTTAGCAATAAATTAATCTTATTTATTAAGGCCAGTAAAGGCGTGGGACGCATCTCAACTAATAATTTTAACAAAAAAATGTACGCCACTGACTTTTTGCAAATTTAGTATTTTTCCGGATTAAATACCTAAAAATACCACTTTGTTGTTTTTTAATATTTCAAAGTAGTTCGCTTGGTTTTCTAGAAAAAAAATGTGCTAGATTGTATTTTACTGGACTATACAAAAAAAAAAAAGAATTTATTTCTTTTAAAAGTTAAGTGTTATAATTTGTTATTAGCCATAACGTAATAACAAGAATAAATACTTAATTAAATAACGTTTATATCCAGTCTAACAGTTTTTAATAAAATAAGTGTTTTAGAAACTTTTTAGTTTTTTAAAAGTTTAACACCCTGTATCTTGAGAACGAAAAACTTGAGGATCCATGTCTATATAAACTTTTTTCATAAAATTGACTCATAAATACTTTCCTAAATTTTCTTACCGTAATTAGGAAACACCCTGTATACAAGGTGTTACAGAATGTTGTTAAAAAATTTAAGGGCAGATCTCACATCGAAAAATAATAAGAAAAGTTCATTTAAACATAGGTGAGAAAACGTTTCGTTATTAAGATACAGGGTGAATAATTAAAAACTGAAAAATTTCGAAAACACCTATTTTAGTAAAAATTGATGGACTGGTTAAAAACCTTAATTATACAAGTATTTATTGTTCTTGTTACATAATTGCAAATAAAAAATGAATTTAAAAAAAAAAGTTTTCGCAATGCTTTTTAAGGGTCTAAAAATATGCAATTACGAGGACTTTATTTTTTCCTTTCCCTAAATTAAACAACATACGAAAAAAATTAGGAGACATAAAAGCTGTATTTTTATTTGCTTAATCTAAAGAATGTACACAAATTTTACACACATTTATACAGTCAGTTGCGTACGGCTTTTTTGTAAGAAAAATTCCTTCATTTGCCGCACGAAAAATAGGGTTAGTGATAAATTCCCCGTTTATGTCATAAACAGCATTGCCAAAAAATTGGACAAAGGATATTTAATTTTTCTTTTACAAGTTTAGGACCCTGTATCTTGATAATAAATAATTTGCGGACCTATGTTTATATATTTTTTTTTTCATATTTTCAATAATAGAATCTGCTCTTAAATTTTTTAACAACACTGTTCCAAATTGTGAATCGGGTCTTTTGCTATGAAATCTGGACTTCGGGACATAATGCCTAATAAATAGTAAATATCGGGACGGATGGCAACCCTTATTATAGTTATTATGAGTCTATCAAAAAATTAATGTTGAAGTGTGCTGGTACACAAAACCAAAAAAATATTAAAATCCAAGAGTAGGTTCAAAAGTTATAAAGTTTTAAAGTTAATGAATATTTTAACCTCGCCATTTTGTTTGTGGCTCAGTGTGGACAACATTTTAAAAATATTAGGAACATTTATAATCAAGAGCTATTTTGTAGATAAAGAGTATGCTACTATGCCCGAAGTTTTTCATCAAGATAACTATGACAACTGCATGTTGCGACAAGACGAAGCACACTATTGTTTTATAACGTATGTGTTGGAACCTATAAATAAAGAAAATCCGTCGAAGACATGGCACATAATTAAAGTAGTATATTAAACATAATTTATTTAAACATAATGCTTTAAAAAATATACCGTCCAAACTTAGTTTTTAATTACTTTACATTAGTATATACATGCAAAGTGGATACATATATTTTCTGCTGTGACGTATTTGCATGAAAAATTAATGACATCTTAAATTCAAATTAATACAAAATTTAAAATATGGGGCATGAGAAAAAAAATACGGACCACTCTAGGGACACAGATCCTGGGCTAAAAGGAGTCCAAAATTATTAATGTTAAAATTAAATAAGTAACAACATTTTTAAAAATATATTACTTTACAAATGCCCGTTTCCACCAACTTTTTAGGGGTTCCCTAACGCTAGGTAGAAAATGAGTTAAGGTTAGGTATCGTTTTTGTTTCCACCAACAGAAATCTCTTCCTAAAACGTCTTAGGGGCGTCGTAAATTAAGAAGTCGAAATTTTTCCACCTAAAGGTTTTCTAAGAAGAAAACAGCGTATTAAGACATTAAAATACAATAATTTTAAATAAATACTATAGTTTATAACGTCAATTTAGTTTAAGTGAATATAAGTTTTTATTATAATCGGTGCAAGCTTTTTGGTTTGTGTAATTAAATGGATATATTCGATAACGACTATGAAATATTGGGTATAGTTAAAAATAGATTTTCCAGATGTTTTTGTCATTTTTAAAAATGTAAAAATTAAAAATGGGCTAAAAAAGTAGGTACTATTAAAAGGTATGGTGGGCAAAATGTATTAAATATATATAGTGTACGACCTTAATTGGTAATAAAATATAGATTTTTAAAACTAAAGAATTATTTCTTACAGTTTGATTTTTTTCTTTTACTGCTATAATAAGTGACATATCTTGATACTTTAAAAATGTTGGTTTGAGTGCAAATTTAGCTTTACACGATACACCCTTTAAATGCATTTTTTCCAAAATATCTTTTAAACATTTTCTTAACTAGTGAATAGGACATTTATTAAAAAGCTGAACTTGTTATAAAAGTTTATTATATAAACTTTTTCCCCATAAAACTAAAAATAAAGAAACCCAAGTAATAAGCAAGTTCCTTTGAAATGTTGTATATTAGCAAATATGAAGAAACTAATATTTTGTTTAGATTTTAAACAAAATAAAAAAAATATCTAATCAACTTGTGTTTAATATTTTATTACATACTTAACAGAAATATAATTCCCTACAGCTATGTATATAGATTTAGGAACATAAATCTGTAGTAAGATAGCAAAACCAGTTATGTTATTTATTGTAAAATAAGGAGAGAGATATTTTTAACTTTGGTACGTCCTGAAAAATCAAAATTTTAGTGAAATATTTAAATTTTTCACCTTAGTATGAAATAAATGTTGCAACATTTATTATATTTTACTAAAATTGTGATTCTTCAGGACGTACCAAAGTTAAAAATATCTCTCCTGCTTATTTTACAAAGACCGACATAATTAGTTATGCCATCTTACCACAGAAATATCTAATTTGTTAAATAATAATATATTAAATATTTAATATAAAAAAAGGTTTTTTAACCAAAATATAAGAAAAATATAGGCCAACAAAGTGCTCTTGAATTTTTGTAAACAAATAGCATGATGTCCTTTACTAAGCTTACAACGTAAACAAAGAAAAAAAATACTCTTCTACCAGTTTAGTTACAGTTCAAGTGTCAAAACAAACTCAACAAACATCTCTTGAAAAACAAAAATCCCCAAAGTCCTGCGATGTTGCCAGTAATATTCACCACTTAGCTAGGTATTCCGTATTTTTAACTGGTGGAAACCAAACTACAGATTTAAGATTTCCTAAAATTATGGGAACTTAGCTATTCTCTTCCTAACTAAAAGTCTGGGGAAACGGGCATTAATACCTAACCTATTTAAGAATATCTCTTTTTAATTTTTCGACCTTTAGCTACAGGAATTTTGACAATTAAGGGCAACACCGGTTTTTTTTATGACAAAATATTTGTTTGCATATCTTTAAAGTTATATACCTGGTGTCTCTAAAAGTCTGTACAAAATGGTACCACAAATTCCCTAAGCAAAAATACAACGATTTAAAGCAATTTACCTGAGTCGAAAAGTTGATCCTTTGCGAGATACAGGGTATCAAAGCCTCCATTTAATTTTCGTATGTTAAATATTTTATTAATTTTAAACACATTTTAACAAAATTCGGTTTCTGGGGTTTTTCAAAGTGAGAAATCGAAATCTTCTCACGTTTTTGTTGAAAAATATAGAGAAAGCTACCTGCAGTCCTTTGCTTATGTTGAAATTGCCATAACTTTTGTTTGCCCTTGTATATTGTGGGCCTGGTAGAAAAACTTTATTTTCTTACATTTTTTGAATTAGAAAGGTATACCCAGTAAATATCGCTGCTACCAACCGTTTGCGGGATAGTCCGCACTGGCTTTACTAGAACTATATCTTTTTACTTACCTTCACTTCTAGTACTTAATTCTTTCCAATAATAATCCCTTGTTGGGTCAATTTCTGTATATACAGGTTCAGTTAAATAACATAACACATAGGCAATGTGAGGAAAAAAGACAATCTAACTAAATACCAGCATGTAAACTAATAGTGCTTGTTTTGTTATTCTGTTGCCTGCCGATGAACCAAACAGCGTTGCTCATATTGTATACAATGTTGAACTCGGTTATTTGATAAATTTACACGTGCACGACCTGGGAGTTTATTTTATGACCTAAAAATTTACCTTGCAGGTTCGAAGTCTAAGCCTTGATATGACTATATTGTTATTTATGTTCCTCTAAAATATTTTTTTCAATATCAAAATAATTTAATTCATAGTAAGAATTTTCACATGCCATGCCATACAGGGTGTTTACAATATTTTGGCACAAAAATTTGTGACAGCATTTTATACAGACCTTTTAGGAACACTCTGTATATGATTAGAAAATTATTTTTAAAGCAAGTCAATTGGTAATATAAAATTAAAAACATATATTATTTTTTCAAATTATAATACTAAAATTTTGATTTAGGGTATTGCAAATTATGTATAGTTATTTATTTACTATATTTTTCTAAATCTTAGACCCGATGTAGTTTTAAATAAATGACAGTAACAAAAATAAATAAAAATCTTTATTGCAGAATGTAAGTGATATTATAACCAACTATAGACATGATCATATAAGACATTGGATATGTGTACCACAAACGTGCCCTGGAACATCCAAATTAGAAGAAAATGATCCAATTTTAAGAAAGGCAATAGAAAATTGTTATAACAAAAAGTATAGCTATCTTGGTTTGCAAGGTACTATATCTGAAATTGTATGCGACACATCTGACTCGAAGTATCCAGTGGATTGGCTAGACTATATTAGTGGGCAAGTTACTTACTGTTTATCTCAAGTGCTTAAGCATTATCAAAGGCACTTGTTCTTTTCACTATAGACTCCCAGATCAATGCTAAATTTTAAGTCATTAGCTTGGACGCCCGCTTATTGGAGTTTGTAAAGCCAGCATCAATCGAGGGAATATAAGTATACACGTAAACCGTACGTATAATTTGCCGCTTCATAAATTCCGCCAAGCGAGCGTCCAAACTGATGACCTAAAATTTAGCATTGGTTTGGGTGTCTATGGTAAAACTACAATTGTCTTTAGCTTTATCAATATTATAAAGGATGTCTCTAAAAGGTTTATAGAAAATATTACCATAGACTCCTTGGGACAAAATACAAGGATCCAATAAAATCTACGTTGGTCGAAAAGTTAATCGTTTGCGAGATACTGGGTGTCAAAGTTTTTATTTTATTTTATTTTAGTGATTTTTAAATATTTATTTATAATTGATTTTGTTTACAAAATTCGGTATAAGGGGTTTTTTAAAGTAAGAAATTAAAATCTACGCTTTTTTTGCTGTTAAATGTAGAGGGAGCACCTGCAGTCCTTTGCTTTTGTCCCAAGTGTCATTACTTTTTTGCTTCAGTATAGTATGGTTCTAGTAGATAATTTTTAGTTTCCTATATTTTTTAACTAACAAGATAAAATTAAATTCTCACCAGTCCGTAAGGGATTTATCGTTAATATTTTTTATGAACTAAATGGTACGCCACTCACGACTTTCTCTGCATAGTCATATCTCTAATACCTAATCATAGTAATATAAAACTAGTTATTATTTTTTAAGATTTTTTTAGATGTCTTTTAAGTTAATCAATAAAAAATGTAAATTGCTATAAAAGTTATTATAAAAATATATATTTTCAAACAAAAATGATATACAGTGTGTTCCAGGATAGGGGTTACAAGCGGACAAATGAACCAAAAGTTTTTAAATTTTTAACTTTAAGTGGCCGCATGGACAAATCTAATAATTTTTTTTTTTACCCCAATTGGTATTATACAGGGCGTGAGTTATAAATAAAAATATGAAAAATGTCCAGGATCTAACTACTTTTATTTTTTAAAAAGAACAAAACTTTAAAAGTAAATGTTGTAGAGAATTAAATTTTATGTCAAAATTTGAAGTTAAAACATAAAAGTAAAAAAATATAATTGTCAATTTTTACATTACGCATTACAACGTAAATAATGAGCAAAGGAAAAAAATGTTTTTGGTTTGGCCACTGTCCGTGTAGCAATGGATTTAAATAACTTAATGGATTAGACAAAAGATCTAGATCAAATTGCTGTGTAAGCGCCCACTGGTTAGAGCTAACGCCTGTATAGTAAAGGCTGTACCGTGCCTGCATAGCACAGGCAGTAGTGTTAAATCCTACCTAATGCAGCATTTATCGACCTATCCAAACTTTAAAAGAAAATTTAATAATTTTAAATATTTTTTAGGATTTGCTGTCTTTTTTGTGTGTCTCATGATTCATTTATCCTTTCCCCCTTTCTCACACAGGTTTAAATTTTACTTCATAAATAAAGTACATCGGACATTAACACCCACAAATATTAGCGATATTGTTTAAAAAGTAGTTTTTAAATTTGTAAAAAAAAATGGTTTATTCATTTTTCCAAATCGAAAATTTAACTTCCTTATTTTAAACTATAAAAAAATTGAAAAAACTAACTAAAATACCCTAAACTGACTTTATTGCCAAGTTTTTACCGTTTTCTTCCCTATTTAAATCCTTAAAAACATTGTTAGCAGACCAGGTAAATAAAAAAAAACGTTTAAAATCGGCTAATTTGTAGAGATTTACACATGACCATCCTAGAATTGGTTTGTATGTATGTAAAGCCAAACATCCAATAAAAAACATATAATATCAAATTTGTTCGAAACTAAACGGGAATTCAGTAAAATATTTTTATTTTTGAAAAATATAGTGGCGTATCATTTTTTTCGTTAAAAATATTTGCGGTAAATTCATCACGGACGACACTGGTATCAATTTATCATTTTTGTACGGCAAAATTTTTTTTTTTTTTTGATTCCTAGGAAAGGTTTCCTAACTTTTAAAAATTCAAATTATATTAAAGCTATTCTAAACCATAAACAATTATTTTTTAAAAATTTTAACACCCCTGTACTTGAAAAAGTAGGACATTAAGGACATACCTATATCCACAAAACGATATTTCTTATTTTTTAATGAAAAACACACCTTAAAGTTTGTCGGCAGAGTTACAGGATACTCTGTACATTTTATACTTTAATTTTTTTTTAACCTTAAATAAATTAATTAAACAAATAAATAGGAAATATTTAATAACTAGACGTAACTTAAAATAAAACATTTTCTAAACCTTTTAATCCAATTTAAAAAAATACACTTGATCGTAAATTATAGTAGATCAAAATAATTTAAATTAAAGTGATGAAAAGGCTGTCTTTTTTAATTTAAAAGGAACTTTTAGTTTATTTCTTAATAGATAGTATATTATTTAACGGGGGAAGTCCATGTAGACGCTTTAAAATCGGTCACCTTTTAAACATATTTTTAAAAGTGAAAAAATAATTATATTGTTTTGAAGCTTTACCACAACTTTATTTAACCTTTCGAGAGTGCATTTTTTTTCAAAATGGCGGCTCATGATCATTTCTTGTCGGCTGTCTACGGCGCGAGGTCCCAAACTGCTCTATTTATCACTCTTAATCTATTGATCTAAAAAAATATTGATTGGTTTGTTCTTATGACATATTAACGGAAAATATATAAACCTATAAAATTAAAATACAAGTATAAAATTTAATACGTGTTTGTTTAAATTAAGGACCCCCTCCTTACTTTTAAATTGTTTGGTATTTTTATTTATAAAAATTTAGGAACTTTAGTAAGACAACATAAACCAAATTTTAGATAAAAAATGATAGATACGAATGTCAAACTAGCAGCTAGGCTCCATTTTAAAAACAAATTAAAGGGAACGGAGGTTCTAGTGGCACATTATTTTAAAGTTTCTGACGAACTTTATAACCCCAGAATATAAAGCCTTACATTTAGCAACACCTTTACCTACTACAAAATGACGGTACTTTAAAAATTACCCGAATACCTTATTATTTAGGTGGCCATGTTTCCGAAGCTAATAAAGTAAGATACACTTATTTTTTTCAAAGCTATTTTAAAAATTGATTTAATGGTGATATTAATGATAATTAACAAAGTAGGACAAAATTAAAAAGATATTAAAAAGGTATCTAGAACATCTCTAAGAAAATACTACGTTAAGTATATCTAACTTTATTAGTTTTGGAAATATGGCCATCCAAGTCTAGTATTTACGTAATTTTTAAAGAACCGCCATTTGATGGTAGCTAAAGGTATTGACTTGATATTCTGGGGTTATAAAGAACTTATCAGAAGCTTTAAAATAATGTCCACAAGACAACCCTTTTATTTATTTTTTTTAATGGCGCCCAGCAGTTTGGCATTTATATACTCGTATGTCATTTCTTGAATAAAATTAGTCTTTATCTCTCCTTAAATTAAAAAAAATATATACTTATTTTTTCAAGACAAGAGGGGGGTCATGACTTTAGATAAGCACTGTATAAGGGATTTAGGGCCATTTTATTGACAATTTAAAATTTTAGGTTTATCCTTCTGATAGCAATGTAGAGAAAGGCCAATTACTTTTTAAGTTACAACACTAGCAGTTTTTAAAAATACAGTTTTGAGATAATCGCGTTTAAAGTTCTAGTACTGGAAAATGCCAGTTTTAGTTACTTATTGAATAATCAGCAATGCCAAGTCCATACAATAGTCCTTCCTCCTCTTTAAAAAGCTGATTTTCTTCCAATAGGCGACGCAATTCCACCTTGAATATTTTCTATGCTTTTAATTTTCTTGGTCAGCCAGTTCGTTTTCACACCTGTATATTTCTCGACTAAACTTTATTCGCATAGTAATATTACACGTGTACAGAAACGTAAATGTCGATTCTGGCCCGCTACGCACTCTGGCCTGCTTCATTATAATTGCTATAACTTCGTAAATATTCGAGAATTTTTTCCCTTCGTTTAGACATGCTCAAGATACTATATTTTCAGATTATCAAAAAAAAAAGTTTTTTTAATTATACAGGGACTTCCCCCTTAATGCTGCACTGGCTAAACGACCGCTGGCGGTTTTGTTCAATTATAAGAAGAAAACCGCTGTCCGGCGGTTTTTTATATCTACTTATATGAAAACCGTCCAAAATTATAAGTAACTTGTTATAACCAGCGATTTTTACTTATTTTATCATCAGAAGCCACCGTCCGGCGGTTTTGCTTATAAAAACCATTACAAACCGCCGAAAAAATTAAAGTTATTCTTACCCTAATAATTATTTATTTTGCGTGCCGTAAGCGTTTAGTTTTTGGAAAAACAAAATTAAAGTAGTTTAGCGGGATGGGGACAGGCAAATAAAACCACTATTGTATTTTTTCTAACGTTTTGTGGCTCGATTACCACTTTATCAAGGGCCTTTAATTAAAAAAGAGACATTACAAAATTATTTTGTCACATGGACCCAGTAATTGACAACATTAAAAAACACTTTAAAAAATGTTGTCCAGCTGGAAAGGCGAAGGAATAAACTATCAGGACCTCATTGTCAGCATAAAAATTCCTAAAAAGTGAAAATTATTTTTATAAAAATTAAAATATGAACAATAAAAAATAAAAATAAAAATATAAAAAAAAATATCAAGAAAAAAATATAAAAATAAAAAAAGTTATGTATCTATCTAGAATCGAATTCGAGACCTGTCGTTAACGGGTCAACACTTGATAATATGCTTAAACAAATAGGCAGTGTTTATTCATCTTGTAACTTTTTTCTTTTCCTAAGAATTTTAAAGTTTGTTCCACCCTCAATACTTGCATACTTTAATTGGTAATACATAACTTTTTGTTCTATGACACAATCAGTTTTTTTTTCTTGCCCCTAAATACTTCTCCTAAAGATGTACCTACATATTTTTGAGTTCTGAAGAGCTTTGACAAAATCTTTGTAGGTGTCAAACGTATCTTCCAGTTTCATTTTTGTTTGTTGATCAATAATAAAAATTATAATAGACAATAAAACAAATAATAATGTTAGGTTAACTTTAACTATTATTTGGCGGTTTTTAATAGTTTTCATAAGCAAAATTACCGAATGGCGGCTTCTATCGATAAAATAAGTGAAAACCGCCGGTAATAACAAATTAATTATAAATTTTGGTGTAGATAAACGTAGATATAAAAAACCGCTGGAAGGCGGTTTTCTTTTAAAATTGAGCAAAGCCGCCGAAGGCGTTTAAAAACCTGTCATACTTAAAATTATAGTAAATCATTTAGGATCATTTTTATTTTTATTAAATAATGTATTTTACCCAGTGCCTTTAGTAAAGTAAAATATGTATAACTTAAAATAAAAAGGGACATCCTTTATGAATATTTATTTTTGTTTTTTAGATTTTTAGTAATAATTTATGTGCTGTTCGTTTTTACGCTACATTATTTGAAACAGTAATAAGCTATAACTTTCCCGAACAATACAAACAGCATATAAGGTCTCCATTTAAAAAACTCTAACAGCATTTTCTCTTAGAAAAAACTGGCATAGATTAATGACAGTAAATAGTACTCCAGAAGTTGAAAAACTACGATGCATTCAGGGGATAAGGTATTTTATAATATTTTTTTTTTGTATGCTAGACTGATATAGTACAAACAATAGATATTGGTAACAGCATCATGGTACATGCAATTTAAAGATTAAATATGTACTAAGCAAGAGAATATTTTATTTTGAAGCATGCACGATTAAGTGAAAAAATTATTGTCCATAAAAATATTTTGTATGTAGAAAAAAATAGAGGTATAAAATATTAATAAAAAATAGTATTCAAAGGTCTCAGTAAGTAACAGATCATTAAAAAAATCATGTTATTTGGTACAGCCTAAGTCTCTCCCGAACTTGCTAAAAAATCTTGCTTAGTGATTTTAATACAGGGACTACATTTTGACCCATTTTGATCGTGAATAACTTTAAGATGCGGTTTTCGTAAAATCTATCGATTTTTCAAAAGATTTTTTAATATATCATTACCATTAGGTTGTGAAAATCCCTTAGCAAAAACAATATAGCCGATTTGTGAATAGAGGGCATTTTTTATTTTAAAAGGAACACCATGTATTTATATTTTGTTACAATGTTATTTTTTTATTTTTTTAATGAAAAATAGACTTTGGTGATTTTCAACTTAAGTCTCTAAAAATGGACTGCATGGCATGCAGGAGTATTGTTTAACATTGAAAATATGCTATGTACAAAATTAAAGAGAAAAATGGTACTAAAGCTATATGCTATTCAAAAAATGAAAGTTGCAATAAATTGAGATATCTTTTTTAAAACTTTTGTTAGTATTGTTAATAACATAGAGCTTTGTTGTAGTATTATTTTTCCGTAACCTTTGTTTTGTTTTGTCAAATAATACTTTTAATTGCCATGCAGTAAATTTTTGGAGATCAATATTTTCATTTTTTTAATAACGGTAGCTTATGTAACATTTTTTAGAGGGTAATGTTAAATTTTAAGATTGTAACAAAAAAATATATATGGTTTTCCTTTCAAAATAGTAAAGTTGCCCTTTATCTGAAAATCGGCTGTGTTGTTTTCTGTTAACAGAGTGTCACAACCAAATGTACGAGAATATAATAAAAAACTCTTAGCAAATCTAAGGCGAAAACGGTTTCTTAATAACTTTTTTGTTTAAAAGTTATTCGCGATCAAAATGAATAAAAATATATTAGACAGCCTGTGTGTATATTTTGACTAAAATATGTATAATAAATTTAATAATAATTTATAAATATGATCTGAAAATTAGACCATTTTTGACATTTTGTATATAAATTAAAGCTTTTTATCTTTTAACTATGGAAATTTACTACTTACAAATTTAAGTACATAAGCGCTCAAATAATAAAATAATTATTTAAGTAATAATTTTTAGAGTTTACAATACAACATTAGTAATTCTGTGTCACACTATTATGGCTTTTATTATGTCTCCAGTAGCCAATACCAGATATACAGAAACCGTAAGTTACATGTAAAGCGGCCTCCAGACTTGCGACATTTCGCCGTGCCGCTTCACGCCACGATCTGCGCTCTGTCTTGCTCCAGAAATGGCCAGTTTTATACAAAATCCCCGTCCAGACAGCAACTGCGCTTCATATCAAAAAACTAGACCTGTAGCAAACCGTATGTATTCGCTACTGAGTAACAATACCAAATAATGAAACGTTACCCTCGAATGTATTTGCTTACTCTAACGATTTCGTTCCTCTCATTTACCATTTTAGGAACAAAATATTTTTGTTGTTTAAATGTTTTTGTCAATAAATAATTTTAACATCTGTGTTGCTTTTCCATTATAATTTAGGGGATTCCGTCAATAGTTTATTTGTAGTTCTACACGTACCATACGAGACAACATACGACTTGATTAGATTCGTTGGGTTATACCAAGTGCCGTATTATCCATTAGGCTGACTAGGCTACAGCCTAGGGCGCCATGAAAAAATAGGCGCCAGACAGGGGAGTAATAGGCGGTAGACAGGGAAGTTTCAAAATTTTTTTTTAGGTCGGGTGGGGATTAGAAGTAACTTTTCTGTGGATATAAATAACATAGATGCGAAAAGGAGAGAACTGAAATGGAGGCAAAGACCTTGTTTTTTTTTTTTTGCTCTTTAATAATATTTTTAGTAGGAAAAAATAGGCACTCTGGGAATTGTAGCCTAGGGCGCCTCACACCTTTAATACGGCCCTGGTTATACCGACGTATTAAAAGTAACGAGTAACGTAACGATACGATAGTAACGAGTACTCATTTTTATAGTAACGAATACATACGGGTTTGCTGCGATCCTAGACAAGACGGTGTTTGTGATATAATTGTTCGGCTAATGGGTCACTGCGATTCACAGCGTGTCGGTTTGCGTGGGATCAAAGAAAATTAGAGCCAATGAAATCGTACCTATATCGAATAGCGCCGATGTACACCGAACCTGACTTCGAGTATGAAGCGAGCGCGACAAAATAAAGCGTCACTTTATTCGTTTATGAATGTCAATAAAGGTATTTTGAGGTTAGTGGTTTAAACAAAACAATACAAAAATTATTTTAATATCTAGCTATTTACAAAAGTCAAATTCATTGTAATATCTTATCTATATGTAAGTAAAACTTATAAATAAATTTTTTATGTTAATTTTAATATTCAAACTTTTACAAAATATGAAATATTTTCTTGTATTGTTTTGTTTACAACAATTAGCTTTAAACCATTATGAATGCCGCGGCACTCGCGGACCCTTGAAACCTAAAGTCGGATTCAGGGAGCATCGACGCTATTCGATCGACATACGATTTCGGTAGCTGGGAATGTCATGATGTTCGGGGCAAAATATCCGTACAATCTAACCTAACTTTTGCGCGCTCCTTTGACGCCAAAAACCGACAAGCCCCGAATCACCGGCAAATCATTCATCAAACCTTTAAAACGTCCATACCATAGGTCCATACCATAGATGCGCGCTATGTGGCGCAGTATGTGGCGTGAAGCGGCAATTGTTGCAAGTCTGGACGCGGCTTTATAGCAAAAATTATACTAACACACTTTAAATGCGTCGGTCGAAGCCTCGCCTCGTGTAACATCAGCTGTGGGGAGACACGTAAGCTTACTGAAATGACTAACTGGCGGTATTTCAACAAGAAACGAATAAAATTATATTGGGAGTTTTCGCATGACCTGTCCTTAAATCGGCTATTCCATGATAACTCTTATATTTTCCTTACTCTATGATAACACGTACAGCTTCTTATAAAATTTACATTTAGTGTTAAAAGTTAAGATTAAAAATTAATAAACACAGAGTATTTCTCATAACTTTCTTATTTTTCGAGAAAAAAATCCTTTTTTTTGCATGTTGCCTAGGGGTATGCAATAAGACGTATTTTATTTTTTTACGCGAAAAAATTATTTAACATTTAAAGACACATTGTACAGCAATCGCAAAATCGACAAATTTGATTCATTTTTTCGAGGTAAAAAAACAACTAAAGAGATTTCTTATTTTGTTAGTACAAGTGCAAGTATAGTACGTGTTTATATTAGATATCTACCTCTTTTTATTTATTGCGTTAGTTTTTTAATTTATATTTAAAAGTACCGGGTGTGAAGTTATCAATTTACACTCTCGAAATATTTTTTCTTTTATCGTACAAAAGAAAATATATAAGTTTTTGATTTAATTGTATAGATTTTAAATCAGTAAATACGTTAATTAATACATTATAGGACCGTACATTAAAAAAAGGCACCCTGTATGATATATCACTATCAAAAAACGTTAAAAAATAATACATTAAAATATGTATGTATCTAATATAATTAGGTTCGGAACTATTGTCATCCAAATCTGAAAAATAAATGTAAATTTCAGTTGCATAGGGATACCATAGCAATTGTTGCAAGTAGTAGCTTACTAAAAATTCCTTGTAAACCATATTTCCAAAATCACTAAAGATAGACATATAAAATGTGGTGGTTGCTCTTTACCATATTCCTTTAAACGTGATATAATTTGCAAAGTGTTTCCTTAAAAAAACCTACATTTTTTTGTCATGCTCTCCATATCTATTAGGAGATAACATTAGGACACGGTATGGATATATGTGGTCAACCCTTAAAACTGTGTGTATGGTGTACACGTATATACCGCACAGCATTTTAACAAGTAAACAAACATATGTTTTCCTACGACCACATGTGAAATTAGTAAATAGCACACTGTTTTAATGCATAGAAAATGCCTTATATCACACTAGTGTTGCAAAGCCCTTTACAACACTAGTGTTGCAAAGTATAATATAAAGCTGTCATCGCTGTCATTGTTATTTAAAATAAATTTGGAGTTATCAGGCTGTTAATGGGATTTACATTGAAAAAGCCATGCAATATTTTTTAATGAGGACCTTTTTAATTCTTAAATGATAAAAAGCGACTAAAAATATTGTTAAACAGTATAATATATCGCAGTAAGGAAAAGTATATATCACACTAGTGATGCAAAGTTTTCAATTGTTTTCTTATTTTTTCCGTGAAGACAAACAACTTTTATTGTTTTTTTGGTGAATAACTTGTGGTCGTAGGAAAAATAGTGTACATTACTTGTGTGAAAATCACTTTCTTACACTCGTGGGTTTGTCGCACTCGGCTGACGCCTCGTGCAACAATATTCCCACTCGTGTGAAATAAGTCATTTTCCACCCTTGTAATGTGATATACTGTTTTTTGATTTCTCGAAATATTAATTAAAACCCAAAAAACAAGCAATACCAATGTATTCGTAAGTTTTACTTACATATTATTTACAAGATGTATCATTAATAATTATTATTCTAACAAATGCGGAAAGTTATACGTTTCCGCACGCGAACTGCCAAACAGTTAAGTGCGGGAAAATTACTTTCCGCAAGAGTTAGGATCAATTTTTTTCTACAAGCATTAAAGACGCAATTTTTACATTCTTTAAAGTTTATTTTAAATCACAGTCTAACAAAATTGTATAACAAAATTTTATTTACCTATTATTTATATAAATGTTAAAAGTACAATTTTTAGCTTTTGTAGAAAAAATTCCCGCACGCCGCGCCGTGTGGAAAAAACACTAAAAAATATTATGATTTTTTTTTAATTTATAACAACATGTGCCTCTTGATTGAATATATTCAAAAAAATTAGGTAAGATCGACTATGGGCACGTGTTGTTTTAAATTAAAAAAGAAAAACACATTACCAGTGTTTTTTTCATCAAAGAAAGCTTCCTAGGAGGCGTCACAATTTTTAACGACCAGCCGAGTTGAGTTTTTCTTCTCAAGTTCAAAGGTTAACTACAATTAGTATAAAAAAAAGTGTCTATTGTTTTTTATGGTTGATTTTCTGGGTTTGTATTTTATAAAAAAAATGATGTTTTCATATGTTCGATTTTTATTTATAAAATTACATCTTTTGAAATATGTCTTGTAATAGGCTTAAAAGCCAACAAAGATTAAGATTTGGTATGGATTTTCAAAAATACATCAAAAACCACATTTCGGTTTTTGGGCTCATGTTACTTGTGGAAGAGTAAGCAAATATTTTTTGTATTAATTAGTTGCAACCATCTGCAACTTTAAAAAAATAATAATTTTAAGTTATAGAAAATACAAGAAAGAAATAAACACTTTAAAAACCACTTAATTTACCGAAATTTGTTAGTTTAAATCTTAATATTTTTTAACTTAGTATTTGTAATTGTTTTTACGTAATTGTGAGTAAATAATATAAAAAGTTATTTTTAAAAATAAAAATTTTAATATGCTTTATAAGTGGTTAAAAAATATGCACTCTAACAAAAAAATTTTCATGAAAACTAAGCAAGATACGAAAACTATAAAAACCAAAAAAATGTATTTTTATTTACCAATTTAAAAAAAAATACAAGAATTGTATTAAAGTCATTGAAGTTATTTTTTTCAGAAATATTCGTTTAAGTGTCGCTCGAGACGGAAGAAAATTTATTAAGGTCATAGCTAAATTAGCTCCTAAATGCTACAAATAAGATTACCAAATTTCATCCAAATTGGATAAGGGGTGTTTACAATATTTATAAAAAACAATTTTAAAACTAAAAGTTTAACCGCCTGTATCTTGAAAACAATGCAATTTTAGACCTATGTTTATATAAACTTTTTTCATAAAATACGCTTATAATTAAGCTTTTAAATTTTTTCCGCAACCCTGCATATTTTTGTAAATTGACTCCTATTTTTTAATTACCTTGTATAATAATATTACAGTATTGCTTTCTGCGTATGCAGAGCATGGTACCCCACTAAATTATATACAATGTTAAACAAAACTAGTTTAGTGCAACAAGACTGATACGATTTTTGTTCCCTATCTTTCAACGTACTGTGCGTCTCAAAAAAAAAAAAATTAACCATGTACTATACATAGGCATACAAGGTACGGCACCACGCCTTAATGCATGTTGTTTTTAACTTTCAGCAATTTAAGGCGTTTAACCAATTATAACCGCGGTCATAATTGGTGACAACTTTGACGTATAATACATTGTTTAAACGTTAACATAACCGATTGGTAAAACCGTTTTAGAATTGGTTCTTGGCCTAAAATTGATGTTTCTGTCTTACAACTGCTAACAAGCTTGTCTAACAGCTGACGTCATTTAAATGTGAATCTAAAAATAAAAGCGCTTACCGCCAATGACAAATGATATTAAAAAAATAATAATATAACCTAAAAGGGTAACTTCTCTTTTATTATAAAAATGTGCAATATCTTCAGTTGCAGTTAAATTAATCCTTCACATGGTTCCTCACACATATTATTGTTATTAGTATTCATTTAGTCAATTTCGTTTAACTTTTAACCTCCAATTCGGCTATATTTTCCCCTCTTTGTTTTTTCAAACTGTTAGACAGCGGTTAGACATCTTCCAACCGCTGTTAGCTGCTGTAAGACTGACGTCATTGATTTGACAAAAAATGAAATAAAAAATAGTTATTTTTCTACCGAGTGCGCAAACTGATTCTTTCCGGCACCAAAGACAATTATAGTAGTGAAACTATAATTGTCTTTGCCGGCACGCAAAAGCAGTTAGACGACCGACGCCAAGCGGGGTTCGGATAAGCATTTAAGAAGGGAATGACACTTTGCGCAAGTGTTAGAAACAATACTTTTTTACGAGTGAGTTAGAAAAGTAGAAACATAAATACAGGATGTCCGGAAATTTCACAGTTAGAATTAAAAAAACTTATCTATTTTATAATATCTTTTAAACTCCTTGTTGCCACATACCACTAATATGTGTGCAACTTAAGTAGGTACCTATTAATACTAATTCTTCTTTTCATGAGTGTCGGCTGTGCAGTAGGTCGGGATTAGACAGGGTAAGACGTTTTTTTTTAATTTTATATATTTTTTTCTTTTGAGAGACTTGACGAATTTTGACATTTTGCTGACCGTTTGATGCCTTTATCCTTTTTCTACAAAAAGGATTACTTTATTTGAATCGATATTTTGTACCGCTCTTTATAAAATTGCATTTTATATGTAATAATTTTTTTGTTTTTGGGAAAACCATTAAAATAGGGTAAGATTATTAAAAACGGTGTTTATAAGCTTTTTAAATTTTATATTGCACCTAAACAATGCTTACTGCTTTTACCAATTTTCCCTTTTAAATGATTTTATTAAATATGTAATTGTAATTTTTATTTCTTATGAAATGTTTGGTATGTACGTTTTATAATGCGATTTTATAAACAACGGTACAAAATATCGATTTAAATATAATTTACCTTTTTTGCAAAAAAGATAAAAGAATCAGACGGTAAAAGCAAAATGTCAAATTTTGTCATCTCTGTTATAAATGGAAAAAATCGATTTACCTTCTTATAATTTCTATTTATTGAACAGCGATTTTCTATGGAAAGAAGCATAAGCATGACGTAGTTTAGTTGCTAAAATATTATTGATACTGTAACAATGGTTTAAAAGGTATAAATAAAATAATATATATTTTTTAAATTCTTACCTTAAAGGTCAATAACTCCATTAGTGTGCGAAAAAACTTTTTTATATATAAAGAACTAACATTATTTTGACTCACTTTATCATCCTGATTATTTACGACCATACCTTTCCATACACCCTGTATTTAATTAAACTTATTTAAAAAAAAATACAGAAAAAAATATTATTAACAATATTAAAATTATACACAGTTAACTACATATAGAAGGTTTATGGTCGACAATAACTGATTTTCTGCAAACGTTGAAAATGGTTTGGTGCTTGCGGTTAAAATGAAATAAGTTTACATAACTGTTTAGTTTCTTGGGACTGCTGCTTAAAATTTTGTTATTGTAAAATGCATCGATATTTTATTTGTGTACTTTTTCCAAAAGCGACGCAGATTTAGTCTGGATGTGTTAGGTTTTGTCATACAAATAATTTAACTGTTTTTGTAAATATGCTTAGAAATAGATAGAAATTCGTTTAATTATAAATATTGTTTACGTACAAACTATCTGCTGTCCTAAAACATCTAACAAACATATTATGGGGTAAAAATCCATATTTGGCTGATATTTAATTTTAGCGTTTTTGATTAATACCTAGCCACCGAAGTTTCGTTGTAGTTTCATATGTTAGACGAGACTTCGTGAGTAGAAGAAAAGGTTAACGGTCAGTGTCTGTCTTTATCGACTAGCTCTCAATGATCTAAAAATTAAAAGGATTGCTAATAGAAAATGATCCCCATATATTTTCAATAGACCTGCGCAAGAATTTTTACCCCACACTGGGAGAATTGCTGTACACCTTTGCACATGCGCAGTTGTTATAAAGGTTAGCATTTTTTATTTAAAACCCAATATAGTGTTGGCAACATTGACAAAATTAGCAGTATTTTAATAAATATAGTGGTTGCAACACTGAAAACGTTTACCTATGCGGTGACAGGGTCACACTCATCCTAATTTAATTTATAATTTGGGATTTCCCGATCGTAAAATCCAGGTAAAATTGACGCCGTCGACCGACCAAACTCAATCTCCCATCTACGGTCGACCGTTATCAGGTATAGTTATTTGGTATTTGGTGTTTTATTTGTGCGTTATGAGTAATTCTTGGTGTTTTTAAACTTTTATTTAATTTAAGTTTTGCATAACCAAAATTAAATAATGAGTAAGTAGCAAATTTCCTGTTTTAAATAATACTCTTTATTGCCATGCAGTCAATTTTTTAGAGACCAATAAATCCATACTTTTTGAAATAGTCATGGTTTGGTTAAATTTTTTTTTTAGCGGGAAAAATTGTATTTAAGGATTATAGAAAAATATATATGGGGTTCCATTTAAAATAACAAACTTGCCCTATATACGAAAATTGACCGTTTTCGTAAGAAATAAATGTCACAACCAAATGGCAAGGATATAAAAAGAAACTTTAAAAATCTAAGGCTTTTCGCAAAAACCGCATTTTGATAATTTTATTTCTGTTAAAATTATTCGCGGTGAAAATGGGTTAAAATATAGTCGGACACCCTGTATTAGCATTGGACTGATGCATTTATAATTACACAAAATAAAATATGGCAGTTTAATTAAAATAATTTCACATATATTCTAGTTATAACACGTAGCCATAAGCAATTTCGTCGGCAATATCACGATGTGGCGTATCTCAAAAAGTAGGAAAATTGACTAGAGCTGATGTAATTGCTTAAAAAAGTTGCTTCTTAATATTACAAATTGGCATATGTTAGATTTTGATATCTTTAAAAGTTATAGAAATATAATACTAAGCCTATTTCATTTTACTAAAAAAGAGTAGTACAAAAATACCTAAAAAGCACCCTCGTGAAATTTAAACATAAAGATAGGCCGCTTTGTGATATTGAGGACGATTTATACCATATAATATCTTGTAGATTGCTTATTGCTCGTATGTTAAAAAAGGAACATAGGTATCTTTCTGTGGAATGTTTTGAATAAAATTAAATAGTCCAAGCGATTCCATTGCGCTTTAAGCCTAGTTTAAGATTATTACATTATCAAGTTTATTTCAAGTTGGCATTTGTAGGCAAATTAAATCAATAATTACTTACTGGGTACATTACCAATTTTAATATTTGTGATTCGCTTTTTTGTGGTTTCAATTACAAATATAAGGTCAGTTTGGCCCTAACCCCAAAAATAAACAATTTCAATGGCATTACACGCCAAACTTAACTGAACGACAACTGCTACGCCAACGGGAACGAAATATCAGTTTATGAATTGAGATTTATTCCTCAAACTAGTTACACCAAATCTAATTGCTTTTATAATAAAATACCAACTATTCAGTTTTGTTGTGTCAAGGTAGTGTTAAGAAGGAAGATAATAATACATAAAATAGCGTGCAGGTTTGAGGTTAAGTAAAAGTGGGTCCTCATGAATCAAAAAGAAGGTGTTTTAGTAATAAAATGGAATTTAAATTGAGATCAGTGCTTCTAAGCACCCTCGTTTGCTAAATCTTAATAAAATCGGCGATGCGACCGAAAAATAAAAAAATATACAACAAAAAATAGTCCCCAATATAAAACCGGTTTACTTTTTAGGGACTGCTATGAAAGACGAATACAGACTTAAAATAAAATATTTAAATATGTATACCCCAAAATTACTTGGTATATTTTCTTTATAAATGAATCATATACAAAATGTTAAACCCGGTACTGTTGTTTGTTTTCGGCTAGTCAGTAAATGTTTATTGCGCATGCCCACAAGTGTACTGCGCAGTGCCCACGTAGGGGTTATTGTGATTTTCGCTGCATTCATCCATATTTATTTTTCAGATCATTGCTAGCTCTATTTAAAAAGAGATAAGGAAATGTTCTGGCTAGTGTGAGCGTAATAAATGATGTACATTGTTTGGTTTGATTCGGGTTTGTTTCAGACGAAAATCTCGATTGTGTAGAAACTACATAGTTCTTTTAGTTAAATATTTGATTACTTATTTTTTAGTTGAGTATGTCCATTTTAAAAAGTATTCGTCATTTCTGTTTTGTACTCTTTTAATGTGTAGAATTTTTAACGGCTTATATATTTATTTAATTATAGAAAAATAATAAACATTTGAAGTCCGGTTCTGTGTTTTGCCGACTTCAGCAGATTTGCCTACAAATGAATTATCTATGGCGGGTACTATACTTAAACTCTTTTTGTAGCCAGTTGATTCTTTAATATACCCTTCGGCTACCGTTGTGGATTTCTAGCCACCCAACCCTTGTATATCCGTCAGTTCTTCTTTAGTATTTGCAAGCAACTTTGCAGAAGATTGCCGGAAGCTCTGGAAACTTTAAAAACGCTGTGATTTCAGAAGCATCTTTATAAAAGTTGTTGATAAACTGATTTGTCACATTTAAATTATTTTTTTATAATTACCTTTTATAGTTACATTTATCTCAACAAATAATGTTTGCTGTTGATAGCGAGAATGACAATAGGACTACGACTATAACTATTAGTATAAGATCCTAATAGAAAGTGACCTACACCCAAGAAAAGTAAACTTTTCATAAGGAACGCTCGATCCCATTTAAGCCTATGTTCGCTTAATTTTGTGACGTAATTTTTTCCCGGAATTCTTTGTTTACAATTGTACTGGAAGATTTTTTCGAGATTTTGGTGTTATTTTTTTGCTTTTTAGTTATTGAATTTTTACATATGTTTAGTTCTTACTGTTTATAGTTAAATTAAGTAGTTATTAGTACTGCCCTTACAGAGATTATTAACACCTATAAACAGGGGTCACTAACCTTTGGATATTTTTTACAGGGAATTTACGTTTAAATCGTTATTAAGGGTAAGAAAAAAAACATGTTTTTTAGTGATTTTACTTTATCGTATGCAAGTATTGGTTTATTTTGTCAGATTAAAAAATATGAGGGCAACAAGTTGACGTCACAAACACCTATATTTTCAGACAAATATAAAAAATCGAGCGCTCCTTATTAAAAAATCTTTCTTGACCTACACCCATCTGTTTACCGAATAAAAATTATTATTGTATATTAAATATAGTATTTAAACAATGATATTGCTACAGGGTTGCCTAAAAATTATGGTAAAACCTATATTTAAATTAATTAAAAAAATAAAACAATTAAATATTTGACATACCTTGTACGATGGCAACCCCTTACATTTGAAGGCTATTAGTAAAATATGTATGTTTAAATAATATAGAATGTACGTCAAAAAAAAAGTAACAATTTTTTAACATTTTAAATTTAAGCAATCTCCCGTGGCTTTATTTATAAAATTGGTGATAGGTTAGTTTTGTCATGTACAGGGTGGCTTTTTGAGTTGGTATTATAGGGTACGGACTAAACGGTAAGAAATACCAAAAAAACTAGGATACGTATCCCGTCCTCTTGTTTAGTGTTGAGTTTAATGGCGCAATTAGATCCACGCTCACATAAGTCGTTTAGAAGATACAGGGTGATTCGTAAAATTCGTCAATTTTTGTTATGTCTTATTACTGGGACATTTATAAAGTTAGAAAGAAACGTCAAATGCAAACGTTTTATAACTTTTTACGTAAAATTTAGTGGCGTACCTAAAATAAATATTAATGTTTTAATTTTTGAGATATAACCCAAACTTGCATTTTTTTAAATAGGACACCCTGTATCTGAGTTTCTAAACAAATTGTATTTTTCTTGCGATTGGAACAATATATAAAACTTATTATTTTGCGTTGTTCTAACCAGAAAATCTAACAAAAAAAAATAAAAACATAGTTGGCCATGAATATTTAATAATTTTTTAAAGGGTATGTATACAAAAAGTCAATTTAGCAAAAATATTAAAACATTTATTAACCAAAACAAAAACAACCACAAATATAGATTTAATTATAATAACAAAAACATTTATTTTAAGTACTTTATAATTTTTTTGTGCTGGTGTTTAATCACAAAATGTCCTTAAATGCTTTCCATTCTGTTCGATGCATTTTCTGATTCAGCTTATAATTTAACTAATAGCAATATAGATGTGGTACATATTTATATCGCACAGGTTTTTTTAATTAGATTAGATGAATACCAAATATTTACGTCTATATCGCCACTAATTCGATTACAAGCTGGCGCTAAAAATGCATCGAACAAAATAGAAAGCGTTTGAGCACATTTTATGATTAAAAACCAGCACAAATAATTAATAAGTACCTGAGATAACTCTTTAGTTTCTATTATAAATAAATCAATTTTTGTGGTTATTATTGTTTTGGTTAATAAATGTTTTCATATTCTTGTTAAGTTGGATTTTTGTATACATACCCTTCAACAAATAAATTAATATTAATTCAATTCATGACCAACTATCTTTTTAAATTTTCTTGTTAGATTTGTTGTGACAATGCAAAATATTAGCTGTTATATATTGTTGTAATCGCAAGAAAAAATGCAATTTTTAAAATACTCAGACACAGGGTGTCTCAATTAAAATATTCATACTTATTTTGAGACGCCACTGGATTCTACGTAAAAAGTTATAAAACTTTTGCATTTAAAGTTTCTTTCTATCTCCATAAATGTCCAAGTAATAAGACATAATAAAAATCGACGAATTTTGAAAATCACCCTGAATTTTCTAAACCAATCAAGTGAGCGTGAATCTAATTGCTCCAATATACTTAACACTAAAAAGAAGACGGGACACGTATCGTATTTTTTTGTATCTCTTACTGTTTAGCACGTACCCTATAATACCAACCAAAAAATACCACCCTGTATAGTTAAAAAACAAAATATTGCGATTATACAGGGTGTGTCAAAAACTTTAGGATCATTTTTTTTTATTATTTAAGTATAGCCTTAAACATAATTTTCTAGGTAATCCTGTGACAATACATTTGTTATAATACTATATTTAATATAAAACAGTTGTTATTCGGTAAACAGATGGGTGCAGGTCACCTCTATTCGAATCTTAGACTGTATAACGTATACCGCTTAAGGCTTTTTAAAATTATGTAAGTATTTTGTTACTATTTTGCTGCTAACAGTGAGTTGATACTTGCATACAAATAATATGTATTAACCCTACCTACATCGCAAGCGACCTGTGAGCGGTATTCTTAATTTTAAACCTATTAAAATTACACTTAAAATTTATTTTAAATGATAGGTATTTCTAAGCTTTAATGTTATTGAATTATACACATTCAGTCAAATCAAAAATTTCATAGGAAAGGAAAACGGCAACAAAGCTGGGCCCATGCGCCAACATATCAGGAAATTTTAACATGCCGGAATTCTTTATCTAATCTCTACCTGTGAGTGATTTATATGCGTTAGATCTCCTCCACTCTTTCCACGCATTGCCTATAAACATTTTAATTTGGCTAAACCTGTTAACACATAAATATTAAATTTTTGCAGAACTTATTTATAAGATAAACCTACTATACTAAAATTATTTATTCCTAAAATATTATATAACACTGGTTATAGCACAGAGACAACATATATACACAGGATGTTACAAATTCGAGAAACACCATTAGGATCTTGGAAACGGTAAGAGATACAGGGTTGGTTAAATTGGGGCAAAGTTGTGCATTTTTAACACGCTTTTATTAACTTGGGTTGTAACTATCTATCTATTAATCTATCTATCTGGCTGCCTATGTAACGGAATCTTTGAGCCTAATTTTAACCAACTTCCAGCTATTCGATTTCTTTGAAACTTTGCACACGTATTAAGGAAACATGACAATGCAATAATCTGCAAACAGTATCCCGTTATCTTTTTTTGGATCGCCAGGAAAAAAAAATTCCATTATATTATAAAAACAACACCTAGGTTGCCATCTGTTGGCAACATTTCAAACTTTGCTATTAAATGAAGAAGAAATTTTTTAGTGGGTTGCAATATGTTGGCAACGGTCCAAACATTGCCTGGATTGCCATCTGTTGGCAAAATTTTAAACTTTGCTACTTAATGAAGAAGACATTTTTTAGTGAGTTGCAATCTGTTGGAAAAAATTTTAAAATTTGCCACTCTTGTTCATTAAAAAAAATTTCGCCATTTTATCAAGAGTAGCAGAAACTAAAAATGAAAAATAATTAATAGTTTAAAAAAACTAAAAAAACACGCTTTTATATGCAACCGAACTAAAAATTAGAAAATAATTTTTCATTAAAAAAAATATTGTCATTTCATAGTAAAAAGCGTGGGGTGATAAATATATTAAATGTTATAATTATTATATTTGCAAATATCTATGATGGAAAAGTTATGAAAAAATAGTAAAATGCACCCCACGCTTTTTACTATGAAATGACAATATTTTTTAATGAAAAATTATTTTCTAATTTTTAGTTCGGTTGCATATAAAAGCGTGTTTTTTAGTTTTTTAAACTATTAATTATTATGCTTATGCTTAACAATATTCCGTTTTAAAAATTTAAAAAATTGCAGCCGTTCCGGAATTATCCGGTAAAAACCGAAATTTTGCGGAACAGTTTTAATTTTTTCTCGGTTTATTTGAAAAAATATTTAAAACTAACAACATATTAATATTGCCACTTTTTCTATTTTATAAAATGATGTCACCTAATTTGGGATCCGACGTTTCGTCTTTGCGCTACCATGATCAACTTTATTTTTACATGGGCGGAATATTTGGTTTTAAACTAAGTAAACTCGTAATTTAATTATAAAACCAACAATATATCACACTTTACATTTGTGCGAAGTTTCGAACCGAAAAACCACCATCGTTCACCATTTCGCCATTACAAATAACGATTTTACCCCAAACGTTTGGGGAAATTTCCGTTTGCAGGTGAGTATGCATCCATTTTTTATGACAGGCTACGATAAAGTTGATAGAGGCGTTTGACTAAATTAAATGCTTTATTTTATTACGCATGTTTGTAAATTTATGTAGCTTGTAGTAAAATTATGAATAAATAAATTATGAAAAGGAATAAAAATAAGTAGTAATATAAATAAATGGATGCATACTTACCTTCAAATGAACATTTAAAATCGTTTGGAATAAAAACGTAGTTTTTAATGAAAAAAACAGTGGATGATGGATTTTTGTTCAAAACGTCGCATAAATGTAAAGTGTGATATAACGTTGTATTTAGAATGAAAAAACGAATGTATTAAGTTTAGAACCAAATATTCCGCCAAAAAAAAAAGTTGATAATGGTGGCTCAAAGACAAAACGTTGGATTTTAAATTAAGTGATACCATTTTATAAAACAGAAAAAGTGGCAGTGTTATTGTGTCGTTAGTTTTAAAACATCATTTTAAATAAACCGAGAAAAAATAAAAATTGTTTGGCAAAATTTCGGTTTTTGCTGGATAATTTCGGAATGGCTGCATATTTTTAAATATTTAAAATAGAATTTTGTTAAGCATAAAAATACGCAACTTTGCCCCAATTCAACCAACCCTGTATCGCTTACCGTTTCCGAGATCCTAATGGTGTTTCTCGAATTTGTAACAGCCTGTATATGTTGTAGCACAGAGACAACATAAATATATATAGTTTTTTTGTACAGACTGTCCACAAATGCGGTTAACAATTGTTAACAAATGGATAAAAAAATGTAAATTTTTGAAAAAGTTATTCTTAATAGAAATTTTTGCTTTAGAAAAATAAAATTCAGGAAGAAAAAAATGTTAATAGTGTATACAGGATTCTTAAAACTTAAAAAAAACATGATTTTTCTCCAAAAGTAAACTACCTTTAATTTTTAATTTTCAAGGATAAAATCATTTAGAAATTTTATTTTTTATGACTTTAGCAATGTTACAGGGGTATTAAAAATTTTTATGAAATTGATTTCAGAATAACTAAAAACTAATTGCTTTAAATTTTTTCAATAAAATTTCCTAAAAAAGCTTCAATAATTTGCTTTTTAAATAACTGCTTTCTTTAAATTCCTACACAACACAATTTCTCAACTGTAAACAAATGTGCACTTTCGCCAAATTATGGAGTTTATTAAAATTTTGTTTCATTATTTTATTGATTAAAAACTTTAATCTAAATAAATTCTCTTAATGACATATTGCCTAAAAATAAAAAATAAATGTAATTTAGTTTTCTAAAAAAATATATCAATAAAAGTAATAAAACAAAATGTTAATAAACTTCATAATTTAGCGAAATGCACAAATGTTTACAGTTGAGAAATCGTGTTGTGTAGAAATTTGGAAAAAAATACAATTGTTTGGGAAGCAAATTATGTTTTTTTTTAGGTTATTTTATTGTAAAAATTCAAAAGAATTAATTTTTATACTTCTTTAATCAGTTTTATGAAATGTTTTGATACCCGAGTAACATTAATAAAGTCATATATAAAGTCTATTCTTAATAAATTTTCTAAATGATTGTTTGCCTAAAAAACAAAAATAATGGTACCTAGTTTACTCTTGAAGAAAAATCATGTTTTTTAAATTCTTGCAAACTATACAATTCAAAATCAACATTTTCTCTTCGTAAATCATATTTTTTTTTACAAGCACAAATTTTTATAAAAGATTAGGGAGAATGGGGGAATGGGAGCCACCTAACTATAATCTTTAATAAAAAATTAACATTGACTTCTATAAAAAATTAATATACGTTAAGAGCTACCTTAAAATGGTTGGTATCATTTACTATTATTAGTTTTTTAATGGATTTGTTTATTTTCAATTTATTATAAAAATACTAAAAATAGTGAATGGCTCCTATTTGCCCACTAGGTCGGGTAATGAGAGCCACCATTTATTTTAAGTTTTATCTATATAATTTTTAAATTTTTACAACAAAAATACCAATAAATTGTTTTTAAATCATTTTATTCAAACAAAAGTCACACAAATAGTCTTTAGCCGTGTCAACCCCCGAACAATCTGCATGTACCCATCGACCACAAGCTGTGCAGCGATACCACAGTTCGCCATTTTTCCCAGAATCATAGCAAATAAAACACAAATCTGTTTCATCTTCATTATCTGAGCTGTCATCACAAAGGTCTTTATCACTGATATATTCTTCATCCGATAAATCTTCAAAAACTTGTCGTTTCACCCTCGCCTTTTTATCAGTTTTTTCTGTTGCGGTTTTTGCTTTCTTGTTTTTGTTTTTATCCTTGTTTTTTCAATTTTGTCTCGGTTTTCTGTTTTTTTCTGTCTCTTTTGTTCTTTTTCTTCTAAAACCTTCTTCATTGGGGTTACTGTCAAAATTTCAGAATGTTGTTTCGCCCTTGCCCTTTTCTTTGCAGGCACTTGTGTTTCTGGTAACGGAGAAGATTTGTTAAGAATGTCAACCATGGACGTAGATTTGTCTAACAATTTGTTTTGGTTTTTGGAGCAACCTGGCTGAGGCGATTGAGTTTGATGATGGCTATTGAAATCTTTATTGCCTTCTAGTAGTGATGAGCATCTCACTGGAGATAATGAAGTTTGGAGACAACTGACATTTCCATTTTCATCGGACCATGTTGAACATCCTGCCCTGGGTGATTGTGCTCGAGGAGATTTATCAGGACTTCCCTTTTTTCTCTTGTTTGTTGTGACGCTTCTTGTAGAACTTGAATGGGGGTAGTGTTATCCAATAAAAAATCTTCATCAGTAAAAATGTTGGGCTGTAGGGGAAAAATTCCAGTGGTTCGAAATCCGGAGACTGCTTTTTCTATTGAGGCAATTCTACTGTATGCTTTATTAAACAGGGCCGCCACGTCATAAACTGTAATTTGACTTAGATGTTTGGACTTCATGTAGGAATCACATTCAGAATGATAGGCTTTTTTAAGAGGCCCAAAAAAGGTTACATCTAGCGGCTGCATCCTATGCGAGGAATGTGGAGGAAGGGATAGAATGGTGATATTATTCTCCCTGCAAAAGTTATATGCTGCCAAGTTAGCATGACTGCAATGGTTGTCCAATATTAGTAAAATGGGCTTATCTTTTTGAGCATTAGTGTAATGAGCAAAATGCTTTAACCAGAGATAAAACATTTCGTCATTTGTCCAGCCGCTAGGTGTAACATGGTATAGAGCTCCAGGTGGTCCGTCCTTTTCGAGAAGAAGTGAATGGCGCTTCCTAGGAAAAATAAAAAAGGTGGTATGTAGTTTCCCGATGCGCTCATTGCACAGATCACTGTAATATTTTTTCCACGTTCTGCACTTGTTGCCGCGCCAACTCTCTTCTGGCCCTTTCGAGCTATAACCTTACTAGGGTTGTGTACAATAGAGATACCTGTTTCATCCATATTGTAAACATTAGTTGGATCAAATTCATGTTTTGACAACACCGTTTCTAGGTTTCGAAAAAATATAGATACTTCCTCTTTATTAAAACCTCTTATTCTATTTAAACTTGTTGCTTCCGCCTTTCTTAAACTTATTTCACTGTTTCTTTTCAAAACCCTTCCATCCAATCTTTTCCAGCTAATCGTCTTTCCTTATTAAAAGGGTGATTTATTTTTAAACCTTCTGCACTTTCAAATGCCAAACGACGTAGTTGCCATCCAGTCAGGCCATAAAACATGTTGGATAGTTTTATTAAATGCGCAACTAGATTTTCTTCTTGTTCCTTCGTAAACACAGAATTACGTCCCATTTTTGCAGGTATATCTAGCATGTTTCCCTTTAATCTTTTCTGAAAAGTCGGGTAAGGTATTCCACATTGTTTAGCCGCTTTTCGGCGAGAGGTTCCGTTATTTACTAAATGGGTAGCCCTTTGTAAATCTTCTAAAGTCCAAGAACCCTTGGAAGTTTGTCTTTCTCGTTTTCTTGGCATCTGTAATAAAAAAATGGCTTTGCAGATAATCGGGTAATGGGAGCCACTTATCGGTTAATGGCTCCAATTACCCGTTTTGTTTACAAAATTTTAACCCATTCAAAAAATTACCAAAACCTTATTATAAAGAAACCCAACCGCATGCAGTTATTCTTTAAACTGTTAGGTTTAATTTGCAATAAAAAGTTTTTAAAAAAAAATATTGGGACTAACTTACCGTGCACTTTGTACCACGCGTGTATTATAACAATTATTTGAAAAAGTCGACCATGCTCAAACAAGATTAAGACGACACTGAATAAGCATACGCATCGATGGCGCTGCTTCTCTGCATTGCTTGGAATGTGCCGCAAGTATCGATGGGTATTTAAAGGCGCGAAATTTGAAAAGAACAGGGTGGCTCCCATTGCCCAGTGGCTCTCATTCCCCCGCGCTACCCTACATTTTTTTTCAATGAAATTTTTGGTACATTTTTCTTCTTGTAAACCCCATCCGTGCATAGTATGTATACATCGTAGGTATTTTTAGATGCATGAAAAACGTTTAGAGTTTTCTTTTCAATTGGTCCTTTATGCATCTCGACATTTTTTTAATTGGTTCTTTTTTACTTTCAAATGGTCTTTTGATTACATAAAAGATAAGAAAGGATTAAGCGTTAGGATCTGCGTTATTGCTTTTGTAAATAGATTTTTAAGGTAAGTTAAAAAATATATAGGATTGTTACGGACATTAAAAATAAGTGTTTTCAGTTTATAGAATTGTATCAAGTTAGGACCTTTTTTATTTAGTTTGATAATTTATTTAAATAATTTACCTTACTTTTTCCAAGTTCTTTCATCACCCTCAAAGATTTCCAAAAACGGTCGAATTATCCTTTGAAAACTTTTATTTAATTCGGTAATTTTCTAGAAAATGGGAGCAACTCCGATTTTGACGAAATTTGGTATACGGGGGTTTAGAGCGCTGATCACGAATCTGAAAGAATTATTTGGCGGAAACGTTTCGTTCTCGAGAAATCCATCATCAAAGTTCAAATTTGAACTAAGCTTATTTTCACTATATTCCCCTTCTTTTTGCACACAATTCTTGATTTAAAGCTAAAGTGTCACACAATATTTGATTTTCACCTTTTTACCCGTTTTCTACGTTTTTACATTATTTTTGCATTAAACTGCATAGCTATACTTTGAATCATTTTAATCCCAGTTTGCCATGAAGCCCTATGTGTATGTATGGTTGCCGGATTATCAAAGAAAAGCCACGCAATTTAATTCAAAAATAATGTAAAAACGTAGAAAAACGGGGTTTTAAAAGGTGAAAATCAATTATTGTGTGACACTTTAGCTTTAAATCAAGAATTGTGTGCAAAAAGAAGGAAGAATATAGTGAAAATAAGGTAAGTTCAAATATCAACTTTGATGATGGATATCTCGAGAACGAAACGTTTCCGCCAAATAATTTTTTCAGATTCGTGATCGGCGCTCCCATTTTCTAGAAAATTACCTTTAATTCTGCTGCTGGATATTTCTGGAACGCTCTAGACTTTTTTAAGCTACTATAAAAGGGCGATGGAAAACCTTGAAATAATTCGTATGTTTTCGACTTTTGTGGTGTAAACTTCGAGACATTGACAAGTAAAGATTTCGTCGTTGTAACCATAGTTACGTTCGATTGTTAATAAAAGGTATAAAAACGAAGACACGTGTTTTTATACGAGGTGTTTCGGAACAGTATGTTCGCGAATGGACTTTTCAATAACACAAGTTGTCACTAAATGTCAAAGCACACTAGGCGCTCAGGTCTCGGTACGCTCACGGATCGATCAAATATCTTACATGGTATTTAAATACCATTCAAGGTCATTTATTTAAAAAGCATATAAAATATTTGATCGGTCCCGGAGCATACCGAGTGCTTTGATCTTTACATTGCCGCCCGGGCGCCCTAACTGTAGGTCCGCCATTGCTGTCAAGTGTTAACTAAAAACGGTCTTTAGAACTGAATGGACATCCGATTTTTAAAATTTCTGGTAGTTTTTATTTATCGCTCACGGATCGATCAAATATCTTACATGGTATTTAAATACCATTCAAGGTCATTCATTTAAAAAGCATATAAAATATTTGATCGGTCCCTGAGCCTACCGAGTGCTTTAATCTTTACATTGACCCCCAGGCACCTACAGGTCCGCTATTGCGGTCAAGTGTTAACTAAAAACGGTCTTTAGAACTAAATGAACATCCGATTTTTAAAATTTCTGGTAGTTTTTATTTATTGACAAACATTACATAAGATCATTTTATTTTTTAATAGTGAGTAATTTAAATTTTCCCTTTTGTATTTAAAAAGTTACGTTTATACCTTTTTGAACTAAATTTAAAAAAGGATATTTATAGTCAACACGCTTTGTACACTTTCTTTCGACGCCTTGCCTATGAATCTTTTGAATATGCTAATGGTGTATGATTTTACGTTATACATCCTTTTCAAGTCCCCTAGTATTAGTCTATTAGTCTTTAAAAATAAATAAATTAAATTAAATTAATATACAATTAAGATTTTTTACCCTCTCATGTAAAGCCATAGAAAGGCCTTTAAACAACCGTAAGCATTGTTAATTCAATTTTTAGATTGACTCCTTCACTAGTTGTCGTTATTTTATTTCATGCTACTTGGTTTCGTCATATGGGAAATGGACCCGTATGGAATTACTTTGTGGGCACGGAATTTAAAAAAGGTCGAAAAAAATTGGTGGACAAATTTGCTTTATATGAACAATTGGGTGAAATATTATGATACGGTAAGATGCGTGCCAAGCAACTTTTTATAAAAAAATATAATTATTTTTACAGGCTATCTTCTTTCAATCCTTTAGTAACTTTTATTTGACTCCACTGTTTTTATAATTCAAATATTTAGATTGCCTATTTCATAACCTAACTTTTGCTCTCCTACATTTTTTGGTATTTTGCACTAGTAAGTTCAAGTTTTTTAAAATGTGTTAAAATGTTTGGAAAATTTGGGACTAAAATTTTAAAGGATTATTGGATCGGTTGGATGGGCATAACTTTAAACTTCAAACAACATTTATATTTAGCGTTTTGTTATACATACACATTTTAAGGGTGCTGTGCTCCTATAAAATTTTAAATTTTTTGACATTATCTGTATATACTTAAACTATTAACAGAACTAACTATTGCTTTTTTGTTGCTTACGTAATCAACTATACTGCATATTTAAAATTTAAAAAAATCCCTTTAGGTAAACTTTTTATATTATTAACAATACAATTCAACAAGTTTTATGCTAAAGTAGTTGTAGGTTTTTCAGGGTTAAGTCCTTCCGACACCATGCTATTTAGAATTCGGTTTTCTAGAACCTAAAGACGGTGTGGAATGAATATAAATAACCAGAACTAACCAAAAATGAATATTAAAAATGATATTAAGAATGACTCTATTAAAATTTTTTATATCTACTTAAGAAAGGAGTAAAGCAGTGGCCCTGAATTTAAATTTCCAATAAGCTATTTGAAAATCGGCATTTTTTCGTAACATTTTTTTTATTGCATTTTTACTAGGTATATATTTATTTTTTAAGTCAAGAGTTTTTAATTAAAGTAAAAACTTTTAAAAGCCAAAATTGTTTGCGTATAAACATTTTTAAGTAAAAAACAAAACAGCAAGAGTTTTAAAATTTTGGGATTTATTCCTGCTAAATTAAACCAAAAAATGTAACATCCACAATATCACACCAAAAATAATTTTCAAATAATCTATATAGGGAGTGCATTTATTTTACAATAATTTTCTTCTACATTTTAGTGCCTTTTCATTTCTTGGTACTTAGCTTTGGATACACAATATTTTATTTTATGCCTACTATTTATTTGGCTAATAAAAGTGCATGAAAAAATATGTCTGGTATTTTATAGGAACAGCGATAACTTTAAATATTTTAGGAACTTTCTTGCAGAACTATTACTATTATGATTTTACGGCATTAGTTTTACCAACACCTGAGTAAGTACTTTTGTAAAAGTTATTTTTAATGAAAAAAAAAAGGAAATGTAAAACAACGTGCATATTATAACTCAAATGTATTGGTGGTTGTACACATAAAATTACATACCTATAATATTGAAAATCAATACAGTTAATATAAGTAATTTTTATTTCAGGCCGTAGAAATAAATATTTAGTACATAGACTGGTATCGAGTATCTTTGGACTAAGTTTTAATAATTTTTAGAGTTTTCTATGGCTTTGAAAGATTCCTTTTAAATTATCAATTCAATCATCAATTGGCTGGCTTTCTTGGAAACATGGCTGGGCCAATAGTGGGAATTGCATTTGGGTATTATTTTTATAAATATAAAGACGCCAAAATTTTTAAGACTGAGGTAAAGAATCTTTAACTTCTAATGAATGGTAATTATTTGGGTACACGCCAAAAATTAAATTAAAAGTCCAAAAACCAAAAAAAATTATTGTATGATCTGTATTCTAATGTGTTTGGCTAATGGTCTACAAGTTTCACCTATATGAAATTTATTGGATTCGCAAGGTATTTTATAAATGACAATTTTTTTGTATTTTCATTTAAGTAGTATGGTTTTGTTTTTGCTAATTAACAAATGCAATAAGGTTTATATAGGGCGCGCTTGTGGCGGCTTCGGTTGTATCGGCAAGCGTCGATCCCCGGAGTTAAGCAGTGAAATGCGCGCCCATAATTTGGATGGGTGACCGGCACCAGCGGTGTTTTGGGCAACGGCACACGGTGTTCTGCTCGGGGATGCGGACCGAGCAACAACCATCCAAGTTATGGAATAAATGGTGTGTGAATGGGAAGGAGTAGGGGTCAAGGTACAATAAGCCTTCAGGCTGCAGTGCACCACCTAGGGGGCGGTCGTCGGACCTGGGTGGGATGACCCCGAAAGGGTGAAAAAAAAAGGTTTATAGGTGAAAGCCATTCAGCATAACACATTAAAAACAGAAAATTTCATAATTTAAAAAACTGTCAACACGCATTTGATAACCATCATAGAATAAACTGGGATGCGTCGAGCATTTTAGCAAAGAAAACTTGTTCTAAAAAACACAAAATCAAAGAAAGTGCGTATATTATTAAATAAAGATAATTGTGTAGCATCAATTTCAGTTAATTTAAATATCACTTGGTTGCCTTTGCTTAATACTGAAGTATCTTCAGAAAGACTAAAAATTAAGTAACTATTCACCTTTTTGTATTATAAACAATAAATACAGCAGCAACCAGTTATCTATGTCACTACGGCACAATAACCAAACAAACATAATTGACATTTAATGTCAAAGAGAGCTTAGAATAACCTTAAAAAGATAAAAATTTAAACCTAAATAATAGTTAGTTTTTAATTTTATTATTTTTATTCAATTTATCTTGACAACGGTGGAAGACTTGCCACCGTTGACAACGTGGATTTTTAGTTATCGTTTTACTTGTTTTAATTTTTATGGTTTGTTGGTACTTTTAATTCAATTTTTGGCGTGTACTCAAATAATTACCATCCATTAAATGAATCCGCCGAACTACAGAACATATCTTCAATCTTTAACTTCTAATTAACACAGTAATTTTACTAATTTTTAACTTTTAAGTCGATATTTCATAAATATTTTAAATACAAAGCCAGATACAAGAAAAACTTTAAAAAGTTGTATTTTTAGTTGCTTTATTGGAAATAATATAAAAACTATATAAAAACCCATTTTTTATTCACTAAACCCAATAAAGTCAATCTACTTAGAGCTATACAAGCGATATATTACATTAAACAAACCAACCAATTTTAACCAAATTGATCTAAGAGCATTTAAGATAGTTATAAAATACTGACTTTTTTAAAAACCTTAACGCCCTGTTTCCCTGAACAAAGCAACTCCGGACATATTATGTTCATGAAAACAAAAAACTTTTTCCATAAAATAAGAGAACACTCTTTAACGGTTCGTACCGTAGTTAAGAAATACCCTGTATATTAATTTAGAATTAAAAACCTTTTTTCACGCCACCCTGTCTGCACATTATGCAACATGCAGTTAGTTACTTTTGTTTAAATGTATTTTCTAATTAAGCAGGGCTTTTTATAAAGAGGCACTTTTTTTCGTAAAGCTAATAATTAAAAAGTGTTCCTTTTGTTAAATACTTCCTAAGACACTCCGTATATTTTTAGTGTCAGATGTGCTGTTTTTGGCTAATATCTGTGGGTTTAAGCTTAGGATATGTAATAATTCCTGAATTGATAATCCTTGGTGATACCGCCGAACATGATGCATTTTGGGCATCTTTATATGTTGCTTTTTCAAGGCCAATATTTTCTTTTTCAATAGGGACAGCTATTCTTGGCTTTGCTGATGGAATGGGAGGTAAGTTACATATATACTTATACAGAGTGTCCAGTAACTCTATTGACAAACGTGAGAGGGTGATCTACAATAAAGAATAAGAACAATTTTTTTACGAAATAGGGGTTGTTAAATTTTTTAAAAATAATAGTTTTTTTCTATAAAAGCTTGTATACTAGTTTAAATATTAAAAAAAGAAAATAGGGAAAGTCTCCTTTTCATTTAAAGGCATTTTTTGACAAACAAGAAAAAAATTACCATTGTCGTCTATAAGGATCTAGGGTAGATATTTAATATTAAAAATGGTACGTCACTGCATTTTCATAATAAAAATATTTATTTGGATTCCCCTTTAGTTTTAAATAAATTTGAGTTCTTAACTTTTTTTATCAAATGTACGAGTTTCGCATAAATAAATACAAATTATTTTTCGACATGGTTATATTGCTTTTTAATTATCATTTAGTTGGTTTCCGGCTAATTATATAAAATAAAAACACGGGCACCAACGCCCGTGGCCTACCATTTTTTTCTTACAAAATTAACCCTTAACCTACGACACTGGTAAAAATTTATTTTTCTTGTATGTTACACAATGACTTAAGATGCAATATTAAAAAAGAAAATAGGGAAAGTCTCCTTTTCATTTAAAGGCATTTTTTGACAAACAAGAAAAAAATTACCATTGTCGTCTATAAGGATCTAGGGTAGATATTTAATATTAAAAATGGTACGCCACTGCATTTTCATAATAGAAATATTTATTTGGATTCCCCTTTAGTTTTAAATAAATTTGAGTTCTTAACTTTTTTTTATCAAATGTACGAGTTTCGCATAAATAAATACAAATTATTTTTCGACATGGTTATATCGCTTTTTAATTATCATTTAGTTGGTTTCCGGCTAATTATATAAAATAAAAACACGGGCACCAACGCCCGTGGCCTACCATTTTTTTCTTACAAAATTAACCCTTAACCCACGACACAGGTAAAAATTTATTTTTCTTGTATGTTACACAATGACTTAAGATGCATGAAAGACGTCTCTTCAATATTTTAAAAATATCTAAATTGCCAATAAAATTTTCTATAAAAATACGTTATTATATTTTAAAATTTTTAACCCTCCGTAATTTAAAAACAAAGACGTTGAAGAAATAGGTTCATAAGAATTTTTTTCTTATTTTTCATTGGAGAACTACCTCATAAAGTTTGTCAATGGGGTTACTGGACAACCTGTATAATTTAAAATATTACAGTGAGAATATTAGGTCCTTTGTATCCACCTTTTATCTTTTGAATGAGACAAGGTATCGAGATCAGGTAAAATTTGAGTAAAAAGGTGTCGATTAAATTACTTTTTAACATTAAAAAATTTCGGTCACCGGGCCTAGTGCCAGGTGTACACAACCAACTTTTTTAATGAAAAGGGGGTTAAGTTACACTCGAATTAAAGGAAAGTCAGACCCAGATGTTCCAGAAATGTTTGTTTGTTTTAAATACTGTACAAAAAATGCGGTTTTAATTGCTTTGACTTTATAAGTCTGAAACGGCAAAGCCTATTTTCAAAAACAAGGTTGCTTTAAGTAAGCAGCATTAAGCCTCCCCTTTTCATTAAAAAATAAGTTGCTAGTGCCCCATTGGCAATAGATCACGCGTACAAAATTATTTTTACTCTTAGAGAGATTTTTTAACTTTTTTAAGTCAATTTAGGTTTTTGTGACAATACGTATATTAAAAATTTTAGGATTAGCATTATCAGTGGTAAAATGGCCTCCAACATATGTCCTTGGTCGCTTAAGTCTTAGTGCATATTTAGTTCACATGTCAATAGTTTTATCAAGGCCAGCTATAGCAAGATTTCCTCAATATATTTCAGATTTTGAAATGGTAAGTAACTAATGCCTTTATTTCCTTTTTTCTTAAATTACAGGTTGTTATATTAAAAAAAACAAACATTGATCAACATTTCAAAAACAATAATATTTAAAAAATTCTGACTAATTTTGATGCAGAATATCTCAAAAAAACAATTTTTAAAAACACCAACCTCAGAGCCATAACATTTTGTTGAGACACTCTGTATACATAAGAATATTTTAAGGACATACCTATCTGGAAACCCTACAACTTTGCTTTAAAACGTTTTGTCATATCTTGTTTAATAATAGAAATTTTGGACTTTCTTGGACCTTTGGGTGTAATGTAGTAATATTGAAGATTGTACATATGTACACTGGAACTAAAGCCCTTAATTGTAGGTATTTAGGTAGAATTACAAAAATGTTAAATCATTTTTTTTTTAATTTTAGTTTATGACATTTCTCGGTAATCTAATAATGGTGTATATGGTTGCATTCCTTTTAACGCTCTTTATTGAGTTACCAACAACTGAATTGCAGAAGTTATTTTTTATTAAAAAGGAAGAAGAAGAACCCACTTACAAAGAAAATAAAAATAAGTAAACCAGTTCTATTTTAGTTAATAAAAAATAAACATCTTATTTATTTTTGGTAGTTTTATTATTTATGTATCGTCATGAAAACAAAATAAAATGTCTATACAGGGTGTTACAAAAAGTTGTTATAAAATTAGGGACAGATTTCACTTTTCAAAATATGAAAAAATTAATTATTTTTCTATTTTTTTTCGTATTTTGCTTAGTTTAAGAAAAAAATCGCTAAATTGCATATTTTAAGATCATAAAAATGCTTTGTGGAAACTTTTTTATTAAAAAAATAGGTTTTATATTTTTTAATTGCCAATAGGCCACGTGCCACGTCAAATAAATATGCCAACAAAGGAAAAAGCAAAAAGCAATAGAAAAGGGACAGCTTGTATCTTTTGTGACATAGGCAACTTCGTCATCGGTCTATGTGTCGTGTTAAATAATTTCGCGGGCATTTCCATAAAAATTCAAATTTTAAATTTATTTCAAAAAGTTTTGCAATTTATAAGCAAATTAAAAAAAAGTAATAGAATTCAATCTATTTACATCAAAAATTTGCCACCCTAGGTGGACATGGCTAAGGACGTTATGTAACAAAAACAATAAATACTTAACGCTCTTAACGAGTACTTCATAACCGTATAATATAAGGTATACCTTCACCTAAGTACTACAAAATGGCGGTAGTTTAATAATTACCTAAATACCTTATTTTAATAATCACGTTTTCGAAAACAATAATGTGGGATAAAATTAATGTGATATTTTTTAAAGCAGCTCTTTTAAAAATCGAAAATATAGAGAATTATTGCAAGTTGCCTTATTAAGCTCGAGAATTAATAATACCGGCCGTATTTAAATAGTGCTTGTACCCATAATTTAGAGTTATTGCAAGTCATGTTGACAGTACCATTACCCTAAAAAAAGGGGAAAAAATTTCGTAGATTTTCTTTATTGTTTTGTGTTGTAGAGTTTTGTTTACAACAATTACAGAAACACATTTGCAAAAGCAAGGTTTTATGTATTTTTACTTTTAAAAACTTTTCGCTTTTGTGATCGACAGCCGTTCGGTTAGACTAACAGTTCCGAAGTTAAAATAAGACCAAAATAAGGCACGACCTAAAATCGACATAAAAAAGCCAGGCACTATACTTATTAAGGGAGTCCTTATCCCACCATGCATCTGCGCAAGCTCAGATGTCAAAATAAGGCCGGTATTATTAGTGCCTGGCCCTATTTCAGTGTGCAAAAACTCTCTAATATCACTGTGCGCACTTGTTAGGAAAATAACTATTTCAACATTATTTTTGAACTATGTTTAAATGCACTTTGTAAAAAAAATAGGAGATTAAAAAAACATGTTGTAATTAAAGTTTTTCTAAATCACCCTATATACACATGTGGTAATCGCAAAGAATATACATCTGAGGTTATTTAGTTGTTTCTTTGACTAAGAACAACTAGAAGATTGCGTAAACTGTAAGAATTTTATGGACCATATGTAGGTCTTTGGATTTATTTGCAATTTAAAGACATTTTACAGTTTAGGTTGGCAAACAATCAGTATATCACGAACTATATTCTTTTAGTACATTTTTTATAATGCTCCCAAATATAATTGGTGTCTGGTTTTTATTTTATTTGTGCAATGCCGAAATTTTGGGTATGTATATGGTTTTTTTTGAAGTTTAATTTTTGTTACAAATTTTAAATAATATAGTTTTAGTTTTCGTAAGCAAAAAAATTCTTAAGTATTTTTTACTCCAAAAATTTAAAATTTAACTAAAAATACATAGGTAGTCAACTTTTTATGAGTCCAACGCCTAAAATTATAAAAACATATACTTTTATATTATTAATTTTACGAAAAAAGTTTTTCTTAGTAAAAGTTTTGCATGATCCAAAACCCAAAAATTTAACAATCACATATTAAATTGTATCTTTAATCTGCCAGATTTGGATTGAAAAGACCGACCGGTTGTCGAGTTATACATTTACATCCCCCTAATTTTTTTTTATCATACAAAATAAATATTTCTATTAGTTTGTTTTGTTAATTTTGTGGTTTTTGAATCAATAATAAGGTGTTTATTATTACTTAAAATATACAGGGTAGGAAAAAATATGATTTTTTTTAAAAATGAAACAACCCTTTATGTTATAGCACCAACAAAAGAATATTTTAAAGAGGTTTACAAAATATCACATTTGATATACCTATCTTTATTAGTTTCGGAAATATGGTCATCCAAATCTAAAGAATAAGTGTAAATTTCAATTATGTAGGTAAGTTGTATTATGGCAATAATTGCCCAATAGTTTTATTTATGGCCATATTTCCAAAACCATTAAAGACAGACCCATAAAATATGGTATTTTTGTGACGCTCTTAAAATTATCTTTTAAATGGTGATTCAATATACAGGGTGTTCCATTTAAAAAATCATATTTTTTGTCGTACTCTGTATATCTTAAGAAAAAAGAATTTACATGAAAGATACAGATACCAAATCTCAACAAAATGGTATTTTCATTTGATTTATACGTTAAAAAACAAAAAAGATACAAAGATGTAAGTTTATTACGTTTCTAATGGGAATTAAAAATTATTTATCAGCTTTGCATAGCCATATTTCGAAAACTAATTGGATAGGTATATGAAATGTGGTATTTTCCTAAAGGGTTTTAAAAGATCTTTTAAATGATAAAATAAGATATAGGGTGTTCCATTTAAAAAATCTTACTTTTTGTCGTACCTTGTATATTTTAGGAGAATAAAAATTTGATTACTAATTCGGAAACTGCAAAATTAGCCCAACCGATATTTTTAGTTATTTTGTACGATAAAAAGTTAAAGGGGGTGTAAACTTATAACTTGACACCTGGTATCTATATTTCGGCTAATGCTAAAAATGGTTATAAAAAGGGGTAAAAATATGCAATTAATTTTATTAAAAAAAAAAAAATTTTGTACGATAATGGAAAATTTTAGGTTTACACATTAGTGCAATGTACATCTTTTTGTTTTTATAACAGCAAATTTAAAAGGTTTTTTAGATATTGTCCTATGAATTGAAATAAGTAAATGTAAAGCACTAATTTGCAAACCTTAAGTTTTACCATTGTAATATTAAAAAAAAAAATAAATATATAAAATATTAAAACTACATATCGTTTATAGAATTAGTGCAAAGCCTCGTAACCGGGGCGCATTTAAACATTCCACTATAGAATTCGGCACCCATCTTACGCCTGATTGGTCAAGTTCATTATGGCGCCACATTTTATCGAAATGCGCGGTGCCAAAAGCCGTAGTACAATGTGCTGAAATTTAGAGTTGATTGTTGGAATACTGCGTATGATGCATTTTGTTTTTAATTCTTTTCATTCCTAATTTAGCTTTTCTATGTAAACAAATATAGTAATATTTAGAGCTTATATTCAGCTATTAATTAAAATTTATTATTAATTATTTTATTACCTACTTTAGAATGGAGAAGTTAATTAAAGTTGATAATTTTCTTTATCGGGCTAAGTTCAAAAGAAGAGGAGGTTCCAACATTCCGCTCTGTATTTCAGCACCGCCTGAACATTGTACTACGGTTTTCGGCACCACACATATCAATAAATAGGAAGCCATTATTATATTTTAAAATTGACCAATCAGGAGTAAGACGGGTGCCGAATCCTATAGTGGAATGTTTAAATGCAACCGGGGCCGGTCTGAACTAGTGGTGTCTAAGGCGGCTAAGATTTTGGTACCCTAAGCTAACAAATCAAGATTATCTTAAGATAGTACTTTTAAGTAGGGCTGGCAACCGAAACCGGTTAACCGGTTTTCGGTTATCCGCGGTTTTGCCCAAAACCGAAAACCGGTATTCGAAAACCGGTTAACCGGTATTTGAAAACCGGTTAAAGGTTTTGAAAAATCGGTTTTCGAATATCGGTTACCCGGTTTTAAAATACCGGTTTTTCAAATAATCGGTTTTCGAATTTTTCATTTTTTTTTTGGTCTTCAAAATAATTTTAAGAATAAAAGAAAAAGAAAGGTTTTGAAAACCATTTTCGGTTTTTCGGTTTTAAAAACCGGTATTAAAAACCGGTATTTAAAACCGGTTTTTAATACCGGTTTTTAATACCGGTTTTTAAAACCGGTTTTTAATATTCGATTAGCCGGTTTTAACCGAAATCGGTTTTTAAAAACCGGTTAACCGGTTTTGTTTTTTCCGGTTTTTGCCAGCCCTACTTTTAAGTAATATTTCACATAATTTTATTAAATGTAATGTAATTTAAAGTAAACATGTTTATTTAAAAATTGGCCTAAAAATTGGTTTATAACAGTGTTATTTATAGCAGAAAGGGGCTTTAGTGCCGTATTAACCATTAGGCTGACTAGGCTACAGCCTAGGGCGCCATGAAAAAAATAGGCGCCAGACAGGGGAGTAATAGGCGCTAGACAGGGGAGTTTTTAAAAAGTTTAGGTCGGGTTGGGATTTTTAGTGACTAATTTCTCTGTGAATCAGGTGCTTTGGAATAAAATAGGCGCGAAAAGGAGAAAATGACCTTTTTTTTTTGCTGTTCAATTTTTTTTGGTGGAAAATAGGCGTTCCGGGAATTCTAGCCTAGGGCGCCTCAAACACTTAATACGGCCCTGAGTGACTTATGTAGTATTTATTTAAATATTAAGTCTACTTGCATCTTAGTGGGACCTAGTGAGCCACACAAAACAAAGGAACAATTATTTTAAATAATATTTTCTTAAAATTATGTAGCAATACCATCAATTGCGGAACTAAACAATAATAACATTAAAAAAAAACTAAATAAAATGCTTTAAATTAATAAAATAAAACAAAATATATACTTTGTTCATAGTCACTTTAATTGAATATTTAGCCGTGACAGCTGTTTCGTAGTACAACTACATTTTCAAACCTACTGACAAACTAAAATTATGTTACTTATATATAAACAGTAATACCTAATAAAAAACATATTTTTTAAAAAAGGTTTTAAAATCAATATGGTACAGTTGTAAAATTTAAAGATTTTATTGCTATATTTTATAAAAGTTTTACAAGGGGTAGATTTCCTAGGTCAATCTGTGTGTTAAGCAGATGTACATTCTGTTTTTTATGTTTATAGATTTCAATATTTTCTAATATATCTAGTTTTCGCCCTTTTTGTTCTACATGTAATATTTTTAGGGTATTGATTTCTGGAAATTTGTGTCCGGTTTCCAGAAAATGGTTTGCAAAATTTGATGTTGTTTTCCTAACCTATAACATGAGTTATGTTCTTTAAACCTAGTTTCGAAATTTCTTCCCGTTTGTCCAATGTAACAGCTATTACACTCTTCACAAGTAAGCTTATAAACTCCTGATTTTTTAAATTTATTTTGTTTATCTTTCACATTAAATATCATGTTTGATAATCGATTTGATGGTTTATGTGCTATTTTCTGGTTTTGTTTAGACAGGGTGTTCGAAATTTTTTGTGATATTTAGCCAAAATAAGTTAGGGTTTTAAATGGTTGGTTTTGTTTTTTAGGTATTTTTGGGTAAATTTGGTTGAGGGTAAGTTGTTTACGTTTCTTATTAATTATAGAGTTTATTAAGGGTGGTGGATAACCATTGTTTTGAGCGATGTTTTTTATAGTGTTTAATTCTTTTTCTAAATTTTCTTTGGAAAGTGGAATGGAAATTGCGCGATGTATCATTGATCTGTATGCTGACATTTTGTGGGTAATTGGATGTAAAGGATCATTAGGTATTGTAATATCAGTAAAAGTTGGTTTCCTATAGATATCAAAATTTATGGTTCCGTAGTTAGTTTTTGTTATTTTAAGATCTAAAAAGTTAATGGAGTTTTGTTGTTCTATTTCCAAAGTAAATTTAATCTTAGGGTGTATAGAGTTAATATAATTAAGAATATTTTTTAGCTCTATCTCATTTCCTGAAAAGCCGACAAGTATGTCATCCACATATCGGTACCAAAATATAACATTATCTGAATGTTTGGAGTTTATAAATTATTCTTTTAGTTTTGACATAAAAATCTCCGCCAATAAAGGGCTTAAAGGGGAACCCATAGCTAGTCCGTCTGTTTGTTTATAAAAGTTTCCATTATATGTAAAATAATTTTTGTCCATACATAATTTCAAAAGTTTTAAAATGTCTTCTTTAAGAGATGGGTTTCTTGTTTTTATTGTTTAGTTTTTCTGTTATAATTTTGATACAATCGTCTTTTGGTATATTTGAGAACATGTTAGTAACATCAAAGGATGCTAAAATTGCGTTTTCTGGTAGACTGAGATTTTTTAGCTTTTTTGTCAGGTCTATTGAATTTTGAACTGAAAATTTGGGTTTAAAGTTTAAGACATATTTTAAAATACGGTTTAATTTTACTGATATTTCCCTTAATGGTGTATTTGAGTATGACACTACTGGCCTTATAGGAGCATTTTCTTTTATAAAATATAGCAATAAAATCTTTAAATTTTACAACTGTACCATATTGATTTTAAAACCTTTTTTAAAAAATATGTTTTTTTATTAGGTATTACTGTTTATATATAAGTAACATAATTTTAGTTTGTTAGTACGTTTGAAAATGTAGTTGTACTACGAAACAGCTGTCACGGCTAAATATTCAATTAAAGTGACTATGAACAAAGTATATATTTTGTTTTATTTTATTAATTTAAAATGTACGGTCACAAAGTAACGGACGAAACCATAAATTCTTTAAATAAAATGTTTTTAAAATTTGTTCCATGTTTCTTGGATGGTCCAGGAACATGCAATGAAGAGTATTTTCTTTTTTTTTAACTATGCAAGAAACGAATAAAAAAAGAAAAAGCTTTATTAATATTAGGCTTATTTAAATAAAATATAAAGAATACACGAATGTCAGTGCCATACAGTTTTGTCAGAAATATTCGTTTAAGTGCCCCTCGAGACAACACTGGCTAAATTAGCCCTTCTATGCTAAAACACTATCAAATTTTAATAAAATTAGTAAAGGAATATTACTAAAAATACGATTGTTCTTGAAAGTTTAGCATCCTATATCTTGGAATCAATGCATTTCCGAACCTAAGTTCATATGACCATTTTTCATAAAATGCTTATATTTCTTTTTTTTTACCGTAATTAGGAAACACTCTGTATATTTTTAATGTATTTATTATTGTGGAGTCCTTAAATCTACGTAAAAATTATTGTCTACAAAATAGTTAATAATTTTGACAAGGGCTAGGAGGGGCAGCTGCCCACCGGCCGGTTTCTGGCTACGCCCATGTATGTAAGCGTATTCCCAAAAAATAAAAAATGTTTTACCACAAGGGTGGTTTTTAAAGAAATCGATGCTAAATTTCTCGGCAACTGTTGACTTTATATATAAGACATGGTGCATAAAACAAACTTTGAATTTATTTTGCAAAGTTCAAAAAGGATTAAAAAATAATTATTTTCATTTAAAATAAGGTTGATGTACGTTACTTATATTTAAGCAGCCATACCAGATATAGACAATGGTAAAAATACATAAATAACTTCTTCTAACTTTTCTCGTTTAAAATTCAATCAAACGCTGTCTTTACCTATGATATATTTGCGGTTTTGCACTATCCCCGTCGATATCTAAAGCTGCGTTCTGAGTTGCAACAATTCGCCATGCCGATCCACGCCGCATACCCCGCCAAACAGCGCGGACGTGGACGTGGACGTTTTAAGGACTTGGAAAATGATTAGCCGGTGAATTGAAGCTTGTCGGTTATTTGGCATCAAAGAAGCGCGCAAACAAGTTGGTTAGTTTGGACGGATGTTTGGGGAATTGTTGCAAGTTTGAACGCGGCTTAAAAGTAATTTTTAATTATAAACATCTTTTCCTTATAATAATTTTCAATATTAGTAAAGAGCAAAATCACGTCAAGTGGACCCCCAATTCCCTCTTGATAATTAAATTCAGGTATGGGTATTTTTTCTTTAAGTATTCACTCTGGACGATTAATCCCTGAAACAGTTTTTGAAAATTTTTATTTTAACAACAATTTTTTTTTAATGAAAATTGTTCTGACTTTTGTTAAAAAATGTTTAACTAAAAAGCTATAAGAGATATTTAAATGAAAATTTCAGGGTTTACAGCTTAATACGTGTACTTTAATAGAATGTATAAAAGTTTAAATTATTTTTTTAATTTCATATTGTTAATTAACTTTTAAGTTAACAAATGAAAATTTCAAAGACTTCTCCCTCAAAAATGAAAATTTTTTTTCTCGGTATTATGCACTAAACATTAAAGTAACAGATTCCGCAAAAAAATTGACTGCTCGCGATTAGATTAAACAAAAAAAATATTTATGGCGGGTGGTGAGCGCTGTCCGTACGGGCGCTGCCGCGCGTCATTGACTTACCTTACTATCTACTCAATAATTATAAATAAGTAACAATACTTCATATTTTTAATTAAAATAATGTTTTTTATTTAAATAAATTACATAAATTATATAAATAAAATATCTTTTTATTATTAGAAAATGAAGATAACAGAAATTTAGCAAAATTCTGTTGTTTAATTTTTGTGATCGTTTTAAACAAATCGTACCAATTATATTTATTTTAGTTCTCGACTAATATTGTCAATTTTTAATTCATAAATGTGTAAACTTTACTAGTTCTGACGCGTTTGTCTATTATTGAATTTAAAAAAATGCATTCAGTTGTTTTCTTCATTTGTTTTTTGTTATACATTTACGCGTAAGTAACAAACGAATATCACAAGCCATTTTAGTTCATTTGTTAAATCAGTTCACAAACACATGACTGAATAAATTTGAAATTCAGGAGTTTTTGTTTAATAAATTCGTGTTTAATAGTTTTGATTGATCTAAATTTAATTTGTCTGTTTGAAATTTGAGTTGAATTATTGTGGTGTACATAATTTTGTTTTTGATTTATCATGGGTCGCGTGAATAAATGCTGTAATCCGTTTAATAAAAAAAATCATAAAAAAATAATCAAGAATCTAGTTTCAATTACAAAAAACCGTGCTCATCATTTTAAAGATTTTATTGGGAATTATATGTGTAATTCGTGTGAACGGGCAATTTATTTGGGACGAAAACCTGAAGTTCCTGGTGAGTTATCTATTGATAATTGTTCTGATGTTAATGAGCCTGAATCATCAAATTATGTTGATGAAGACGATGAAAAGAAAGACCCTTCTTTTCAGTGTGACCTTGTTGACAATAAATTAAAAATTGATAAAGTTAATAAAGTGTTGTTGGAGATTGGTAAACCTCCAATCAAAGTCAGGCGACTGTCGAATGCAACAAAATGCCAAAAAGCTCTAAAGAATGTTATGAAAAAGGTGATGAACAATATTGATGATAATAATAACAATGATAATAATTTAAATAGTGAAATCAATCCAAATAACCTCTTGCTTGATAATTTCAAATCTGCTTTCAACAGCAAAAATTGTAGAGCTGACAAAATTCAAGTCTTAACCACACTCCCTCCAAATTGGTCAATAAAAATGATAAGAAGAGAATTTAAAGTCTCTAAACGAATGGTTAGAAAGGCCAAAAAATCAGAGAAGAAAGAGGATTCGCATCACACCCCACAACCAAAACGGGAAAAACTTTAAGGAACGAAACAATCGAGCGCATTAAAGCTTTCTATTTGTCTGATGATATCAGTCGCGTAATGCCTGGGATTAAAGATTATGTATCGGTGACAGAAAACGGGAATAAATTTCATAAACAAAAACGATTATTGTTATATAATATTCATGAATTGCATAAGAAATTCACTGAAGCTTTTCCTGATGAAAAGATTGCACTGACAAAATTTCAAAATCTTCGTCCACGTGAATGTATATCTGCTGGGAAGAGTGGGACTCATAATGTATGCGTGTGTAAAATTCATCAGAATGTCAAATTACAGTTAAATGGTTTAAAAAATGAACTGAAGAAAAAGGGAATTATTTTATCAGAAAGTTCGAATGATTTCATCAAAAGCTCTGTTTGCCAAGAATCAACGTCATTATGCTATTTTTCGAATTGTACTAAATGCCCAGGAACTGATAGTGTTATAAACAAATTAAAACTACTGCTTGATAATAATGAAATTAGTGAAATTACATACAGCCAATGGAAAAGTACCGATAGGTTAGGAAAAGTTCAAGTTTAAGTATTTGTTTTTTCGTTGTTTAATAAATATTTTGATTTTGTAAGTAATTAATATGTTTAAAATTTACAGGACGGAAATAGTTGAAGAAAAGAAAAGCAAAGAAGATTTTTTTAATGATTTGAATCAAAAATGGCCCGAATTATTAAGACATGATTTTCTGGCAAGATCTCAAGCTCAATATTTTGTTGACAAGAAAGAATCTGCTGAGGATGGAGAATTTATTGTCTGTCTTGATTTTTCAGAAAATTATACTTTTTTTGTACAAGACGCAATCCAGTCTCATCATTGGACAAACACCCAGGCCACAATTCACCCTTACGTCGTGTACTATAAAGAAAATGAAGAGATGAAACATGAAAACTATGTTATAATTTCGGAAAAACTTAGTCACGACGCGAGTTCAGTTCATCTTTTTAATTTTAAATTGATAGAGTTCTTGAAAAATAAGTTCGGGGCAGACAAAATTAAAAAAATTTGCTACTTTTCGGACGGAGCTGCTTCTCAGTACAAAAATAAATATAATTTTGGAAATTTAATCAACCACAAAAACGATTTCAACGTTGACGCGGAGTGGAACTTCTATGCTACATCTCACGGGAAAGAAGCATGTGATGGTTTGGCAGGGAGCGTCAAAAGACAAGCATATCGTGCAAGTCTTCAGCGAGACAATGATAAACATATTATTAATGCGCTTTCATTGTTTGAATGGGCTGAAAGCGCATTCAAAAAGTTTATTTTGGTTTTTGCTCTCAAGCAGATCATGATTCTCATGAAAAAAATATAAACCACGATATGATCAATCTGTCACGATTAAAAATACACGTCAGTATCATTATTATATAGCTTTAGATACTTCATCACTCAAATGTAAGATATTTTCCAAAGACGTTAATTTTAAAATAAATAAAGTTTTAGGAAAACAATAAGTAATCCAGACAGATTTGTGATTTAATAACATATCTAATTTTTCCATTTTTCTAATAATAAAAAGATATTTTATTTATATAATTTATGTAATTTGTTTAAATAAAAAAATAATAAATAAAAAACATTATTTAATTAAAAATATGAAGTATTGTTACTTATTTATAATTATTGAGTAGATAGTAAGGTAGGTAAGTCAATGACGCGAGGCAGCGCGCCGCGCCGTACGGACAGCGCCACCCGCCATAAATATTTTTTTTTGTTTAATCTAATAGCGAGCAGTCAAATTTTTTGCGGAATCTGTTACTTTAATGTTTAGTGCATAATACCGAGAAAAAAAAATCATTTTTTGAGGGAGAATTCTTTGAAATTTTCATTTGTTAACTTAAAAGTTAATTAACAATATGAAATTAAAAAAATAATTTTAACTTTTAAACATTCTATTAAAGTACACGTATTAAGCTGTAAACCCTGAAATTTTCATTTAAATATCTCTTATAGCTTTTTAATTAAATTTTTTTAACAAAAAGCCAGAACAATTTTCATAAAAAAAAATTGTTGTTAAAATAAAAATTTTCAAAAACTGTTTTAGGGATTAATTGTTCAGAGTGAATACTTAAAGAAAAAATACCCATACCTGAATTTAATTATCAAGAGGGAATTTGGGGGTCCACTTGACGTGATTTTGCTCAAAAATACAGCTACTTGAGCAAAAATACCCTTTTCGGCTCTCCTCGTAAATGACTAATACAATTTATTTAATATCTGATGATTGTCTCTAAGGTTTTGGATATTGCAGGACTTTTTAAAAAGACTTTTTATAAAGAAGTTTTTTTCGTAAAATTCTTATTAAAAAAGTTGTCCATATGACGCCAATTTACGCAGACGTAGACACACTGTATTTAATAACCAGACAGGCCTAAACATTTCAACATAGCTGGTTTTTTGTTTAATTAAAGATAAAAATATAAGTTACTAACTTTGTATACTATAATATATTATAATATGTTTAATATTTTTGCGCTAAGAAGTTTATTTTTAGGTAAAATTGCTTAAAATAGAAATAAAAAGGACATTATGAAATGCTTTTTAAAATCTTTTATTTTAAACAAGTACTTTTTAAAATTTTAGGAATATTATTACATAAATGTGTATATTTCTTTGTATTTTAGATAGACAATATGCATTAATGCCTGACCTATTTTATCTTGAAAATTTTGACAAATGTATGTTAAAGGAAAAAGCAGCACTGTTTTGTACATTTACTTACTCAGTTACAAATTTAGCGGGTTCCAATTCAACAGTGTGGCATATTATTCAGGTACCTACAAAAAAAATCACACTAACCATCAAAACTTTTGACTACTTGTATCTTTAAAATCTCTCACTTTGGAACGTTAAGGTTAGTTAAGTTAGGTTAGATTGTTATATTGTAGCTTCAAGACTTTTTGGCATCTTTTAGAAAACTTTGTAATTATAAATAATTGATCTACCTTACATGTCATTAAAGTTTTTTTGTATCATATGTTTTAAGTTAATAATTACTAAGTTTATTTTTACGTTTAACGTTAAGTGGGCCCCAGCAAACTCTATTTGCCGGCAATATACATTTTTCATATTGGCATTGATGGTAAAGCATTGGCAATTGGTGGCAATATTATGCCAACATCTAATACGCATTAAAAAGTTAACCCTAAATAAACACTAAATTGCCAATACATTTTACATGCAGGCGAATTGCTGGCAAGCATACAAAAATGGCGGCATACCAATCCTTCAACGCACATTAATACTTTTCAAACCATATTATTAACATTGGTATTTAACTAAAATTAAAACAATTCTTTTGATCTGTTTTATTTATGATGGCAGCATTATTTTATGTTTTTTTACGTAATTTAAAGGAAATGGCCTTTTTATAACATTTTATTGTTACAAATCATGCAAATAAAAACTAAGTCAAACAAAATTTATGTATGTATGTATGTAAATGTATTTTTAAAAGAATAAAAATAAAATGATGGTAAAATTAGCTAGGTTAATTTCTGACCGAAGGTGACAAATTCAAATTTCCCGCTTAGCCGAAATACAAGATTTGACGATTTTGACAGTTGAAGAAAAATTGCTTTTGTTTATTGTTTGACCGCTTTGTGCAATTGTTTTATACGTGGTTTTGTACCTTTTTAGTTTCTTTTTTAAAGAAAACAGTTTTTCATAGACATAATTAAGTGTATTTATTACCCAATTAGTGTGTGTTGTGGGATTAATTGGTGATGGCTAGTCGAGAAGGCAAGTTATTCAAGTAGACTGTTAGGAGCTGTAAACTTTTAAGTTTTAAAGGAGTTGCCTTATTAAAAGTTTTAAAGACGTGTTAATAAAAAATATTATATATATTTAATAGTTTTCTTTTAAACATTTAACTCCTTTAAAATATTCCTTTCTATGTTTTTGATCTGAAAATTGAGTGTAAGTGTCCCTTGAATACTTACTATTTTAAAGTGTTTTCTTTTGATCCACTATCTTTTTTTTTTATTACATACCTTTAATTTTTTATGGTTTATTGTTACTGTATAAAAATTTATATTATGTAATTTTTTTATAATGATAAAGTGTTCCTGCCTTTTTTCATTTTTTTCGATTACAAAAAATTAAATATGTTATTTAACTTTTGGGACATTCAACTTATAAAACTTGCAATACCTACTTATTTAATGATAAATGTTATTATCCTAAACGCATTTTTTCATCATAGCTTATTAATGATGGATGCCATTATCCTAAACGCATTTGTTCATTATAACTTATTAATGACGGACATTATCTGCAACACGTGGCCCAATAACGGTCAATTGCCCACTTTCGTGTCTTTTTGATACCTTTTTGCCAATGCCTTGCCATTAAAGAGTGTTGGCAATGCCAGTAAATTCAATGTACATGGCCGGCAAAAAATGTTATATGGGGCCTTATTTGCCGCAGATGCCTTACATTGTTATATAACAGCAATTAGGTATCCAATAAAACAAAGAAAAAAGAAGAGTCTTATACCTGTTTATAATGTTTTGTTGTGTTTCTATAAATACATATTTGGATTTTGTGCAGAACTTGGCACTCATTTAAATCTTTATTCTTATTGCAGCGAACCCATAAAAAGTATTGAACTTGTCTCACTTTTTTCATATTTATGTTTTTGTTAGGATTATAACTACGTTGTCTGTGATTCTGTATAAATATTAATTTTAAATTTTTTAACCTATTTTAGAATGTTAGTTCCAATCCCCAAAACTACAGACATGATCTTTTACGCCACGGAATATGTGTTCCAGATAGTTGTGCTTATGATTATAACAATAACACGTCTGTTAAAGACATAATCCAAAATTGTTATAATAAAAAATACAGGTCCTATGGCATCAATGGAAATGTTAGTAGTCTATCATGTCAAAGTAATATTCCCAGTTATCCTATTGACATTTATGATTTAGTGTTTGGGTATGTACCTAGTCTTTAAAAAACTTAAACCAATTATAAATAATCTTTATTATTTTTAGAATTTTCGTACTAGTTTATATAGTTTTTGTCATATCTGCTTCATTTTACGAGAGATGTTTGTTACCGAGATATGAAAATAAACAATCCTGTTATAAAAAGAAGAAAAGTAATGGTAAGATATAATTTAAGACTTATCTTATAGCTAATTTAAACATATTCACACATTAGGAAATTATTTCAGGATGCGTGGATTCCGATCTGTTTTTTTTTGTTAGAATTAAAATTTACAAATATAATTAAGAAAGATCGAAATCAACTTTTTAAAATTTTGTATAAAGGTAATTGGGTCTTGTGTTGGTTATGGGTACCTTTTTACTAAAATAATAGTGCATTTTAGTAACAATACCAATAATTTTTAGGAGCCAGGGAAAAATACATTTATGTAACAAGTGCATAAAGTTATAATTTTTTACTGTTTACTGAGTGGGAAGTTTGACAGCACGAGCCGTTAGGCGAGTGCGGCAATCCCATGAGTAAAAAAAGACACTTTATGCATGTGTTACATACTATATTTTTTCCACGACGGTATAAATTTTTTTTTAAATACCATTTTATAAATGTTTTATTTATCTAAACTATGTATTTATTATTTAATTTTAAAAAAATGTATGTACTTACTTTTTGTAAAAATAATACCAAAACAGTATAAATTCCTTTTTAATTTCATGGTCATCAAAATTTATTATCACTAATAATTTTAAATAATTTCTATTAAATTTATTTGCAAACTGTCAAATTTTAAAACTAGTGACACATGAACAAAAAACTAAAAAAACACGCTTTTATATGCAACCGAACTAAAAATTAGAAAATAATTTTTCATTAAAAAAGATTGTCACTTCAGAGTAAAAAGCGTGGGGTGCATTTTACAATTTTTTCATAACTTTTCCCTCATAGATATTGGCAAATATAATAATTATAACATTTAATATATTAAGCACCCCACGCTTTTTACTCTGAAGTGACAATCTTTTTTTAATGAAAAATTATTTTCTAATTTTTATTTCGGTTGCATATAAAAGCGTGTTTTTTAATTTTTTTAAACTATTATTTATTTTTAATTTTTTAGTTCGATATATCAATTAGTTAAATGCTCCAGTTTATTCACTAAAAATTCCTTTGCCATTTTGTCAAGAGACACAAAATATCTTTAAAGGAATTTATTTATCCTGACATTCCTAATCAGGATAACGGGATACTGTTTGCAGATTATTGCATTGTCATGGGTCCTTGATACGTGTGCAAAGTTTTAAACAAATCAAATCGCTGGAAGTTGGTAAAAATTAGGCTCGAAGATTCCGTTACATAGATAGATGGATAGATAGATAGTGACAAACCAAGCTAATAAAAGCGTGTTAAAAAAACAGCATTTTTAATGGTCGTGGAAAAACAAATGTTTTATTTTGGCTCAAAAATCAATGCAAGTCAATTATTTTTAAACCTATACTATATTGCTTTAATCACATAAGCAAAAAAATTATAAAAGTGACTTGTCTTAACGTTCACAATACCACAATAGATAATTACTAGCATTAGCGGTTTTTCTTTGTATTTGGTTAAATAGTTAATAAAATTTATTTATATTTTACACAAATGTTGTTTAAAAATTTTAAAACACCAAACTAATTTGCATTAAATTAAAAATAAATGTTTCCTTAAATTTATCTTTTAAACACATTTATCTTTCTTATTAAAATCAACTAATATTTAAAGTTTCTTTTAAATTAAATTGAATCAAACAAATTATGGTAGGATAGTTAGCTTTACAAACATAGGGTCAAAAGTCAACCATCAGGGAAATATGGCGGTACAAAAATGTTTTTATTCTTATTTTAAAAACAAAAACCCTAGAATATTTATATTTTACATAAAAATGGTAGAAATAGACTACCCCTATTTACTCAAGGCAATGAAGCTGTAAAACAATCGTAAAAAGTCCTCTATAACAGCTTCGACTTTGTTTTCTTTATTATTTAAAATCAAAAACCTTTCAAAGGGAAAAATAATTATTTGTATTGTTTAAACAATATATAATTTATTTATATAGGGTGTCCAAAAACTTTCCCAACAAACTTTAAGGGGTAATTCTTTATCAAAAAATAAGAAAAAAAAATTATATGAACATATAACCTAAAAGTCCTTCTTTTGGAACTAGAGGGTGTTATAGTTTATAAAAATATTTTTTTTATCATAACTTTTATACCAAATCAGATATTTTTAATAAATTTTAGAGAGGTCACCTAAGAATCAAAGGATTATTTTAGCTTACAAAAGGAAATATTTTTTTGTCAGTGTTGTCCGTGGGGAATTTACTGCAAATAATTTCTCATATAAAAAGGGTGCGCCACTGCATTTGCTTTAAAAAAATATAAATAAAAAATGTGTTTTAAAAAGAAAAGCGGTATAAAATCGCTTTATTATATACAAGGAGATTAAAAATTAGGAAAATAGTGTTTTGGCAAATAAAAAAAAATCGGTGTTGATTATTTTTAAACTACTTATTTAAATAATTTTAAAACGTTTTAGAAATTTTAATTTTTTGTTAAATAAATCGTTAACTTTCTGATTACTATACTACTACTTAACTTAATATTGTATGCATATAAAAAGAAAAATAAATTATTTATGAGGAAAAATCCTTAATTTATACTAACACCTAATTTTTCCAAGTAATAAAAAGTGATTTTTTTTTATATTATAATATTTTTTACAACAATGCTTTTTCTCAAATAGTTTTAAAAATATACTTTTCCAATTATCCTTTTTTTTAATAATATGTCCGCGATTTTAAACCACCCTGTATATCATAAGGCATTTTATAATATAGTTGTTAGTATTTTGGACAAAGCAACATTTTTTATAAAGAACAATATTTTTTCCTAATATTAAAAATATTGGTTTTTACATAGTTACATATGTCCATCCGTGGACACACTATATGGAAACTGCTATTTTTAAAGTATATCGGCCAATAATGCAGTACCGAAAAAAGCACTACTAGTCACCCCATCCAAAATGCTTACATGCCGGTATTCGCGTTAGACTGTCTCTTTTCCACGCATTGCCTATTGGTATACTTGACTGGCTGACAGCAAGCCAGCCAGCCAGCCAGACGGCATGCCAAGTCTTGGCAAATGTCCAGTCGCTCAAATGTTCCCGCATCGCCTGTATGCAAAATATATGGCAAAGCAAAGCGAAGTTGGAATGCGGGAACGTTTGAACGAACAGACATTTGCCAAGCCTTGGCATGTCGTCTGTAGGCTTAATAGACAGTTAAAGCAATGCCAAAGGCCTTGACCTATATGACCAACCAAAAAGCAGACATATATACGTTATGTTTTGCGTATTTCAAGAAAAAGAGTTAAAGCAAGACGTGAGTCGTAGACGAATTAGTTTAACTAATTTTACTGTTTAAAGCCGCCTTTTCAATGTCGTGTCATTTTTTTCTATTTTGAGGTTATGACTCAGCAAACACTATTCGCCGGCAATATACATTTTTTATATTGGCATTGATGGGAAAGCAATATTATGCCAACATCTAATACGCATTAAAAAGTCGACCCTAAATAAACACTTCTTTGCCAATAAATTTTACATGCAGGCGAATTGCCGGCAAGCATACAAAAGTGACGGCACACCAATCCTGATTAAATAAAACATGCCTTTTTGTTGCAGGCAAATAAATATTGGATTTTTGAAGGCAAAGTTTCAACGCATATTCAAACTTTTTAAACTGTATTATTAGAGGAAAGGAAGGTATTATGGAATACTATTTACTTAAAAAATTGTCAAAATTCAATTATAGTTCCAATTACATTAAAAACAAAGCAAATCGGTTAAGGATGGCTGTATGGCTAATGCCAAAAGCCAAAAGAAAAAAATCGGTTAAGGAACATATATTTTCGAAAAGTACAGAAGGACATAACATTCCAACGAACAGAACAAAAAATATTTACAATCTAATCAAAAGTGTGCATTTTGGCCTATCGAGGCAACGTGCAGGTATTATGAAATAGTGTATTCCATAATACCTGCAGTTTATCCTTACACCTTACATGTGCTAAAACTTACCTAAAGATCACAAATAAACAAACGAAAACTAATAAAAAATATAAAAATATGAATCAACTAGCTTATTACTTGCAATAATCGCAAGTGTACACTCCGGATTCATAACCTGCACATTCAGTGTGCACCCATTGTTCACACATGATGCACATAACCCAGTTTTCTCCTCTGACATCTTCACTGAACTTCCCGTTGCAAAAGAAACACTCTACATCCTCTCCAGTGGGCGCTTTTGGTTCCTCAAACAATTCTATGTCATCTGAGGAGACTGATCTGTAACTTGCGCTTGTTTCAGAGTCTGTCTCTTCCTTTTTGGATGCTTTAGATTTTCCTTTTTCTTTGGAACATTTTTGGTGACCTAATTTTTTTGGAGCTTTCTGTGTCACTTAAATTTCGCTTCACTTTCTTTGCTTTATTTTTGCCTCCTCCAGGTCTCTTTTATATGGAGAACTTGATATAATCGTAGGTTTTGATGCTTTTCGCCCACGATTAGAAGCTGGTTTCTTTTTGGAATTTTTGGCACAATTTCAAAAGGTGTGATAATTTTTCCACTGCTACCGTCTGATGTTGCCACACGGGGACATTTTGAGGAGGTCCGGCTTGTTCATTTGAGGAGGGTCCAGCTAGTTCATTTGAGAAGGGTCCAGCTTATTCATTCGAGGAGGGGCCAGCTTGTTCATTTGATGAGGGGCCAGCTTGCTCAAATGAAGTAGATGCTACTGAGGTGTCTGTTTCAGTCTCTGGCTCAATTTCATTGGATTCTGCTTCTGCAGCAAGATAGTCTGCATAGCTGAACGCCTGCCTGTTAAATGGGAAAATGCCAACCACGCCGAACCCTTTTGCAGCTATTTCTGCGGTTTGACACTTCGTATATGCCCGGCCAAAAAGTTCCATCATGTCATATTGGGTTAATGGTTTGTTGTGTTCACGTAACCATAGGCGCACCTCTTTCAAATAATAGGTTTTTAAAGGGCTCATAAAAGCTCTGTCTAAAGGCTGGACCTTATGTGTGCAGTGAGGGGGCAAAGATATTATCGTCACATGATTCTCTCTTGCTAGATCAATGATATCGATATTTTTGGTATGGCTGTAATGACCATCCAAGATTAATAGGACTGGTGATTTTTCTGATGGTTTTGTTAAGTCAATGAAATGGCGAAACCATTCTGTAAATAAGTATGTTTGAATCCAGCCGGAAGGATGCGCTCGACCTATGGATCCCAGGAGGGCCCCCTCATGAGTGCATCTGCCATATTTTTTCTGGGGAATATAACGAGTGGGGGCACAAATATTCCTGCAGGACTCATACATGCGACAACGCTAATAAGTGAACCCCTTTCTGCAGATGTCATGGCAGCAATTTGCTTCTTGCCTCGGCGCGCTATAATCTTCGGATGTTTGCTTTGTACGATCGAGAGGCCCGTCTCATCGACATTAAATATCCTATCTGCTGAAAATTATGTTTCGTCATAGACCTTGTCCAGAATATCATAAAACTCAGTCATACGTTCTTTAGTAAAATCATGAGCTCTAGCATATGATGTGCCTGTTGGCTTACGCACGGTCAAATTTTTGTTTCTTTGCAAAAACCTTTAAGCCAATATCTGCCCGCAGCTTTATGAGTGAAAGGATTTGGAATGTGATTTTTCGCAGCCAGCTGATAAGCCATTTTTCGCAGGTCACTTTGGGTCAAACCATAAAATTTGCTTTCCATGTTAAGGGCGTAGTCTACTAGCATAGAATCAAAATTTTTATCAAAAACTGGTTTATGTCCAATTGGTTTGACAATTAGGTCTTCTATAGGGGTATTTTGCTCACCTACTAATCTAAACAGCGTCGAACGTGGCACTTTGAAATGCTGCGAAGCTTTTAAGTAGCCCATCCTTTTTCACGAACGGCAAAAATTGCATTTGCCATATCTGTGGGATCCCACTTCTTTCGTATTCTACGCGCCTTTGGCGATAGCATATCTAAGAAAAAACAAAAAAACTATTTTCCAACACAAAAACCTTCTAAAAATTGAAGGTATTTTGGAATATTCCAAATTACCTTCACCTATAGTATTCCAAATTAGCAACATTGCAGTATTTTAAGAAATATTAAAAAAATATAAAAATTCAACCCCTAATAAAAAAAATATATACACTTACATACCTAATACGTTCCCCAATTAAGCACTTAAAACAAATAAAACCACTTTTTTAAAGGATGATTTAAATAAATGCAGATTTAATACTCAATTAAAAAACTTTGCAAATGCACATGTGCGTATTATCGAATGTCACTGCTAAACTGAATAATGTTAACACCGAGTTAGCTCCTTTATGTCATAAATTGAGCTTTTCCCACCTAATTAGCAGGTTTATGGATAGATGAAGCTGGTGGTTTTTCAGAAACCCAGGTATTTCAAATTACCTGCAGTATTCCATAATACCTTCCTTTCCTCTAACATTGGCATTTAACTAACATAGGAACAATTTTTTGATCTGTTTTTATATATAATGGTAGCTAAACAACATTATTTTATGTTTTTTTACATAATTTAAAGGAAATGGCCTTTTTATAACATTTTATTGTTACGATTGTATACGATTTTGACAGATGAAAAAATGCTTTTGTTTGAACGCTTTGTGCAATTGTTTTTACGTGGTTTTTTAGCTTTTGAGTTTCTTTTTTAAACAAAATAGTTTTTTAATAGACATAATTAAGTGTATTCATTACCTAATTAGTGTGTGTTGTGTGATTAATTGGTGATGGCTAGTCAAGAAGGCGAGTTATTCAAGTAGACTGTTAGGAGCTTTAAACATTTCGTTTAAAACCTTTTATGTTTGTAGTTACTTTAAAAAATAATATAAAATTAGGGAGTTGCCTTATAAAAAATTTTAAAGACGTGTTAATAAAAAATAATATATATTTTTAATAGTTTTTGTTTTTTGACATTTAACTCCTTTAAAATATTTCTTCCTATGTTTCTTTTGATTTACTATCTTTTTTTAATTGTATAACCTAAGTACCTTCATTTTTTTATGGTTTATTGTAACTGTATAAAAATTTATATTATGTAATTTTTTAATGATAAAGTTTTCTTGCCTTTTTTTTCATTTTTTTCGAATACAAATTCTAAATATGGTATTTAACTTTTGGGACATTCAACTTATAAAACTTGCAATACTTATTTAATGATAAATGCCATTATCCTAAACGCATTTTTTCATCATAACTTATTAATGATGGATACGATCACAGTATCTGCAACACGTGGCTCAATAACGGCCAATTGCCCGCTTTCGTGTCTTTTTATTATCTTTTTACCAATAACTTTTTAATGCTGGATGCCATAATCCTAAACGCATTTTTTCATTATAACTTATTTATGACGGATGCCATCACATTACCTGCAACACGTGGCCCAATAAAGGCAAATTGCCCACTCTCGTGTCTTTTTGATACCTTTTTGCCAATGCCTTGCCATTAAAGAGTGTTGGCAATGTTATATGGGGAGATTAAAATTTACTTTTTGTTTTTTTTGCATTTTTTATTAAAAATATTTGGATATAATCTTAAATAAATCTCTGGATAATCTTGAAGTACAGTAACTCGTTTTACCTATTATTTCCCGCTTAGACCCCTTTTTCACTCCTAGGTGCCGTATTTTTTTCACTAATATAATGTGCGCCTCTGTCGTTATATTTACATCTAAGAAGTATTAATTGTTTCTAAAACAAAAACAAAAACTAAAAACCGCATATGAAACTGTTACCAAGGAAAAAAAGAGTCACAATATTTATTTTAAAAAATACATAATTTAAAATATTCTTTAATTCTACAAACCAATATATTATATTTTTGAAATAATGGATTCATATGGGTTATTATGTATTGTTACCTTTATTAATGTTTATAATAACCTTTTTTCAGTAAAAACTGTTTTTTTTCTACTGTAGCAAAAACCTTTCGTATCACAAAAAATAATTTAATTATTAAAAGTTGTAGCTTTTATTTCGGCGTTTTCCATTCCAAAAACTGGTATCGTTTAACATCCACACAAACTAGTCCTGATTATAGAAAATTAAGAGGAATCCAGGGAATACGATTTTATAATATGATTTGTGTGATCATGTCGCATACAGTTATGAGTTTTTAGCTGGTCCAGTATCTAATCCACAATATACTGAAAATGTAAGTAGCTAAAAGAAACGCAATAATAGCAGCGATAATATTTATACCAACATCGCCTATGTTTATTTTTTTGCCTAAAATTTCTAGTTTAAAACTTTTAAAAGTTTATTTTAAAAATTTAGAAGGTGAAAATTAGTACACATTTATTTTTGTATGTATAATAAAATTAATTATACCTTTTTTTAATAAAAAAAATTAGAAATACATTTATTTCTACAACAAAAAGCTGAACTTCAGTTCAGGCTCACAAGAAGTTTTTACAGGATCCTAGTCCAGAAAACCGACAAGCCAGCATTGAAGCAAGAAACTACTACAATCAAAAAATGTCTGAAGCCAAAGACTCCTTCGACAATCGTATGAAAAACAAAGTTCTTTCTTGCTCAAATGGCAGCAAATCTTTTTGGTCCTTTGCGAAAAACATAAGTAGGAATTTTTGTACCAGTTCCTTCCCACTACTAACTCTGGAAGATGAAATTATTTCTACCACTAAAGGAAAGGCAGAACTATTTGCTAAACAATTTGCTGCCAATTCAACCCTTGACCCTCCCGTAAATCATCCAACTCAAGCGGTTACCCCGGTTCCTCATAAAATAGCCGATATTATTTTTAAGGTAAAACACATTAAGCGTATCCTTTCTTCCCTTAACACCAAGAAATCGTCCGGGCTGGATGGCATACCAGCAGTCGTTTAAAAAAATGTGCTTCAGAACTTGCACCAATCTTAACTCGGCTCTTTCGAATTTCTTTCGACACAGGTGTCTTTCCGGAGAGCTGGAAAGCTGCACGTGTTCAACCTATTCCCAAGAAAGGATGTAAATCTCTTCCATCTAACTATAGACCAATTTTAATTCTCTCAGTTCTTTGTAGAGTAATGGAAAAATTCCCCAAATACTTAAGTATTTAGAAAAACACAAAATTTTGCACGACAGGCAGTATGGATTTTGCCACAAAAGATCTACAGCAAATATTCTTTCCTTCCTATCACACTGCTGGAATAAGTCTCTTGAGTTTCTAGGTAAGTCCCAGATCGTTGCTTTTGACCAGGTCTGGCATGCCGCACTTCTTAATAAACTTTCCTCCTATGGTCTTTCAACTAAACTCTGTACTTGGCTCTCCAGTTATCTATCTGATCGACGTATATTAGTTATTGTGGACGGCCATTATTCAAGCTTTCACCAAGTTAATCCTGGAATGCCTCCGGGCTAAGTTCTGGCACCAACATTGTATCTTCTTTACATCGACGACCTTCTCGCGTCCACAACTAATTCCATTCATAGTTTCTCCGATAATGGTATCCTTTACTCCAGTTTTCAGGTTCCTTAACCCATCAGTAAACCTGTTTTGGAAAACAAACGCAGAGCGATGCAGTTATCTCTTTCGCAGGATCTTAATTTAATATTTGATTGTGGCGCCAAAAATCTCGTCCACTTTAATGCATCCAAAACACAATCATGTTCCTTGTCGCGAAAGGAGTCATCAAATACTCATCCTCTACTTACGAGCGGCCAAGTTTTACAGAGCAAAGACACCTTCAATCTTGTGGGCGTCACATTTGTAAGTAACCTTAACTGGCACAAACACATTGTATCTGTAGCCACGGCAGCTTCAAAAAGCTTGGATTTCTCTTTCGAGCCAAAAAGTATTTTTCTCCTTCTAATTTTATGTGTCCCAAATCCGACCTCCCATGGAGTATTGTTCTCATATCTGGGGCTTGGCCTCCCCCACAACCCTAAGGATTCTGGATTCTATGCAAAGAAGAGCTATTCGTCTCATTAATGATCCTTTACTTACAGAAAGGCTTCCCTCTCTTGCCCATCGTCGGGCTGTGAGGGATTTATCGCTTTTTATAGGTACTTCCATGGCTTCTGCTCTGAAGAATTGTCCAGTATAGTTCCTCCACCCACGGTTCCGCGCGTATGCATCCCTATACGGTCCAACTGGACAGGCTCCGAACTGCCCACTTTGTTCGTTCTTTTATCCCTATAGTTTCTAGAATGTGGAACCTGCTGCCCGCGGAGGTCTTTCCTTTCCCCCAAATCTTCAAATATTTAAGTCCCGTGTCAACAAACTCCCTCTTACCTCGCTTAAGACACCCACGGTACCCACTAAGACATTGAAAGTTACAATTGTAAATCTATTTTCTTTGATTTTATTTTTTTAATAGGTTGCTTATAAAAACTATTAAAAACCGCCGAAAAATTGTTAAAAGTTATTCTAACCCTAATAATTATTTATTTTGCTGTGCAGTAAGCGTTCAGTTTATTGTGGTTTTATTGTTTACTATTGTAGTTTAGTTAATATCACCCCTTGGAAAACAAATTGGAGTAGTATAGAGGAATGGGAGAGGCAAATAAAACCACTATTGTATTTATCCTAAAGTTTCGTGGCTGCATTGCGACTTTATCAAGGGCCTATAATTACTATTTTAGAATGAAAAATTACGCTTCTAAATGTCTGATAAAAATAATTAAATTGTGTATTTTTAAATTTTAAATTTTGTATTGAAGTAGTCCTGGTAATTATTAATATATTCTTCGATCCTTGGTTCTTTGCAAGCTAACGAAGCAATTATAAGCTTTTAAATAGAGAAAAATATTTTCAAAACACAACAAATAAAGTACTAATTGGGTCCATCGGAAAGTATCCACAGCAAATTATATTTTACTTGTTTTATACAGGGCGTCCGCTAATTAATGGTACACAGAAAAAATACTGATTTCTTTTTGCCAAAATATTAAGATTAAACTACACATACCAATATCAAAAAGTTAATAATAAGAAAGATAGAGGGTGTCAAAGTAAAAAAAAAATATTACGATAATTTTTGAAACTTTTTCAATATTTTAATTAAACTCGGGTATCTAGAGGTCTTTGGATATGAGCTATTCAGATCTGATCTTAATTTTTATGTGTAAACCAGAGGGAACTGACTACACTATTTAAATTTTGGTATTTAGAGGTTTTTGACATATTGATTTTAACTATTCATATTTGATTTTTATTTTTATACGTAACTAGATGGGACTAGCTTAAATAGTGAAGCTAGTCCCATCTAGTTTACGTATAAAAATAAAAATCAAATATAAATAGTTAAAATCAATATGTCAAAAACCTCTAAATACCAAGTTTACCAAGTTTCACTAAAATGTTCAAAGCATATCCAAATATATCCAAAAAAAATTAAAATATATTTTCACTTTTGTATAAAGGTATGTTTGGTTAAATCTTAATATTTTAACATAGAAAATTTGTGGTTTGTTTATCATTAATTAGCGGACACCTTGTATTGTTTAAAAAATAAGTACCTTTGGTTTTTTCCTGTTATATTATTGTTTTTTAGTTGTTTACCTAAACTCTGTATTTTTAAGTTCCTTTTAGCTTTTATTAAATTAATGGTAAGGTATTCCACGGTGCTTTAATGGACCTTTTGATTTCTTCTTCTTCGATAATTTTACGTTTTCACAATTAATTTATTATTATTCATAGTTTTGCTGGCGATATCATAAATGCAATGCTACGTAAATAAAAGCACTTTGAAGTAGTAAAACTGATGTTATTATTTAGTTTACTGGTTTAGAAAGACAAGTTGGTTTATTGTTACAAAAAAGTTTTCCAATACTGCCAGTATAATAGGCATAATGACAGTTTTTAAGAAACTGCTTTATGATGTTTAAAAGTATGGCCTATTTCCAAAAAAAAAAAAAATATTACCTTTGCAAAAATAATCGTTTAAAAGAAAAAAAAGACGATTTCGATCTAAAGTTTTTAATACCTGTTTTATAATTTATTTTAACATGACGCGACGTCACTAAAAATAGGGTTGTTTCTCTATCAAAAAGCGGCAACACTACCTCTAGTAGGTGTACGCTCTACGTCAAAGGACAATCTTGGATTTGTGTTATGAAGGCACTTTATGTACTTGTGCCGTTCTTCCATCTGATTGGTGTTTTTGGATTTATGGGGGCTTTGATTTTATACATAGATTTATTTTTTTAATTAAATATTAACTTTTATCTTATTGTTAAATAAACACGATTTTTCATACAAACAACAGTATTTTTAAATGTTGTTATCATGCTTATAAATGATTTTATTTTCCATCTTAACTGTTAACTTTTTAATTTGTTCTTTTTCTTATCTCTTAGGGTAAATGATCAACCATGAAACCTTTCTAAAGAGGGGCGACGTAAATTAGGGGGCGGCATTTTTCTAATAAAATGACGTTTTTTTTGTAAACGGGGAATTTATGGGGGACCTGTTCTTGTAAGGGGGTTTTGTGCTGTGCAAAAACATTAGGGAAGGAAGAAAAGTAAAAACCAATGTGAAATACTTTAATAAAGGATGTAGTGTATTGTGAAAGTGGGAGTTTTTTTGCTCTTTAATTTTTTTTGCACCGGGAGGGCTCCGAGTGACAAAAGACCCAAGAACGGCGCTGAGAGGCAATCTGTGGGAAGGAGACCGTCTGGGTCTATGTTTATGTTGGAGCGGTTTTAAGCCAGGTTAGCAGCGTGGCTTGACCGAAGCAGCCTTAATTACTATAACCTAGAGGTGCTTTTGTCAAGCCGCGCTTCTTACCTTGCTTAAAACCGCTCCAACATAAGCATAGCTTAACGCGTGTAGAATATCATGTAAAAATTGGACAAAAAATAGCGACATGTAAACAGGATGGTGCATCTTTTTAGTTTTGTTGTTTCTTTACTGGCCTACATACCGTTTTATTTGGCTGAACGTGTATAAACAACATAAGTTATTTTTACGCTAGCTTTAAATTGCTGTTATTGGGTCTTTTCTGTTAAAAAGGTGATTTTTTTGGTTTAAAGGTATTTTTTTAAATTTTAGAGCACAAAAAAGTTTTAAATATGTTTTTGGCCAATGGATGGTATGTTGTTCAAACGTTTTTGTGATATCAGGCTGGCTAATATCATTTCACTTCTTCGAAATGATTGAAAAATCTAAAAACTTTAAAAGCATATATTTTTATGGGCTATCCTTAATCGGTATATCAGGTAGGTGAAAATTATAACCACGTTGTTTTATTTTAAAGTAGACTTAAGATTTCTACGATTTGTTTTTGTTTCATTTGGTAAATATAATATATTTTTACCAAAAATATAAATTATTTGGTAGAATAACACAACGTAACAAGTACATAAACTTGGTCAAAAACTACGGCATGTAAAACTTAAAAGTCTAATTATATACAGTGTGTCCCAGGATAGGTGTTACAAGAGGACAAATGGACCAAACATTTTTAAATTTTATAACGAAATTTTGGGAAAACTGGTCCAACACTAATAAATACAAAATTTTACTCCAATTGATATTATACAGGGCGAGTTATAACTTAAAATATGGAAAATGGCCAGGAACTTACTACTTGTAATTGTATAAGTAAATGTTGTATAGAATTAAATTTAATGTCAAAATTTGAAGTTAAAGCATGAGAGTGAAAAAAATGTAGCTGTCAATTTTTAACATTACTCATTACAACTTAAATAATGGGTAAGAGAGAGAAAAATTTAAAAGAAAATTATTTAATTTTAAATATTTTTAAATAATTTGATGCCTTACGCCAAGTATTTTAAAATCTGTTAATGCATAATGTAAAAAATTGACAAAAATCAATATTTTACTTTAATTCTCTAACTTTAAATTTTAACATAAAATTTAATTCTCTACAACATTTACTTATCAAATTTTGTCCTATTTTTTAAAATAAAGGTACTTTACTCTTGGTCATTTTTCATATTTTTAGTTATAGCTTGCCCTGTATATTACCAATCGGAGTAATATATTTGGTCCATTTGTTCTCTTGTAACACCTATTCTGAGACACACTGTATACTACCTATATTATGTTGGTAATACAAAAAGATATGTTTTTACATTTTTTTAACTCTAACTCGCAATAAAGTAAGAGTTTTACAAATTTGTTTAATAATTTGTAACTTACTTTAAGATTAAAATTTCGTGTATTGACACAGACCTTATAGCCACCGTACAAACAACGCGTAGTAGTTTTACAGTTAATTATACATCAAAGCGCTACCGACATATTGCCTTCGGGTGTGTAGCGTTGGCCGGTAAGCACCGTCTGTTTAACTAATCCACAGCGGTGACCAGAGTGGCTTTCCAGTGACGCAAATTGAGCGCTCCCGAGTAGCTCAGGAGCATTTCGTTCTACTTTATGGCGTTCCAGTGACGGAAAGTATTATGCACCTGAGCTTTTCCGTTTTTCTTTCCCCTTGCCACTCATGAACCAGCCCCTCTTTTGGTTTTTGTGCTTCAAACGTGTTTTTTTATGGTTAAGGATGGATTTTTTTTTAATTATTTATTTAAAATGGAATTAGATATTAAAAAGAGATTATTATTTTTATAGCCGAGAAAGGTTAAAAACAACGAAGTTTAAAAATTTCTTAAAGTATCTCTCTTTCCTTGTTTAAGGATGTGTTCCAGTGACTACCTTTTTAGAGCAGTTCAAGAGCTTCAAGCCCTGGAGCGTGACGCACAAAAATTTTCGTCACTGGAAAGCAACCCAGATATAAGGGACTTCCGTTCTGGATGTCCTCGGGCGTGTTCGCGCTGATATCGGAGTGATTTTACTATGAGTTGTTTGTACGGTGCTTATAATTATACAGGTTAAGTTTATAATTTAACTTTGAGATATTTTTGCACTTTACCTGCAACACAATTACAAAAGGCTTTTTTATTTTGTTTTTCTGTGTCTAGTGTTTCCTAAATGTAACATTTTATTCTTGTATCAATTTAACATCCTTATTGAAATGTATATGACCAATAATTTAAATACAGGGTTTAAAAATATATGTTATTAGATGTGTTATTTAAAAAATGTAGATAAAATTTATAAAATTTTAAACTTTAAAACTTGTTTAGTTTATTATTTTTAGATTATTCCCTGCATTAGCATTTGTGATTGCATTTCATAGCACATGGTTAGTTCATCTTTCTAGAGGTCCGTACTGGGATATGTTTGTAGGTGAAGAACACAGAAATTGTCGCCAAAACTGGTGGACAAATATTTTATTTATTAATAATTATGTAAATAACAATCACATGGTATGTTAAAGTAATAATCCTTTTTTTCAGTGATACCTTAATTTAAAAGCCTCTTTTTTTTAGTGTTTGCATCAATCTTGGTATATTGCGTCAGACATGCAGCTGTTTATATTGTCCATGTTTATTTTATTGTTAATTTGGAAATATCCCTCTAAGAGCAAACACATTTTTGGAACAGTGTTATTTATAGGATTTGTTCTCCCTGGGGTTTTAGCCTACATTAATAAATATGATATAGTAGTTCGACAATATCCAGAGTATGTATCAGACATAAAAATCCCACTGCTTCTATCATTTCTATTTTTAGGTAAAAAGAGAAATAGTTTTGCAAATAATCTATAAATAAAACTATTGTGTGAATTTATGTAGTCCCTTTGACAAGGTATTGGGGAATGCGAAGCTGTAAATATGGTGTGTCTAAAATTGGTAGGAAATATATTGGGATCTTAGAAACCGTAAAATATAAAAATAATATGATTAAATTAGAAAAGTGGTAGGCTATTTAATTAGTTAATTAATTCCGCCTTAGCAACAGTTTACTTATAGTTTTCAAAATCCCATTACAGTCCTTACCAAGTTTACACACACTGTGTATTATGATTATATATTACAAATACAACGTTTTTTAAAAGCAATGTGATCATTGTTTTTTAAAAAGTCCTTTGATAAGGAATTAAGATAGTATTAATTAATTTTTAAAATGTGCTGCTTTTTATTTTAATTTTTTCTGTGTAGTTTACGCGTAAGTACGTGTCGCCTAAATATTCTATTGTGTTTTAATTTTTAATTTTATAAGTTTTCGCGCTGATGATGACTGCTTCAGCAGTCAAAATATGTTTGCATAACTACTTTTTGGTGTGAAACACAATTTATAAAATGTGGAGATGACTAAAAGCTTTTTTATTCCAAAATTTTAATTCAATAAAATATTTTTTTCTTTGGACAAACCACGTGTTGTGGGTGTTTTAAGGAAAGTAAAAGGAAGTAAGTAATAAAATATTTGGAGGAAACAAGATTCACGTAAGAGAAACTATACGGATAAAAGAACCAAAAAATGTTAAGTTGGACCGTATAGGCATGCATATTTGTCACTGCACACGAGATTCTCTTCTGAAAGCTGCAAGTGGAGAAATTATACTGTTTACTTGAAGCAGAAGTCGTGGAAGTACCTAGAAAAAAGCTATATGTCCCCTACAGCCCAACAGTGGGCAAGACAACAAAGTTTTTTTTTGCAAACGAGGGATTATTAATAGCGCAAACAGCTATTCTCTGAAAAAAAAATCAAGAATGCTATGAGTAGTTTGGAGAGTCATATCCCAAATATCATAACAATATTATATATATATATATATATATATATATATATATATATATATATATATATATATATATATATATAAGGGGAAACACTTTTGGCTAAACCAGGTAACAACGAAATTAGAATCCAGCAATTTTTTTCCTTTAGTGCAACCGTATAGATTTCAAATTTAGGGATGTTATATTGTATAACCGGATGCCCATTTATGATATACTAGCATCTGTGTACTACTTTCGGTTTAACCGGAAGTAATGTAAACCTTGTTTTTTTCTTAGAATACCCTGTATATTTTTAGGATCTAAATTCTACATTCCTGATATAAAACCGTAAGTATATCCATAACCTAACTTTTTTGTTTTTAGAGAAAATGGCGTTTGAAAATGTCCAAAAGATCTCAAAATATGCTGTTTTATAAAAAAACAAATAAACATCTTAAAAATTTTAAACGCTTAAAATGGTTCTTTTAAAATACTTTACCTTTAGAAACCATTTCGGTTTAACCAGAAATGCTGTAAAATTTGAACTTCTAAATATAATAACCCTGATAATTTTAATGGAATACCCTATATATTTTTTAATATTTTAATTTTTTAGGCCATTTCTGATATAAAACTTATAAAATACCCATAACCCATCATTTTTAGTTTTAGAGAAAACGGCGTTTGAAAAGGTCCAGACGACGACATAACATCCATAAAACTGTTTATTGTGAGGTCGTTCGCACCTTTGGAAACTCCGTATATAAAAAGATAGGTTATAAGTATACAAAAGGTTTTATATCTGAAATGAAATTAAATTTAAAAAAATATATACAGGGTTTTTTATTTAAAATATCAATTTTTTTCACTTTCGGTTAAATCGGCAGTAATAGACAAAAACTCTTTTATCCAAAATTGGCATTTCATGACACACTATCACATCCCAAAATTTGAGAGGTATACTTTTTTACAGGGGCGGTCATATCGACTTTCTGAGGGGGCCTAAGGCCGAGAAAAAGTGTGTGAGGTGCCAAAAACCAAAAATCTTAGCGCCCCTACAAAGAAACAAAATTTTCAAATTTTTTGAAGAGCAAAAAAAGCTCCCTCACCTATTTTTATTGTTATTCTTTAATTTATAAAATTACAAAAAACTCTCACGTATTTGAAAAGCAAAAAAGAAGGTCCTTACTTCTCACTTGTCAATTCTATGGTCACCCTCACCCCTCGGACCAGCCCTGACGGGGAGACCATTAAATGCCCAAAACGCCCATATTTGCCATTACATATGTATGAAATACAAAGGATGTACATTAAAGGGGGGCATGGCCCTTATGCCACTCCCCTATGACCGCCCCTGTTTTCATTAAAGGAAATAAAATGCTGGATAGAAATTTCTTTGTTACCCGGTAGATCTAATGTGTTTAGGCCAGTTAAGGTTATTTCCAAATGTGACGCCCACTAGAATAAATGTGTCTTTGCTTCCGCTTATAAGTAAAAGATAAGTATTTGATGAAGACTTTTTTGACAAGGAACATGTTAGTTAAGGATCCCCGGACCACTTTTTCCAAGTTATTACTAACAAGCTAATTTTTCGTAAGTAGCTTCGTTCTGATGAGACGACCAACTTTTTTTTCTTACAACAATTTTCGTTGGTGGTAGCATACAGGGGTAGCAGAGATTCAATATTTTGTTGAATAAATACTAAAAAGCCGGGATGACGTACCTCGCAATTTGTAGGACAATGTGGGTGTTAAATTATATAAATAATATTAAATTAACAAAAGAAATTAGCTTGTAATTACTTTTTTTTCACGACATCGTTAACCATACATGTTGGTGATAGGGGGCTTGTAGGACAAATATTTTTCCGGTTTATTTAGATAATTATCGTGAAAATGACCATAAAAATCCCTGTTTGTGCAAAATTTTTGATATCTGTCAAATCAACACATTTTATTTCTGCTACCCCTGTAACGAAAATTGTTGTAAATAAAAAGTTGGGCGCCTCGTCAAAATGAAGCCACTCAAAAAAATTAGCTTGTTAGTAATGACTTTGAAAATTGGTTCAGGGATCTCTAACTTTGACTGTATTATCGATGAAATAAACTAAACGATATTTTTGGCATTTAGTCTAATATTAAATTAAGATCCAACAACGCGCCTTCATTTTACTTTCCACGTCAGGCTTAGAGATTGGTTTAAGAACCTACAAACTGGACTGAAGAGTACTATCGTCAGCGAAACTAATAATGGAAGAAAAGGCCGCTTGCATACCATTAAATTTAGACGATTTTTGGTATTAATAGAAGAAAAGATACGCCCAATATCTTACCTCAAAAATAAGGCCGGGCATGTTATGAAGAAGTTAGGTTTTCTTTGAATATAGTGGTTTCTTGCAGCAAATATTTTTAAAAAGTATATATTTTTTTATAATTATTTGTTTAAATGCCCACAAATATATAATTTTTTAAATGTATCACAAATACTACATATAATTAGGTACAGGGTACCCACGAAATGACAAGCAAGTATGTCGATTTTTTTAAAAGTATTGTACGATTTCAAAGCAGCCTAGCGTTTTTCTTTAGTGTGAAGTATATGTGTTAAAACAAAATTTAAGGCTTAAGGTAGTGCTTTCCCTTTCAATTTTTGTTGTTGTTTGTTCTGTGGCACTTCCGCTAAAATTGTATTTTTACGGCTTAAAAAATAGGTTAAAAAACGCATTTGTTTTTATCCAACATCATTTGTTCTTAAACAAAGCGATCAAAATGATAATTATGAGATTGTAGAACACTATTTTCTCTATCCGTAGTCAAGATAGACAACATATTGCATATATGTATTTGAATAAAATTACCTGTGGGATATAATTGTTTTTAAACAAATGGATTGTTTCATTTAAAATAGTAAATGTGGCAGCATTTCCGGCCAAACCAGAGATTAAAAAACTGCATAATATCCATCCAGCAACACTTTTCACTAAAATTTTAAACTTGTACAATAATTATTGCTACCAGCTTACTTCTTATTTCGTGGGTATCCGGTATAATATATTTAAACTTAGATAATACATTACCAACCATAACCTTTAATTGATAATCACCAAACTTATTTTTTTATAGTTTGAAAATGATGCTTAATCATTAATTACAAAATATGATCTTCCTTTTAATTTTAATTGGATTTGTGGCTTCGAAGAGAAAAAATAACTATTTGACTTATATGCATTATATTTTAGGGTTCTTTATAATTTAAATGTATTAAAACTTCATCATTGGCATGTACTCTACAGTTCAGCATATTCAAACATTTTTGGATATTCAATAGGAATGCTATTTGGATACATTTATGTTTTACATCGAAACACAAGATTCGTTTTTAAAAAAGTAAGTACCGGATCAATCGTCGCTGTTATTAAAAAAGGGGCCTATTTCAATTTTTACAACTTTAAAGGAGAGCGTTTTAAAGAAAACTGGGGTCATTGTTTTGCCTGTACCGCTGACACTTAGCACAAAGCTGAGAAACAAAATCATCCAAATTAACAACCGTTTGATACCGATATTTTTAGGTTATTTCTGTCAAATACCCATATAACATTTTTTGCCGGCGTTGTACATTTAATTTACTGGCATTGTCAACACTCTTTAATGGCAAGGCATTGGCAAAAAGGTATCAAAAGACGCAACGGCAATTGGCCGTTATTAGGCCACATGTTGCAGATAAAGTGATGGCATCCGTCATTAATAAGTTATTGGCAAAAAATGCGTTTAAGATGATGGCATCCATTATTAATAAGTTATTGGCAAAAAGATAACAAAAAGACACGAAAGTGGGCAAATGCAGATACTCCCAAGCAGCAAGCTGACGTCTTATTGACGAAAATTGTCGCATATACTTTTTTATAAAAGTTACAATGATGCGATATTTTATTTGAATATTAAAATAGGAAAAAACTCCTTACTGCATGCAATTTCCTTGTAATGCAAAGTACCATCTCTCGAAACACTGTCCAACTTGGAGATGCAGATTTTTACACTGGCCGAAGATATTTCTTTCAAAGCTAAGTGAGATCACCTACCGCAGACCGCTCTCGAATTATTTTTGTCTAATGGGTACGGTTTAGACGATAAAAAGCGAAGATATTGCAGAAACGTAGTAGTTTATTGTCCATTACGCCATCTATCGGTATGTCAAAAAAACTATTAAATATATAAAATATTTTTTATTAACACGTCTTTAAAACTTTTAATAAAGTTTTAAACAAAATGTTTACAGCTCCTAACAGTCTACTTGAATATCTTGCCTTCTCGACTAGCCATCACCAATTAATCACACAACACACACTTATTAGGTAATGAATACATTTAATTATGTCTATTAAAAAACTCTTTTCTTTAAAAAAGAAACTAAAAAGCTAGAAAACCACGTAGAAAACAAATGCACAAAAAGGTCACCTTTGGTCGAAATTAACGTAGCTAATTTTACCATCATTTTATTTTTATTCGCTCCAAAATACATAATAAACATTTTGTTTGACCTATTTCTTATTTGCATGATTTTTTGATAAAATGTTATGAAAAGGCCATTTTCTTTAAATTATGTAAAAAAACATAAAATAATGTTGTTTAGCTGCCATTATAAGTAAAACAGATCAAAAAATTGCTTTAATGTTAGTTAAATACCAATGTTAATAATATGGTTTAAAAAGTATGAATTTGCGTTGAAGGTTTGCCTTTAAAAATCCAATATTTATTTGCCTGCAACAAAAACGCGTGATTTATTTAATCAGGATTGGTATGCCGCCATTTTTGTATGCTTGCCGGCAATTCGCCTGCATGTAAAATTTATTGGCAATTAAGTGTTTATTTAGGGTTGACTTTTTAATGCGTATAAGATGTTGGCATAATATTGCCACCAATTGCCAATGCTTTACCATCAATGCCAATATGAAAAATATACATTGCCGGCAAATAGTGTTTGCTGGGTAGTTTTATAAAAAAAGTCACAGATCTGAAAGCCATTGTATAGTCCCTCTTGTAAGAGTAAGCCATTTTTTGAAATGTTCAGTTCTTTAAAAATTTCAAAATCAGAACAAGGATGACCCGTTTCCACAAAGGTATTCACATTAACCACTTGTTCACTTCTTGCGTTCGGAATTAAATGATGTTTCTGATTATATGAATACAACGGATACATACAGTAGTATAAAATAAAAATGAAATACACTAATATATCCGTTTACCACCAAAGTTTAAAGCCATAATAATTTTGTGACGCGTCAGGTAAAGGTGGAGCAAATTGAACGTTTGTCGTTGTATTAGACCATCTCCTTTCCAAGCAATTATCAAAAATTAGTCATGAATCTTCTGAAGTAGCACGATGGGTATAGTACATTCCATACTGTAAGTTATTTTTTATATTTTTAGATTCATATCGTCTTTTGGTGGATTTTAACCTTTGGAATGTGTCTTCTTGTAGTACTAGTAGCAATTATTTTCTACGATCCAAATTTTATTGTTACACCACTTAAAAGTGCTCTTTACTGGTCTTTGGGAAAAAACCTTTTTGCACTTGGCGGAGCAATTTTTATATTTGGTCTTACTCAAAAAATTGGATGTAAGTAATATATTCTGGCAAATATTTAACCAAAATTTAAAAATATATTATTTGGTTTATGATATACATATGATCTTATATATACAATCTATATTCTATAGAATGTCGAACATTTAAGGGTAAACACTGAAATTTTGGTAACTATAATAAATAGAGGGCCATCCAATGGAAGTGTCCTACTTTTAAATGGAAATAAAATAACTAAAATAAATGTTATTATTGTATTTCTTGTTTTATGTTTTAGTACAGTAGAAACCATTAAATATAAAACAGAATGTCTGGCAAATGGCCACCACGGCTTCGTCGATTAGCGTAAATTCAAGATATTCAGTATTTTCGATTCTCTCATAAAGCCGGTCGAATTAAATTTATAGTCATTCTTATGTTGTTATGTAAATCCTTAGTTGATAGTGGTTTATTGGTCTATACCCTTGCTCTTAAGTACCCCCTTAAAAGAGTCGATTATTTTCACAGAAATATACATCAATTTTAGGCGAAAAACCAATTCTAAAACGGTATTAACCAATCGGTTATTTTGACGTTTAAACAATGTATTATACGTCAAAGTGTCACCAATTATTACCGCGGTTATAATTGGTTAAATGCCTAAAATTGATGATAGTTTGATTGTTTTATTTATTATCAAAATCATCGGATTTTAAGCTTGCTGTAGTCACTCTTTTGTGTAATAAATAAAATTAGCTTTAAGCATCACTCATCTTATAGTTCTAACTTAAAAGTGTCCACTTCTCTTTAGAAGCATCTAAGTCAGATTAAGAACTTAAATGTAATATTTACAAGTGTCACAATTTGCGGATTACCACGAGGTGTATGTGGCACGTTCAAGTCGTGTCACCTTGCACGCGCTATACGCGTGTCAATTTGCGCCTTAATTTCCATGCAATTAATTTTTAAAGGTCAATAAATCCATATTTTTTAAATAACCATAGCATATGGTACATTTAAAAAAAATAGGAATATAGAAAAGAAATATGCCATGGTTCTTCTTTTATCAAAAAATGAGACTTTTGTTTTTTAACAAATCTAAAGCTGTCTGCGACCATTGCACTTTATTTGTTCTAAAATTTGGTACATATTGCAACTTTCTAATATGTATTCCTTATTCAAGGGTTTGCAAGATGGTTTTGTGAATTTCAACCTGTTCAAGTGCTTGGAAGACTAACATATAGTACTTATCTGATTCATGTGGTATTCGCGAGATTTCAACTTGGTTATAGAAGGTTTCCAACCTCTGCTAATGATACCATAATAGTAAGTATTTTTTACCAGATACCATGTCTACTTATCTGTTAGTATTTTATTTCTTAGGAGTATTGACCGTTTTTTATTTATATATTATAAATTTATCTTCAAATCTCTATGGATTGATTGTATACAGTTAAAACAACTTACTACTTAATTACTTTTATACCCAAATTATTCAATATTTAATTTATTGGCATTGGCAGCTTGCAGTTGTAAATAATAAAAAGCTTAATAAACTTTTGCACAGACCAAAGTAAAACAAACAAGTAATATTCAAATACACCGGGTGACACAAGATATTGAACTCAACTTTATTTTTTAGTTTTTAAGAGATCCTAATAAAATTTCTACAGTATAATAAAAACATAATTTGACATTTATTTCATTATCACAGTCTTAAAATTACTTCTGATTTAACCGAAAGTTCTATCAACTTTCCTATTTTAAATACAAGTGCCTACTGTTTTTTCTTATCTTTATTATATTTTTAATGATACCATATAGTTTTTTTCTAAAGCGACCAGAGAAGACTTTTAAATAAAATGAAGTACCATTATTATTTTTGCTTTAAATTATTTTACTAAGTAAGCCGTGAAAATAATAGTTTTTTTACTTTTAACCCAAGCAGCAAGCTGACGTCATTATGACGTCATTTTTAGGTCATATTTGGTCATAGGATGTCATCAGACCAAATTTATGACGTCATTTTAACATCATTCGAATGACGTGTTTTTGACGTCATTTTTTCGTCATACTAGCTCATAAAAATCTAATGACGTCATGTTTAGAAAACCCGCGAGACAAATATTGTGACATTATATGATTCGTGTGAAAATTCAACCCAAATATCATAAGACAGAAAAATAGGACTAATAATTTTACAAAATTAAAATAGGAAAAAACTCTACCGATAGATTTTTGATTTACCAAACCAACTTTTCATTAAAGTGGATATCCGCTAACTCTTTGGGATTTATAATAACTTATAAATATTTGGCTAATTTAATTGTAACTTTGGAAAATCACGTCTTTTATATAACTTTCACGAACTTTAACACATTATTCAATATTAGATAAAAAGTGGTTTATTAACGGCACCCGATTTTTTCCTGTGGGGACATTTAAACGTCAAAGGAGTCGTCCAGGTACAATAAAGGAACTCAAAGTCGAAATTCGGGAACAAAGTAAAGGAATAAATGAAGATTTGTTACGCCGTGTAATGAACCACTTTTAATCTAATATTGAAAAATGTGTTGAAGTTGGTGGAGGTCATTTAGAAGACGGGATTTTTAAAAGTAAGAATTAAATTAGCCAAATATTTATAAGTTATCCTAAATCCCAAAAAGTTAGATGTAATTAAATATATTAACAAGTTTGTTTGGTAAAAAAAATCAAATATTAAAATAGATAGCCTATTATGGGAAACCCTGTATAAAGGGTAATAAATTCATAGAGATTATATATACTGCACCTGGATGACTTCATATTAGTCTGTGCAATTATTAGAACGGGATTTTAGTGAAGAATTAAAAAAAATTGATATATTTCTATTTTAAATTCTAAAAATCTCATATTTTCTCTCATTAATTCCATTACAGTCTAAAATTACGAAATTAAAGTAAGTTATTCAAGAAAATTAATTAAATATTACTACATGTAAAAGTAAAATTGGTCATTCAGGTATTTTTACAGCCTACTAAAACAATATTTGAAGTATATATGGCGATGGGTACTTGTTTTTTTTTTAAGTATTCTGTGACCGTATAGAGACAAAATGGTACCAAGCTATTGGCTAACCAAAGGTTTTCAAACGATTATACCAGATAGAAAGAACTGGGAGGCAGGCCTGTATACCAGATTAGGTCAGCTTTAACGGGTTAAAGCTGACCTAATTTGGTATACAGATAGCTCCAAAACGGACCAAGGAGTCGGAGCAGGTATATATGGAGACAAACTAAGGAAGAAAATAAACATCGGTCTCAGACAACACCCTACAATGTTCCAGGCGGAAATTGTAGCCATAGAACAATGTGCTAGGGAAATCCCCAGATGTTACATGGGTAAAACCATAGATATTTATTCGGACAGCCAAGCAGCCATCAGGGCGGTCACTTCATGCAAGAACTGCTCTAAGCTGGTACAGGACTGCATAACCGCCCTGGAAGAGGTGTGTGCATCAAACAAGCTAACTATTGCATGGGTACTAGGCCATAAGGGCCACCAGGGCAATGGGAAAGCCGATAAACTGGCAAAGGAGAGTGCTGGCAGGGCAATGGTAGGCCCCGAGCCCTACTGTGGTATTCCGTCATGCCAAGTAAGGTCATCTATTAGATCATGGATCATAAGGAAATCTTAGGACTGGTGGATAAGAACACCAGAACAGCATCAGGTGAAAAAATTCATAAAGGCATACTCGCCGGAATTTACGAAAGACCTTCTGAATAACAACCGGAAGGCAGTAAGAATTATAATGGGTCAACTTGTATGTCATGCTATGCAGGTTCTGCCAGGAAGATGAAACCGCTAAACACATATGGTGCTACTGTGAAGCCCTTTGTCGTCTGCGGTTTGCAAGGCTGGGTAAGGAAAAACCTAAAGCAGCAACATTTACCAAAATGCCAGTTTTATGCTTGTGGAGTCTGATTAAAAAGACCGGCTTAGATAGCGTGCTCTAACATAGGGAAGGAGGATACACAATAAACCTAAACAGATTGCAATGTTAGAGGATTACAATCCACCTTCAAGCTAATCTAATCTGATTAGATCAATGGCGCCCACAGAATTATATTTAATTCTGTAGCCGCCATTTTAACAATAGATATCATGTATGATATATCATTGAAAAGAGATTTTTATAAAAAATACGAATATAAAAAAGTGGGCATTGTATTTAAAACTAGGAAGTTTATAGTACAACTGCTTAGGGACCCCGCATTGGCAGGCCCCTGCGCAACAAAAAAAAAAGTGCTTTGTTAAGTGAAAATTAAATTTGAATAATCGTATTCTTAATCAAAGTATTAAAAAGTCACAGACCAAATTTTACAGGAGATATATAAAACCGATTTTGATAATTTCCTTTTTGCAGTGTTTTAAACAAGGAAAGAACGTCAATTTAAACAAATTCTGTTATTACTAAAATTTAGTCGTGAAACGGTGACTTTGGCTAAGTTTTTACTGCAGGAATTTTATACAATTTACAATCTATTTCTTTTAATCTGAACTTAGGCTATTATCTTCCGAAGCCGACGAATAATCAAAAAGCATTTTACGCCAAAAATAATGAATTTATATATTTTTTTGTAATTGACCGGAAAATTGAATTTTCCACTCAATTTTTAAGCGGAAAATGCTATTTTACAGGACTAATTTACTTTCCGGTCCCTAGTTTACTTTCCGGTCTCTTATTTACTTTCCGGTCCCTGATATCAAAAAATCCTGTTAGCCATGACAAAAATTGTCAGAGTTCAATTGTTACTATTTGACAGTTCAAGATATTGTAAAGTAAAGAAAGCATCATTTTGCCAAAATGGAGTCAGACATGGAAAATCCAGATGAAATAATTGAAGCAGCGTCCTTATTGTCGTTTAAATATAACACTAAAAATTTACACAATCCGGTCAATTAAAAAAAAATTATGTACGATACTCGACCGGAAATAATTTTTACGGGTCTCCTCAAAACTACAGGACTCGCCTACGGCTCGCCCTGTAAATGTTTTCGTCGACCCGTAAAATACCATTTTCCGGTCTAGTAACGTAAATAGCTATTAGCTGATACAAAAATAACTTACTTGTACATTTTTTCTTTTGATTTAGTTTATGGCCGTTCTGGGAGATGTTGTCTGTTCTTACTTGGGAGGAACTGTGTTGTGTCTTTTGGTTGAAATGCCAGTTTCAGCACTTCAGAAAATGTTAAAAATTGACAAAAGTGAAAGAGATATTACATTACGTCCCCAAAAGGTATCGGAGACATTAGATTTGACAAATAACCGTCATCAAAATAACGTTATCTAACATTGAATTTGGTATTTATTGTTAATGTGTATATTACAGGGGAGCGAAAATGGAAAAAAAAGTTTTTGCTACGAATCAATTGGCCTCTATGTATAAGAGTTGCCTTTTATGGGTGTGGATTACCATGCAAAAACCTAATTTGCTGAAATCACTTCTTTGGCATCCAAATTGTCATCAAAATAAAAAAAGAGTAAAATACTTGAATACAGCTTTTCGCCTATTTCCATAAAGAACCCCAAGGCTTGCTTTTCTTGATGAAAATAACCTAGAACTTACTACGGAAAGCCGATTTTAAATAGAGTTTCACCGCCCACCCTTTCTAAGTTTTCATTAGATTTAATTTCACTTACCAACTTGCGATACTGACCCTTTGTTTCAAACATTGGTAGTGAAACTCTTGAGGAAATTTTTAATCTTTTGTTCCATTTCTTGCTTTATAGTTTATTAATGCAACTTTTAACACACCGTTCCTCAACTTAAGATTAACATAAAAATTTACAGTTTGGATTTTAGTCGGATCTTTGAAAGTCAAATCCTTGAGTTCATTATCCAAGATTATGGTTGTTGATTGCCAGTTTATTAGGTTAAAGGAGTTGTCTGCATTAAATATTAAATGGGAAATATTAAACTTATGACCTATCGTCAGCTAGCATTGTCAATAACACATTTCCAGGGTGACCGAAGTAATAATTTCTTTTTAGTACCGTAATAAAGAAACAAATTTTTCCGGGAGGCGCTATAAAGAAAGTTTAATTGGTCCTATTATTCAATTTTTATAACAGTAATTGCTTGTACTTTAAAATCCTAAACATTTTGAGTTTTATCTCCAAAAAGACAGAGCTTGGCTTTAAAGCCAATACAATATGTTCGGTCACAAACTTGTGCCAAAGGTAAAAGTTTTGTTCCCTAAAAATCTCAAAGTAGAAAGCTATCCCGAAAACATCATAACTTTTAGAAAATTTAAACTCGCTATTTTTGTTAAAGAAAACTCTGCGTCCTTTGTTGAAATATTTTAAATTACTTGATGTTACTTTGCCAGTTTTAACGTCTTTTTCGTTTTTTTTTTGGTTACTTGTAGCTTTAAGTTCTAACATTTTTTTAGAATTCACTCTTTAATTAAAAAACTCCCTCTTTTCTTTGTACTTGTAATTTGCCGGCACACTTCCCAAAGTGTTTATATTTACACAGTAAAATATGAAACAAATTTTTGCAAAATAAATACATATTTAGCTTGCGAACCTGGTTTATTGAATTTTTTTACTGCAAAGATTTTTGAAGTCTTGTTAATTTTTAGTGTAAATACGGACTCAAATATACTCAAATTTAATTTGAAAACACTTAAATGGAAATGCAACTTTTTACTAATTTATGGTAGGGGAAAATGACCTTAAATGACATACATACATAGGCATGGTGTCAGATAAAATACACAATATTTTAGGCTAAAATGGCATATACCTTCAACAGACGATTTTATGGATTTTATAAATAAAACCATATACATTAAATAAATTTAAAAGTCATTTCTATTAAAAACATCCAACATTTATAATATAATAAGGTATGTAAATAATCTAGACTGTTTTTTAATATAACAAGAAAGTTTAAGGAAAATATCTTCGTTCTAGGAGAGACTAAGCGCATTCAGCATGGGCCCTCTTAAAAGAACCTTGGCGTGTAGATTTCATTTTATATTTACCAATCATCACAAAAACATTTTTTTACGTTACCCAAAAACGGCAATTTAGCAAACATTCTTAAATTTTGAGAGTATAAATAAACCTATAGTTATCATATTTAAAAATAAACATAGCCAAATTATTGTGTTTCAATAAAAAATAAAAAAATTGTAACAAACCTATGTAACTTTGCAAAAAGACACAACTTCTAAACTGATTAGACTTGTTTTGCGGTTGGTGAATTGAAAATTAAACTTAAAATGTCGTGCAGAAAAAAAGAGGGTCATGCACCAGTACGGTAATTTCAATACTAAATGCAGTGATCATATTACCAGCTTCAACACGTTTAGGAGGTCGCTACTGAGGCGGGAAATTTAAAAATTATGAAGTCAAGTGTCATTTTACCTGAGAAAGCCATTTTAGGCCACTTTCCCCTACATAGGTAAAAATATTGGGTCGTTTTAGCAGCCAAAGAACCAGTACGATTTTGATAATAAGATTTTGCACAAGTAATATATTTAACCAAAGGCAACTATTTCGCATAAAGATCATTTCAAATTAAAAAAAAGTTTTCGCTCCACCCTAGTATATTGCTGGCGATGTTACTTTATATTTGTACCAATACTGGGTGTCCCTAGCCGGTGGCTTACCCCTATGATTTTTTTGTTTTTTAGGATGTTAAAATAAAATTTGCTATGTAGGTACTGTCACTTCCGGTTTAGCCTAAAAAGACCTAAACTTTTAAACCTTTATTTTAAATGGAATACCCGGTACATTATTACTTATTTACCCAGAAAATGACATTTCGAGTACAATGACACTGCATTGTTAACTTTTTGACATCTGAACTGTAATTTTTTTTTTTTTTTTTAATTTAGAGTGCCATGAATACGATAAAAAGTTTGCAAAATCATATTTATGGTCTAAATACAGATTTTTTAAATGGATGGAGGGTAACTCACTATAATAGCTTAAAAGAGCATTTTTACCAACAATTTAATACCTCACAATCAATATTTTAGTTAGCAATATATCACAAAAATTCCTCTTAACTGTTTTTTTTTTCTCTAAAAGCTATCCCGTATATTGTAAAGAACTTAGGGGGCTTGGAAAATACAATAAGTAATGATTGCTTATGAAATAAGATACTGTTTTTTTTTCTACTTTAAACAACAATGATAGTGTTACAAAAGAAACAGGTTGATGTGTTAGTTGACACTATTAGGAAAATTAATAAGTAAATATGAATTTTTCTGCTGTACTTTTAACTAAAATATTGATTGTGTGGTACCAAATTGTCGGTAAAAATATGCTCTTTTGAGCTACTACAGTAAGCCACCATCGGCCTAGTTGAAAAAACTGACTTAGGACCATTAATACGACTGTGCAAATTTTAGACGACTCTGTAGAGGCTATAAAAACAAAAGACAGTCGCATCTATTTTTCCGTCACTACTTAATTTAAAATTTGTTATTTTATCGCATTTATGGCACTCTAGATTAAAAATTTAAAAAATTTAGAGGTTAGATGTCAAAAAGTTGAAAATGCAGTGTCATTGTGCTTGGAATGTTTTAAATAAACAGTCCATTTAATATAAAGTAAATACATATAGATATTGTAAGAGTCCGTATTTTTGTGTTTAATGAAAGCCATTTATTGAATTGATATTTGTTTGTTTTATTTAAATATAATTTTGTGAATTAAAATGAATCCATCAAAAAAAAGGTTTACAATAACCTTACAAAAACGCCACTGCCGTCAAAATAGGTTTTCTACATTTATTTACTTGAATACTGGTATAGTGTAATAAATAAAAAGCTTGCATCACAGCATAAATTTATTTTATTTAAATAATTATATACCTACAGTGAATCAAATTGTAAAGTAAAATTTTCAGCGACTCCCAAAAATATATTTTTGGGTCTATTTTCAGGTCACTGACGATGCTATCTCTGAAACTAACTCGAAGAGACGAAAAATACTGACCAGTGCTAGTTTTACTTGTAAAGATGTCAACTGCATATCTGTAAGAATAAAAATTAAAGAATAACACCTTCTTAACAAAATAGCTTTTACAAGGTGTCCAATAATTAATAAAACACATAGTTAAACTATATAAAACGTGTCCAAGATAAGTATGGGCATCTTGAAAATGGTAACAGATACAAAGCCAGTTAAACAGGAACAAATTTGAGTCTTTATATGCCTAATATTATGCTGTCTAAAAAGTTTTAGAATTCTGAGTGCTCCCGGAGATATCCGGAAAAAAACGAAAAATTATAAATTTGTTTTATGTCTTATTAATAATCGGATTTTAAAATAAATTACTCTTTTTTGATCATATGACGGTAGAGTTTTATTTAAAATACGACGCTTGTTTTTCGTTGGATGCTCATCAACTTTGTTTTGTTTTTAATACGCTCCTGATATTGTATTATCAAAATTTAAAGGCCGATTTTAATAAAAATTTATTGATGTATTACACTTTGCGGTTTAATTCTAATACGGACCGGTATTTTTAAAATTTGATAAAAATTATTAACTCTGTATTTGAGTTATTTAAGTTTTTTGTCCTCGATTAAGAAACAATTTTACAAGGTTTTACAAAATGCAATCCTCCATGCAAATCATAAGAATTTTTTTTACTTTAAATTACACTTTATCACAAACACTTAATTGTTATTGTTTTCAAAATATACTATGTGATTTATTTAGTCTGCAAATTTTATTAAAAAAACTGCCCAAAAGTAACCAAACTTACTTTTATTTGCAAAAGAATAAAAAATAAAATAAGAACTTTAGTAAAAATTATTTACTTTATTACTACTACTATTAAGCTAAGCACCATATTACTTATTGCTTGCTATTCATTAAAGCTTAAAATATTTAAAATATTATCTGGTTTAACCCGAATTGCTCTTTGCTTTGCTGTTTAATGAAACACTTTATATATTTTTTTAAAAATCAATTTTACAGACAATTCCAAAAAATATATGTAACACATGTTAAACCTATCCTAATTAGTGTTTGAGGAAATTGCGTTTGAAAATGTCATGTTATCCGCCATTATTATTAATTTCTTAATAAACAAATGATGGTAGAAAAGGGCTTATGCATATTTAATAAAGCTCTCATTGTATACCCAAAAAGTACAACTACCGGATTTACCGGAAGTACCGTAGAAATTGACTTTTTACATTTAAGAACTTCGGTAATTTTAATGGAAACCTTAAGCCTCATATTTAAACCTAACACTTACATATTTCTTAATATTTTTTGCTAATTATATTATATCTCTAAATCTAGTAGTTTTTAAGTAATTAATAGTGAAACGTTAAAAAACATATTTTTAGATCTAAAACTACTAGGTTTAGGCATAGAATATAATTTACAAAAAAGATTAACAAATAGGTGTAAAGTTTAAATTTAAAGCTAAGATAAACCTTTCCATTTGAATTTATTCAATTTCTATATTGCCAAAAGTCAATTTCTGTAGCACTTCCGGTAAAACGAAGATTGTATTTTTACGGTAGTAGGATATAAGATTCATTAAATATGTCTAAAAAATTGAATAAGCCCTTTTTATCATCAATTTTTAAAACAAATCAATTAAAATGACGGTTAACATGACATTTTCCAACGCCATTTTCGCAAAAACTAATTAAGATAGGTCTAACATGTTGAATATATTTTTCTTGGAATTGCCCGTAAAACTGATTTTTAGAAAAATATAGTAGGTTGTTTCATTTAAAATAGTAAGTTAAGAGCACTTCCGGTTAAACCGGATATGCCACATAAAATCTGAAACATCATAAATCGGCATCCTTTGCAACCATATTATATCCGACCAAAGTTCGTGTACATTTCCCAAGAAAATACAGGCTTGCTAGTAATTTCGTAGGCACCCGGTTTATTGGTTAAAAACAAAACCAAAAACAATAACCAAAACCTATAATAGATATAATAGAGAATAGAGACCATATGAATTAAAGCGAGCATATGCTTATAAGACACTCACAAATAATATAAGCAAATGGTTATGTTATATCATGTGCTTGTATTTACTAAATTTTTATTTATATGGGGATTATTATCAATTTTAATATATCTATATCTATTGTCTGCCAAAATTAAAAATTGATAAATTTAATGTATGTTACCTATATGACTTCTTGGGCCTGACCCAAAAGGTATAAAACAATTTTGTTTTATGCCACGAGATTCTTCACTAAATCTATCTGGATCAAATTCATCTGATTTAGTATAATTTTGAGGATCTCTATGAATCGCCAACACAGAAATAAAAATCAATGTGTCTTTTGGTAGCGGCATGGCGGATTCTTGATCATTACAGCAATTCTTAATCATAGTTGGTACTGGGGAAATTTTCTAAAAGTTTCTAAAATTGAATAAAAATAAATAAATAAACGTCTTTGTTTTATTTAAACTTTTACTTATTTTACTTTATCCTATATAATAAAATTAATATAACTTGTGAGGTACAAATGTACAATTTTGAATATGGTTAAAGAGTTGCTTAATTTTGAAAATTATAGTTAGCTTGGTTAATTGGTCCCAAAAATATTTTAATTTTGTTAACCCAAGAAATGTACAACTAACAAACTTACCCTAAAAAAATATTTTTAAATAAATTAATTTACAAACAAAAAATAACAGCAGTTTTAAAATCAATATAGATAATTATTTGTCTTTTTTAATAGACATGTTGGTAAATCTAAGAAGCTATATTTACTCGGAATTTATTATTAAAAAAAACAAAAAGACAACAAAAATTGAATCCATAAATCAAAATTTTGTCAGCAGAACTGATATTGGTATTTACATTCCTGAAAATCACAATAAAATTTTACTTAGCTTAGTTTAAAAACTTTGTTCATTTTAGAGTATTGGTATGTCTATTAAAAGAAAACCAAATAAATATTTAAATTATAATTTTGTAAAACGTAGTTAACTTTTTTATTTCTTTTACTTTAAGTTTTGACATACCAACAATAGTGTTTGCTGATGCAAACTTTTTAAGAGTAATGTTTAGGCCATTATGCAACTCCTAATTAAAGTGTTATACATCATATTAGAGAGATATGGGTGGTGCTGTAACGTCATGCGGTATTAACGTAAGCGCTATTATGACAGTTAAGCTATGCGCGATTCTATTTTTACCATCGCTGGTGGTAATAACGTTACCGCATGGAGTAATTTGCCGGCTGATAACGCCGTGTGCTATTTAAAATAGCGAATAGAGTTGCCATGCGCACAATATTTTTCTTTGTTTATTTTTTAAGGTTATACTATTTATTTCGACGATTTCTACGAATATTTTTGTAGTAGAGCCACAGAGTAAAGTTAAACTACTAATCTTTGATAAAGCCTTGCTTTTCTTATTTTAAGATAAATATCGCAGGTGGAAAAGAATCGAAAAGGTTAAGATTCTCGGCCAAGAATAACCTGGCTTTACTGAGAGAATGTCTTGGTCAAAATTCGTCTGGAAAAGTGGGAAAATGTATAATAAAATTTGTTTGAGATAACGAGAAAAACTTTAGTATTCGCACATTAAAGGATTATTTGCTTTTGATTTTGTAAATTCGCAGACAGGCGTAATTAACCGTTCGTAATACGGCGACTTCCATATCTCTAAAAACAAACACTAAATACCGCATGCGGTATTTATATAGCGCCTTACGTAAATCACGAACGTAGGCGGTAACCCAAGTACCCACATCTCTCTATTAAAAAACTTAAATAAAAGTTTTACGACTTAAAGTCACACCAAAATTTAAAGTTTAGCCAGTTTATAGCGTTCTAACATAAAAAAAAACAAATAAATAAAATAAACATTTCATTTATCAAATACATAATTGCAAAACAATTAACATTTTAAAAATTTAAAAAACGCCAATTCAGCGAATTTACTGCGTACTGCTTTACTTTTAATGTAAAGGTATACCGGATTAGCATCTTTTACATATGTGTACAGGGTGTCCGGGTTTTATTGCAGTTGCAGGATCTCTTGGGTATTATTAGGATAGAGACTTGCGGTTTTCGTAAAGCGTTGCTACTTTTTGATGATACAAAGTATGACACTAAAACATTTTGTATTTCTTTTTGACAAACAGGGCGAAATTCATTTTTTTTTTTTCATTTTATGGCCTTCCTCATATTTCAGTTGTCTTGTAACTTACAACAAAAGTAAAAGCTGATGAAATATTTTTACTTAGAATCCAGTGTGTAGTTAGACTTTTTAAAATTTATATTTTTCCGTATATAAACCAAACTTATGATTTCTATAATGGAATACCCTGTATATTTTTTAAATATTACATTATGGCAAAGAAGTTTTAAAAATATGTAATACTTAGTAGTTATTTTATATTTTCAGACCATAAAATAATGTTTTTAATTTTAAAATTGAATGGGCCATGATATAGACTTTATAAACAAAAGTAAAGTTAGCACTTTTTATAATTTTACAGCAACATCTAAGTTTCAATTTTTTACCCTACGAAGCAACCCTATTCACCCCTCGGTTCCTCAAGTTTGTTTACATTATAACATTTGTTTTAAAACAAAATAGTAGAAATCTATGTATGAAACTGATACCTTTAAAATTAAAATATAAATAATGATTTTGATACAGGTTCGTACACTGTTTTCTGTTATTTTGTTTTAAACCAAATGTTTTTCTAAAAATCATGTATTCATACTGGTTTTGAACACTGTTTTGAATATAAACATAATAGCTCGGATCCAAGATATTTAGTTTAACTTGAGAAACCGGGAAGTTAATAGGGGTGCTGAGCGCGGTATAATGGCTAAATCTCAGATGTTCCTGTAAATTGTAAACAAATTATGAACTAAGTGCTAACTTTATTTTTTGGTTATAAACTCTACATATATCATAGCCTACTATGCGAATGTCAATTTTAAATTTAAAACCTAAATTTTAAAACATAAAATAACTATTAAATATCATATATTTTTAAAAAGCTCTTATACAACAAAAGTCAATGATTAAAAATATAAAGAGTACGACATTAGAAAAATTATGTTTGGTTCATATCTCTAAAAATTTAGTTTTGAAAAAATCTAAATACACCACACTGGATTTTACGTAAAAATATCTACTAATATTAGTTTTTGCTTTCGTTGTGAGTTACAAGACAACTGAAATTTGGGAGGGCTCCCAAAATAAAAATAAATGAATTTTACCCTGTATGTCAAAAAGGAAGAGGACCATAAAAAATATTTTAGTATTCATTTTATTAAAAAGTAGCAACGCTTTGCAAAACCGCAAGTCTCCATCTTTAATCATACCGAAAATACCCTGCAATGAAGTCTAGACACCCTGTAGAATACTCTTTAAGAAATAAGTACATCATAATACCATTTTATTTATTTAAATTTAATCATAACTTTTGTATAAAAAATATATTCGGGGTGTCCAGTAACTCTACCTACAAACTATAAGGGGTGATTCTAAAATAAAAAATGTAAACGAAACTTAATATATGTCCTAAAGATCTTAATTTTTGAACTACTTAGAGGTTGTTTAAAATTTAAAAAATATATTGTTTTTTTTTTTAATAATAATTTGTATTTCAATTTGTTTTTTTAAATTTTTTGGCATACAAAAAATCATTAGTGTCATCCATAAGGGGTTAAGGGTAAATATTAAAAAGAGAAAAACTGCATTTCCTTAAAATAAAAATATTTCTTTAAATAATGTATTTTGGAACAATTTTGATCTCTGGACTTTTCTTTTATTAATAGTTTTGTATGTACAGTTTTCGCATAAATAAATACATCCTATTTATCGGCATGATCATATCCAATGACCTTTTATCCTTTCGTCAATGATCATATCGCTATCTAATTCTGCAGTATTTAGTTTAGGGTAAATAGGTTAAAAGTATGGTTTATCACTTACTTTGTTTTACCATTCATTATATAAAATTAAGTTGCAACAATAAAGTTTTGGCCCATTTTCTCTTAAAAAATGATTTTGCTTTAAAAAATAAATTAAAAATATTATATTAATTTTTGCAGAATTAGATAGATACCTAACCATTCTATGAAATGGTTGGTATTAAATTACACAAAAACCGTATATTAAAAGAGATCAAATTTGTTCCAAATTAAACAATAATTATTTTTAAAGAAAAATGCAAAAGCGCACAATTTTTTCTTTAAAAATATTTACCCATAACCTCTCATGGACGACACTGAAGACGTAACACAATTTTTTAAAAGTATTCAAAGGAATATGTTAATTATTTAAAAAAACGAGATTTTTTCAAAATTTTTAACATCCCGTATTTCAAAAACTAGAAAGTCTAGAACATATGTTTATTGAAGGTTTTTTTTTAGTTAAAGTATGTCGGTAGAGTTACTAGACACTCTGTATAAGATATACAGGGTGTAACAAATTAAATGCACATCATAAAGATTTCGAAAGCGCATAAAAGTTACAGGGTTGATTAAATTAGAGCAAAGTTACGCATTTAAATACTAAAGAATATTTGATTTATTAAATTTAAAAAATTCTCCCGGATTTATTAAAAACTACCTAAATTTTGCAAAACAGTTTTAATTTTTGTCTGAGTTTATTTAAAAAAATAATTTATATTAAATGTACATTATTACTGCGACTTTTTTCCCTCTGCAAAATACCAATATTAAACTTTGTCTTAAACCGCTAATATTAACTTTTTAGGGGCCAAACAGTTTGTTTTAAATTAAGTAAACTATTAGTACAAAAAATAAATGTCAAAAAGGTAAAACCTCGCCTTTGGTCCTGCATGGATATACTAAAAATTTTAACAGAAGGTAAGGAATAGCCCAAGAATCAACATCTAGATCAAACCAAAGGTCGTCAAAACCCTGGTGGTGTTTGCTAACCCTTCTCGGGGTGAAATTTTTTATTACATCAATCAAAACTGTAATATCAAACAAAAAATTCTTACTTTTTTCGTAAAACTTATTGTATTTTTCAAGCTACTCGCGATTGACAATAACAATTTTCTGACGAAAAATCGACGTTTTTAATGAGTTTTTCGCAAATAGCTCGAAAATTGTATATTTCATCAAAAACAGTGCAGAATGCAAAATTGTAGTTTTTAAAAGACAATTTAAATTATTTTATTATAATTTTTTACGATTAATACGAACGGATATACGGCGTACTAATGGTTTTTCGTAAAGTGCAAAATTTGATAGATTCAATACCGGGAAAATGCTACATTTTTCGAGAAAAGCTCATAGAATTTGTTTTACTAAAGTACATAACCAGAACTTAAAAAAATAAACTCTAGCATGAAAGAGTGACTAATGATAAAAATAAGGTCAGTACCTAATTTTTTTACGAAAAAATCAAAGGAACAATACCCTAACTACCTCCCTATTTAAAATTGACCCTTAGCCTGGTGCAATTGTCTTTAGGCGTGTATTTTTATACGTCCAGGAAGTTTGACTAATTTAAAATGTTCAATTTAAAAAATATATATGTAGTTTCTTTTGTTCCGAAGTAGGCTATTTGAATTTTTCGAAAAAGAACTGATTGGTTTTTGTTGTTTTTTTATGATAAGAAGTTTTTTTAAGCGATTTTGTTAGGATTTTAAAGAGCTACAAGGTTTTTAAATTAAAATATCCTAAAATCTCTCCTGGCTTTTAAATAGATTAGGTTTAAAGATGCTCGTAAATAGAGGTTTTAAACGGCTATATCTTACCAAATATATTTACTTTGCAAAAAATTTAACCACAGAAAAATTTTAGTCATTTTAAAAGCTACAATTTAGTACTTTATTATTTTTTTCTTATCTGCAGTATGTTCAAAGTTATTTTGAAAAAGTGTAAAAAATTGTTTTTTAACTCTAAGTTCTACTTTTTCTGAAATCTGAATCTTAAAATTGGTCAATCGACTTGGACGTATTCCCAATACTTGGTTATGGAGAATCGCAGAAGGTTCTCATTGATTTTTGTGTGAAAAAAAAGAACTAACCTTATTTTTATCATAACTCACTGAATTTTGATGCTATAGACTACAATATGTTAAAAGAGAAAGTTATGGCTATGTACTTTAAAAAGATTTTATGAATTGGTCTCAAAAAATACATTTTCTTGTTATTTTACTTTAAATTTATTGCATTGAAAATAAATGGGATATTTTATTAAAAAAACATATTATATACGTTTAGCACAAAACAGGACACTCTGGCAACGGTGCAATATAACTATTAAATTCTTCATGTCCGATACCTTCCAAATACCAAATTTGGTAAATTTAGCTTTAGCGGTTTTAAAGATATTTAAAAGTTGCAGTACTACAGTAAACTACAGGGTGTTCAAGGTTCAGGACCAAAACGGTCATACGGCCAAAAAGCTAGTGGTGGCGCGCAAATTTGACCGTGTGTATTAAAAAACTAACACATATGGCCTAGCATGCAACTCGATGCCAGAGTTTGATTTTTCGTGGAGCGCGTCGTGCAAACTTGTGCATGTATAGAACACGTCAGTTAACGTTTCAGTTTAGAAACGTCGTTTACGGGGATATATTGTTGGTTTTGCTTTAACAAAATGGCTCTATGGCGCCAGGAAGATGTAATGCGTGAATTTATAGATATGTACCAAGGTTATCCATACTTTTGGAAAGTTAAAAGTAATGAATACATTGACAAAAATAAAAAAATATTTTTGCTGAATTACGCTTGTGTTCAAGGTGATCACACCACCCGCTGCCAAAACTGACGCTAAATTGACAGGTACATCGGAAGCGTTATTTTACATTTGCTTGCATACGTATAGTGCGTTTCAGGTTTGCATGACCGTGTATATCCCGGTAAAAAATTGCAAAGTAAAATGCTTCATTTACTGTACTACTATTATAATATTTTAATTTTCCAACATCGTATCACACGTAACATTTATGCAACGTTTTAAGGTAAAAACACTATTTACTACTTAATAATTTTAAATTGTCATTTTTTACGGTATACTAGAGTTGCTAGACGAATCCAAATAGAACAGATTAAGATTGTTGAATTCCTAAACGGACATAGTTGAGTTACTAGACGGGGAGATCGTTAAGTTTCGAGGCGTAACCTAGACATGGCCTAATTGTCGTTCTTATTATTTACTAATAATTATATACAAGAACCAGAAAAAATTTTTTTGTTGACCCCTTCCCATAAAATAATTAAGTTTTAAAAGCAAATCCTCTTTTTGTATTTTTTTTCGTGAATATAATGAAATTTCATTAACAAATTGTAAGTTTTGCAAAATTATCTAAATTTTTCAAAAACTATAGCCACTTAATTTTTTTACACTTTAACATTTTTTATGCACAATTTTTAGATGCCTCTAATTAAAAAAGAAGGCAGATATTTTTACAAAATTTGTAAATAATAAAATTAGAAAAAAATCACAAAAATAACACAATGACTTTTGAAATTAGGATTTTTATGGGGGTCCAACAAAAACTTTTTTCGCAAATTCCAAAATTAAAATTTTCTTTACCAGTGTTCCAAAGACCACCACCAGTATATATTTGGTGTGGGTCCCATGTCCAAGTTTTTAGGTAGAATAATTTGAAAATATGTCCAACTTTGTCACAGGTGTGTACCTCACCAGACTACATTAACTTAGTAGCGGTATAAATCTCTTTAGTTTACACTTAAAAACGGACAGAGATAGGACTGTTCGAAACGTGGTGTGGATAATCAAAAATAAAGGCAATGGAAGTCCGAAACTCTTTAGGTATCAAATTTATTAGTTGTTTGCAAGTTATAAATGAATATAATAAACTAAATATACTTTTAATTTTATTTTTGGCGTGTACCCAAATAAATATCATCCATTAAATCAATCCGCTAAACTACAGAACATATATCTTCAACATTTACATACCTACATGGGTTTTGAAAAGTTATCGGAGAACGGTACAAGTTATTTTGCTCAGTAAATCATCAAAAATCAAAAATTACCATTTTAAATTGTTTTTATCTCCTCAACTTATAGTTAGGGAACACATAAACAAAAATGCTTAGAATGCTTTGAAGAATTGAAATATACAACAATCTAAAGTATGTCTGATTTAAATAAAATTGTTTTGGTTTGTAAAATTTTAGTAAGACATCCGGTTTGACTACACAAAATTTTAAAATTTGGTTCATTTACTTCTTTTTAACATTGTTAAAAAAATATATTTAAAAAAAAAACCAGTTCAGACTCTACTTAATTTTGAGTTGAGAGTTAGCCACCCTCTACCAAACAAAAATACACTCCTCACAAAAATTATCGCATATATAATTTCTTCTATAGGCCTCAATACAAAAATTCTTTTATTTAAATGATTAAATTATAAAAACAGTTAATTTACCTAGTAATGGTAACTGGCCAATCTTGGTTAAGCGACTTCGCCATTCTTTAAAAAATGTTTTTTGGTGCCTTTATTGATTTAAAAAATACACTTCCCTTAAAAATTATCGCATATACTCGATTTTTTACATAAGCTTCAATACAAACATGTATGTATTTTTTAAAAATGGTGAAGTCGCTTTACCCAGATTGGCCAGTTACTACTTACTAGGCAAATTAACAGTTTTTATTTGATTAGGCAGTAGTGATTGATAATTTGTTTAATAAACAGATTTAGATGTCTCAAGAGTTTTCTAATTTTTCTTAAGCTCACAGTAAATCGTCCGGTTATAGTATTTATTATTCTTAAGGCCATCTTAAAGTGTCTTTATTACCATTACAATATAACTGAAACTGCTTTAAGATCCTAATATAAATTCTTTACTATTACTAAAAACCATTTTAAGGTAAGAGCAATCCGAATGGTAGTGGTCTTAGAAATATTATCAGTGGTTAACAAAAAAATTTTGGGATTTCTTACTTACTCTCATTAGACGGACCTAGCAAAGTCATCTTAATTACTGTTATTAAGATGCTGTGCTGTCCCCTTTTATACGGAAATCTTTATAATTGTAATCAGTAGAGATGGGCAAATATGCACAAAAAGTAAGTAAATATGCGCATATATAAGCAAGCATTTTTACCAAGATATACATAAACATATAATTAAATGCAAATGTTTTTGTTTTAAAATGAAACAAGTAAGTAATAAAAATGTTTAAGTAGTAGTAATATATTACAAAAAGATCAACAGTATAATACCAAAATGGTTTTATAAAAAGATTGAACCAAACATATATGTATATTATCATTTATTAATATAAAGAAAACAATAAACAATTAAATGCTTTTCAAAATTCTCCACCAAATACTTATGTCTTTGGTCTGAGTACATATATTTGTAAATAGAAAGGGTTTGTTTTACATCAACAGTCGTGATTGGGGCATATTTTTTTAAACTACCTAGTGAACTTGTATGTACATTAAAATTTTCTACAAAGTCACCAGAGATAATTTTAACCACATTTAATAAAAAGAAATATCCCTTATTTTTCTTTAATACATTTTTAGGTTTTTCTCCCAATAGTCCTTTTAACACTACAAACAGATGTTTGCGTTGGATTGATTAAATTTAAAAATTCTACTAAGGACAACTTATTTGATTCCAACTTTGAAACAACATCTAAAACACAAGTATATAGGTATAAATGCCCTGAATAAATGCTAGTTGTTGGGGCAGTAATTTATTTACTTTAAATGTTCTGGATCAAAAAGTGCTTGGCAATTTTTATCAGACAAGAAAATAGGAGGGTTTCCGCGTATTTCTCACTTTTTGGTTTATTCCGATTTAACCGGAAATGGCTCCAAATTTGAATTTTTAAATAAAACACCCCGCATATTTTAGCATTTTTAGATTTTCGAGACAATTCTAAATAGTAATTTAATATTTTAAAAAAGTATTTACGCCCTCTTAATTTTTGACAGCTATTTGTAGTATTGCATTTAGAAAGCTATGATCCTTTACTCATGACTTTATTTTTGCGATTGCAAATAAACTGGTATCGTTAGATTCGCCAACAAATATTTCATTTAAAAAGTGCTTGTATAAAAAGGGTTGCCATTTAAAAAATAATAGTTAGATACCGAAATGTCAATTTGCCAAACTGTTTTATTTCTATCTTTAATATTAGTCATAAAAACTTTGCATTTGTGTTGTTCCAACATCATATAGGGTCACTAGATTAATTTGCATCCAATCATGGTGATGGCAAACCAGATGCAATATTAAAAATAGCTTTAGAAAATTTAGTAGGGTTAAAAACATTTAAAATGTCACACTCTAACTGAGAATTGTATTAGGAATCAAGAATGTTAAAATTTACAGGGTGTTCCATTTAAAAATTCTAAATTGAAGCCATTTTTGGTCAAACCGGAAGTGACTGAATAGTGAAAACTATGCGTAAACTCATATTATTTACCTGTACCATTTTAATATGTCTAATACTCTAGGAGTTATAGCTTGTCTATAAATTCTTTGATACCCGGAATAACAGCTTGTATAGTTAAATTTTATCTTTGTTAAAAGATATTTTTAAATTATTATTTTATACTTATTGCCTTTATTATTGATTTTTTATAATTTCACATCATTTTTTTATTTTAAAAATAGGTGTAAATAAATTTCTTTTAATTTAGTATCATTTTTTTAAAATTAAATTTAGGTTAATATAAATTTTTTGTAATGCCATTTATGTATAAAAAAATATGTATTTTACCTTTAACAACTGCATCCAAATAACTTAACTCCTGTATATTACCATATGTTATATCCAAACGTTCTTTATTGAATCTTCGAATTTCTCCTATAAGATCTTCTTGAATTTCAGTATTTTTAGCTAATTCATATAAACATAATATTAATGAGGAGTATGAATAAATAAGTGTGCTTGCAAATATATTAAACAGATCTTTGGTAATATCGTCAATGGAGCAATTTGATTCATTGTATATGTCAATAAAACATTGTATAATATCATTTTTTTGAATGTCGTTTTTCTTTCTGTTGTTTATTATTTCCAAAAATATTTTCTTTAAATTACAGTTTAGTTTCTTGTGAGACTTTTTAAATAAGGGATAGCTTACTGAAAAGAAGTATCTAAAGGAGGTACAATTCTTCTCTTTTAACAATTCGTTTATTTCTTCAACTATTTCTGGAGAATTAAATCCAAAAGTTAAACATATATTTTCCAGCAAAAATTCCCTTAATAGTGAAAATCCTTTATCCTTTTTGAACGAATCCGGTCCGCTTAAAGACAAGTTAATTTTTTCCAATAATGTGTTCATAACCTTGCTATTAATTATTTTGTTTACTTTTTCATTATCTAGTGCTAATTTATCCGGACAAATTTGTTTAAACGCCTTATCATTTTTGTTTACATTCTGAATTACCGCAGGATCAACGAGTAATACAACTGGTTCAGTAAACATAAATAATCCTCCATATTTATAACCTTTTCTTTTAAATCGATTATAATATTTCCACAAGAATTCATGTAAAGATGTATTCTGATTTACTACATCTTTAAAATTGCCATAGGGAAATGTTGGAAGGTTTCCTCTGGGTATTTTAATTTTATTTTTATCAAAGAAAGTATATTTCTTTAAAATCCATGCTAATAAAAATACTGAGGCAAACGTTAAAAATACAATGCTATAGAACAGAAATGCTGGGTTTAGATACCTTAAAAATGTCAATTTTTCTTGTACGCAAACACTTTCAGTATTCATTTGGTAAATTAAGTACACAGTTGCAAGACAATTCACTTTTACTCCCGCTTTAAATAAAACCTAATTCTAACTGAAAATCACGTGGATCTGCTCGGCAATATTCAACCGTATATTCGTGCGCATGTTTTACTTTACCGTTTATTGAAATCACAATAAAGAATTTCAGGTGCAGGTTTTACAATTAGACTAGCAAGAGAGTCGACCATAAAAATGATTTGATGTGTTTGTTTGTTTATTACATAAATAAACAAACAACTTTATTAATTACTTTATACGATGTGCTCAATATGGTTATTAAAATTGTTTTAAATGTAATGCATTTACAAATGCGCATTGTTAATTGGGATACATTAAGAATAGTTAAGTACCATGTTAATAAATATTTCATTGGCGTGCATACTTCTTTTGGCTGAGCAATATAATATTTACATACTTAGAATATTATACAGGGTGTCAAAAAACTCTACGGCCAAACTTTAGGGGTAATTCTTATATAATTAAATTATGTCCAAAACGTCTTGGTTTTTAAACCACAGACTGCTAAACTTTTACAAAAATAATCTTTTTTTAATGACCTTTATTTCAATAAGGATGTATTAAAAAAATCCTTTACATTTTAAGACATTTCTTGATGTACAAGAAAAAAATAAATTCACACCAGTGTCGTCCATGAGAGACTTACCGTAAATATATATATATATATATATATATATATATATATATATATATATATATATATATATATATATATATATATAGTTTTTATAAAAATATTGTTCGCCACTGTATTTTCCTAAAATACAAATATCATTTTAAATTTTTGTTTACTTTTAAACAAATTTGATATTTTGACTTTTTCTATGTATTGTTTTCGTCTAAATAAAATATAAAACATGTTTTTGGATGGTCATTGGGGTCGAACAAAAAGGTTTTTCTCAAATCATTTTCATACAGTCTTTAAATATGGATATACAAAAACTAGTGTCAAAATTTGAACGGCCTATCTTTTTTACCTTTAGGTTCCTCATTGGGTCTAAAATTTGCAAAATATTTGAATATTTTTTTTCGACTAAATTAAAAAATCTCAGAACAAATATTTTACATAATGTCTTAAGCTTAATATGTTTATTATAACGTACTTTAATGTTTTTTTTTAATATAACTAAATTTGTATGCCTGAAGGTTTCTTCAGCCATGTAAAAATTGCTCGCCATTGCTATTTTTAGATTAAATATAGCACGCTGTGGTAATAGCATTCTTCAACGGTTATGGTGAAGCTGGCCAGGGCGTTGAAGGCGGACAAATTACCGGGACCTGGACTGATTGGGTGGCTCGGACTGAAAAAGGGGGTGCCGCGCACGGTATGAAGAACGTAAATGGAGCTATGAAGTATTTTTAAAAATAATGTATAAATATTACTTTAGAGGAAGCGAGAACTTTTTTTTGCCCTTCAACTTTTTTGGGATAATTTTTTTTGGTTAATTAAGGAGGCCAGTAACTTTTACTTCTACCGGGGCCCGGCACGGCTCTCGGCGGCCCTAAAGCTGGCGATAACTTGCGTTGTTGGAGGATATTTGAATAATGCCTAAAAACAATTCACCATACACTATGGATAAAATGCAAATCAGGAGAACTGGACTATCTCAACGCGAGGCTTGCACCACTGTATCAAATAAAATGCTTCTAAGTTAATTAGTTTTAAATACCTGAGTCAATTACACCAGAAACCGACAGTTCTTCTTCTAGATAAAACTGTTTTTTTTCTGAGGAAAACATTTTGCCCATTAGATTTGATAGCAGTTGAATCGGATGAAACGGCTGTGGATCTATGAGAAACGGGTAAGGATATTTGTTTACAAAAAAGAAACTAAAATGCACTTTAAAACATTAGAATTTAGAAAGGTTTCTAGTTTGGTCATATATTATTATATTTTAGTCTTCGGGGATCCTCCCGCAATGGAAGTTTATAAAAATGGAATAGAAACAATCTCCATTTTAAAGGGCTTTTTAGTTAATTTTTAAGTAAACAAATAATATTATCCTTTCCTCCCGAATCCACAGCACTTTTATCTGATCCAACTGCTATAAAATAGGATAAGTCAAATTTGTCTTTCCACCCTAATGGTCATATCTCTGATACCTTATTTTAAAGATGTCAGTATAAAAAATAAGATTATTACTTATTATTTATTATTTTTATTTTAAAGTATTTAAAAAAGTACTCTAAATTTGTCGAAAAAATCTGAATTGATAAAGAGGGTATTACAAAATAAAATGGATTTTCTTAACATTTGAACACCTTGTGCTTTAAAAAGTGAATCATTAGGAACATATTATTCAAATAAAGTTTTTTCTAATTAAAAATAACCCCCTTAACTATGTGGGTCGAGTTTTTGGACACCTTGAATATTTCTAACAAAATGCAGGGTGTTACAAGTTAAAGGAGCACCACTAGGATCTCGGAAACGGTAAGAGATACAGGGTTGGTTAAATTGAGGCAAAGTTGCGCAATTTTATGCCTTTATAATATGCCGTTCCAAAAATTTATATATTGGCAGCCGTTTGGAAATTATCCGGCAAAAAAAAACACGTTTTATCTTTGAGCCACCATCATCAACTTTGTTTGTTTTGTAGATACGCGAAATATTTTTGTCCAATGATAAAAAAAAATTATATCTGGTTTTAAACTTATTAAACTTGTATTTTAATTAATAATCCAAGGACATATCACACTTTAAATTTATGTCACGTTTCAAATCAAAAAATTCACTATTTCGTCATTACAAATAAAGATTTTATCCCAAACTTTCGGGGAAATTTTCGTTCGCAGGTAACTACGATAAAGTTGATAGGGGCGTTTAATTAAATTAAATTTTAATACGTATAAGTAAATGTATGTAAATAACATTAGTTCCTGATGACTATTAGTTGAATTATGAGTTAACAAAGAAAAATTAATAATGATTAGTGACAGAAAAAAAATGATGCATACTTTAAATAAAAATTTAACATATCGCTTGGAATAAACTCGTAATTTTTAATGAAAAAATAGTGAGTGATGGTTTTCCGGTTCAAAACATCGCATTAATGTAAAGTGTGATATGTCGTGAGATAAAGGAAAAAAACACAAAATGAAAACAAAGTCGATAATGGTGGCTCAAAGACGAAACGTCGTATCTTAAATTTAATGACTTCCATTTATAAAACAGAAAAAGTGGCATGATAATAACAATTATTTGTTTTAAAATATCTCATAAAAAAACATTTCGCAAAATTTTGTTTTTTTTGGATAATTCTAGAACGGTTGCAAATATTTAAATATTTATTATATATATTTAAAACGGAATCTTGTATAACATATATTTGCTAAATTTTGCCCCGATTTAACTAACCCAGTATCTTTACCGTTTTTGAGATCCTAATGGTGCCTATTAAATTTATGACCCCCTGTATAATTTATATAAAAAAATAAATTATAAGCAGTAGATTATTAAGATAAGTATTAAGTTTAAATATTTTTATTATTCTTATTATAAAGAAGTAAAATGCTCTCGCTAATAAGGTAAAAATATAAATAATATTTTTTATTACCGTAAGTATTTTTTTAAATAAAAAATGGTAAAAATCAAGGTCAACAGATGTTGAATAAGCATAGTATTAATAAACCTAAACTTTAAAAAATAAGAAGCTGCTGTACTTCAACACAACTAGACTATATTTTTTATTTTTTCTATTATTTTTGTAAAAAAATTAGATGGTATTTTTACTTATCATTTGAAACCAGTTTGGGATACCTTCTAGTTGACACGTTGTGTAACATTTATTAAAATAATTATTGGTATCTTATCCTAAACATTTTTTTTATTAGGTAGATACGTATAAGTTTAAAAAAGCATTATTGGTCTTTAATGTTGTTTTATAATGTTCACATATTTTTTTTAATATATTTTTAATGTTTTCGTATTAAAACTCTCCAAAAATAAATTCTTGCTCTGCAAGCACTAAATAAAATATCTAAATATTTTATTAAAATAATTTATAACACATAGCATTTACTAAACATAATTAACACAATAATTCAATAATAAAACCTCGTCTCAAACTAAAACAATATTTTAAAATATACTTAGTACTATTTAAATTAAAGGAAGGGATTTAAATTTATTTTTAAAGATTACCAATAAAGTTATTATAAGAATAATTATTATCAAAAAATTATTTTTAATAAAGTTGGAACATTTGACACACAAAAGTCCAAGGTTTCTTATTTCGGAAACACTAAAAAATTCTTACCAATATATCAATTTTTTTTGTATTATGACCTCTCACGAAGGCTTATGCCTAAATACCAATGTACCATGAGTGCCGGGTTAGTGGATGTTTAACCCATTTTTTCCTATTCCGTCAAGGTTATCAAAGCACTGAAACATGCAGTTTTGCAATTCACAGCATCTTTTAGACAACGAAGTAGTGCCACCACGGACGTTATTTTTAAATTGATTAATTATTGATTTTTTTCTTTGTTATTTGCAATATACTATAATGCATATTCATTTTATTTCTATTTAGTAAAGAATATAAAAAAATGTCTACAATAGTGCTTATCTCTATTAAAGTCATATTTTTTTTAACCTAAAGTAAGTTAACTTAAATAACTTAAAAATATAAAAGTTGATTTTTAATAAGATATCAAGATGGGGTAGCTGCCAAAATAAAAAAGGTATGGAAAAATAATGTTGTGGTATATTATGTAATTTCCCTCTATATAAAAAAACAATTTATGGAAAACGGTAATTTTTTGGTAAATTAAAATAAAAGGTTCCCCAAAAAGAGCCAAATAAACATAAATAAAAATATATAGGGTGTTAAGAAAAAACGTAGGTTAGATAATTGTTATACTTTGTTGTAAGGTTAAAGTGATCAGTCGGACATGGTCCGGAATAAAACAACTGTTTCTGGTCGAGGTTCGTAGCAAACTGTGGCTCATTTATTATTCAATGTATAATTACAATTCTCATGTTTGACAGTTAAATATTAAGGGTACGTTCACAATGTTACACTAACTTATCCTGACATCTCCTTTTTATAAAAATTTAAAAGTTTAGTTCTTACATATTATACAATAAAATAGTTACAATTTAAAAACTGGTTTACCTCATCTGCCACTATTGCCTAGTCTACTATATTATAAATATCACAGTTTGTATATCACATAAGACTATAATGTACACTTAAAACTAACTACATTTATAAGCTACAATGGACAACCCTTTTATTTCTTAATTTACAAAGTATACAATTTTATGTAAAATGTACATATGGTATGACAATACTGTTATTTTTAAAGTTAATAATTTATTACAATGAAACTTTTGTAAAGTAAAATCTTGTTTTATCTTATATTTTAAACACAGTAAAATGATATTGTTATTATCTAATTTAGCTTTACATCTTACAAGACATAAGTGGTAATTTAAGATAAACTGTTTGTAAGTTTAGTATAAAGAAAACATTTTAAGAAAATATTTTATGTAAAATATTTAAATTTGAAATTTTATAAAGTTAAACCTAGAAAGTTCTTCTTTATGTAAGGCAGAACATAATTAGATTCAAATATCTGACTTTTCAGATTCGCTTAACTCATATTCAGAGTCTGAATATTTTTTTGGCTTTTTACTTAAGCGGCCTGACCTAGTGATGATGTTACTATCACTAGTTTTTCCCCTTTTCCAAAATTTTCAAAAGTTGATTTCAAAGTTAAAGGTTTGTCAAAACTATTTACATTTTTTTCTAAAACAGAATTAGAAGTAAAACTTTCGTCAGACTTAAAACTGGAGTTACAGTTGCTAAAACTGTCGTCACTGTAGCTACTAGACAAAGACAATTTGCTATTTTCCTCATTCCCTGTGTTGGTATTATGTAAACTTACATTTTTATTAGAAACGTTTATCCCGTGATCATTCCGACTAGAAAAGTTTGTTTTTTCGGTTGAAATATTTAAACTTTTAGAAGAAACTACTGAACTTTCAATAATAGAATTGTCTATATTCTCCAAAACTGGAGAACCTTCACCGAGATTATGTTGAGCTTCACCATAACTAACATTTTGAGAAATTTTTGACTGATTTTGGTGTGAACTTTGCGAAGTCTGAGAAACGTTGAGATCTTCCGAGCTGTTTTCGACAACTTTAAGATACCTGAGGTTCTGATAATAATTATTCTCAGAGAATATTTTTTTATTGAAATTTTGTGAATAATTTTGTGGCTCTCTTGGCAAAAATTTATAAGTTGGTTTAAACTCCCTGATAAATCTACGATTCCTTCGTAAAACTGAACCATTTTCTTATTGTACGAGATATGTTCTTATACCCTGTTGTTTAATAATTTTACCGTTAACCCAAGGTGTTCGTGGCTTTACCTGAATTTTTACCCTCGAATTAATTTTTAAAGGATTTAATTTTATTGTATTTTTATTATAATTTTTTACCATTTGCTGTTGTTTTTTATTCAAGAAAGAGTTATATTTTTTCCTGTTAAAGTTTTTAGAGAATTTTTGTGAGATTTCAGGCAGGGTGGACCTTAAATTACGGTGCATTAAAGCATTAGCAGGCGAGTTTTCGCCGTCCAAAGGAGTTTTTCTCAGATCTAGCAAAGCCAAATAAGGATCTTTTGATCTAAATAGCATTTTTTAAGTAAGTTCTTAACATTCTGGATAGCTCTCTCAACCTGTCCATTAGATTGAGGAAATAAAGGTGATGAAAAGATATGCTGAAACTCCCAAGACTTTTTAAAATTCTTAAATTCCCTACTTTCAAAATTTGTGGCATTATCGCTAACTAAAATTTTAGATATACCAAAGTGCCCGCTGCAAAATGAAGAAAGTTATATGGATTTATTTTGGGGGTGTATGTTACTTAGTTTTTTTTCTCAATGCCTGAGTTGAATCGAGTTGATCAATTAAACGAACGGCGCTTACCGGCCGAGATACATACCCGAAGGCGATATGTCGGTAGCACTTTGATATGAAGAATAGCATGTGTTGCGGGACTGTTAGATAACTATATAGGTATTTATACGTTGCTAATAGTATACAAGGCTTTCTCCCTTTCCTAATAGTAGTCGACACTAGCGTAGCGGGGGCGGGGGCGGAACGCCCCTGGTCCCCGTAGAAAGGGGCCCTCAAAAAATTAAAGAAGAAACTACTCTGTGGGAAAAAACATGGTATACCACTGCTGTGTGTGTCTCTCTTTTTAACGTGACGCCCTTTTTTTGTCAAAATTTGTTATGTATATAAAGGGCCCCACTTATAATTTGGAACACGTTTGTTGTTGTTGTACATGAAGCCCTTTTTTCGTTGTGAAATAAATTGTATGGAAGAAAGGTATGTATTGTCAGGGGTCCATCTACAATTTCGGACACCTTTGTATTACGTGAAGACCTTTTTTTTAAATCAGAAATTTGCATGTAAGAAAAGTTACTTTTGTGAACTCAGGGGTCCCACTTATAATTTCCGCTCCGGCCCCAGAAACCTGTAGCTACGCCACTGACAGCCGACGATGAGAACACCCAGATTTTCAAGTTAGTTTTCTACTCATCTTTTTACAAAATTGTCTTGTGTTTAAATATTAAATTGCAATGGTTTGTTTTGACGGTTAAACACACTTGACCCTGCGATTGTTTGATAAGAAAATTGGTCTTAAACCGTTGGCCGTTTTAAAAAATAAAAATCCCTTTAGAACCTTTAGAGATTTCTGGCTAATAATATAAAACATAAATACGAAGAGTAAAAATGTTTTATCTTCAATTTTTTCAAAATTTGGAGTAAGGTGGATGTGGTTATTCTTGATGTAAAATACTAATACGAACAAAAAAGGTCCAATAAGTGTTGTTTTATGTCAGGACTTTAATTGGTAGTAACAAAATAAAAGCTGTCAAATTTTGATTATTGTGACATAGTAACAAAAGCAAAAACATTTTGTTTTTCCAATTTTCACACGGCTGTGTAGTTTCCTTTTTATATTTTTTAATTCTATTTAGTCCGGTCCTCTGTCCTTCATGAATGTTTTAAATAAATAAATAAACATTTCTCAGAACTGAAAGTCCTTTCTTTACAACTATTTGTTTAAAAAATATGGACGTCTATTATTAATTTAGAAATAGGTATTTTTAAAGCCATATCTAACATACAAATATTTTGTGGAAATTTATTTCTCACCAAGCAAAACTTTTAGGAATAGGTTCTTTTTTCGTAAAGTTAATAATTAAAAAGTTTCCCATTTGGTAAGAACTTTCAAAGAGAGGGTGTAGAATTTAAAGACAGTTATAACATTAAAATATTGTCCAATTTTTATACAGTATGTATTTATATAGTTTGTAACGGTAAAAAGATTACATAAACAGTAAATTTAAAACCTCCACTATGATTTGCTTAAATTGGTAAAGAATTATTAGTAAACATTTTATTACTGAAGTCATCCTGGAAAAAATGTGTAGAAGATATTCACATTTGTTAATTAAAAATTTAAATATTTTTAAGCGTCTACACCACTGATTATGTGACTTCATAAGAAAAGCAGATGGATTGTTAGTACACTTATTTTCGAGCGTACGTACTGTTTAATTGTTAGGCGTTTTATAGATCTAATTAGATTGGGGATGAACACTAAATCCCCAGCCACTTAATACTGCAGGAAAAATTACCCTATTTTGGAATTTAAATAGAACACCAAGCGCATATATCAAATATATTTCGTAATAGAGGTAGATGTGTAAATTCTTTCTTATGCTCCATTATTTGTTTTATGTTATAAAGATTGATAGAGTCATGAGCGTACGTTAACGACCAATTTAAAGGGGTCAAAATTGAAAAAATCATATTTGCCCCCGAGGCGGGGCGCCGGGTCTGTGTGACCCGATGCCTCATGATTCGATTGCAATTTTTACGGACTCTTAGACTTTTAAAAGTCCTAGTTTCTATAAGAAAGAAAAAAGTCTTTTAAGACTTTTTAATTTTTATAACTCTCCCTCAGGTAAGTCCGAAATTTCATAGATTATTTAACTTTTTCCGAGTTAGTCAGACTTGGTCAGAATTATTAAAAAAAAAGGTTTTTTACTCATAATAAAAATAGCCCTATAATATAAAGGGTCCTTTAAAAATGTGAAAATATATATATAGTGTGTCCAAGATAAGGATCCTAAGCATGGGAATCTCAGTACCTATATTGGAGATACAGCTTAGGTTAAATTAGGAAAAAGTTGTATTTTCAAAAGCTTATTTACATGCCTGCTGAGATATTTGGCAAAACGAAAATTTGACTATATGGATTTTATTTTTTCTGACTCTATTTGAAGAGATATAAAAAAACTAATAACACTTTTTCATTGGCACTTTTTAGCTACTACATGATGGTATTTTTAGATTTTATACCCGACGTTTCATTTTCTAGAAACCATCATCAACTTTATTTTTTATATGGCTCGAAAAAAATTACACCCTGTATCTTATCCCATTTTTTATTACAAATTCAACGATGTATCACATGTCATATTTTTTAATTTTTAGTAAAAAATTGAATTTTTTCCAATTTTTTAAAGTTATTTTTAAGTAGGCCTTGCAAACAAATGCTTGAAAGTTAATACCTGTTCCCGTATCTGTAACATAATTTAATATCACTATAAAATTGTATTTGTCGTTATTACCATGTTTGTCGAGTTGTTGTTTTTAGAGCAATTGTTCTTATTGTTACTGTTGCCTTTATTATTGTTTATTGGTGAATAGTTAATATCTATTGTGTTATTATCGTCGAATATGCCGGGTGGCAATTATAGCCATGAAGAAAAATTGAACATGCTAACGTGTTACATTTTGTGCCACAAAAATACTGTAAATACAGCGGAAATGTATCTTTATACATATCCAGAAAGAAAACAGCCATGTAGTTCCATTTTCTTACAGCTGGCCTTAAATTTAGAAAGCCAGTTTTATCTCGAAAAAAGGAACCTTTAGAAGAAATCTCAAATAATGTTTTACAAGCAGTTGTTTAGAACCCTGAGATATCAACTTGGCAAATTATAGAAAATGTAGGAGTAGCCAAATCCACAGCTCAATTTTTTTCTTATGTGCAAATGTTATCAAGTTAAAATGTTTATTACTTTTCATTGTCATTTTAAAACATATTCATAATTAGTTTTTCTTGTTTGCAAAAAAAAAACATTTTTCGAATTTTAACACTTTTATTCTCAAAACAATTTTTTTAATTTTCAAAATAATATTTTTGCGATCTTAAACCCCCTGTATAGCCTACGGCGATTTTTATTATAGCTTTTAGCATTTCTTAACTTTTCTTCGAAATAATAAAAATTAAAAATTTTACAGGTATAGTTTAGTCCAACCGTGATATGTGTGTATATTTTTTGAAGGTTAATGTTTATTATAAATTAGGCACTTTTACTATAATTATCTAAGCATACCTAATCACAGTGCTTTATAAGTTATTTTATTAAATAATATTTAAAAAAAATCTCAAAGATCTTGCTTTGTCTTTGACTAAAAACAATTTTGAACGACTTCACTTGAAACTAACGCACCGACATCCGTCCGGGAAAAAAGCTGCTAGTTTATAAGGTTTATAAATCTTATGTTAAAATATTCGTGTAGGTGCCGCTCGAGACGCCACTGAACTTTATAAATTTATTTAAGTTGGAGCTAAATCGTTATATATGTGATATTAATAAAAAACAATGTTTTAAGAATTTTAACACTTTATATATTTTTTCCCGGGCCCATGTTTATATAAACTTAAAAGAAAATGGGCTCATTAATAGGCCTTTAATTGTTTTTGTATGTGTATAAAAAATACCAAATATATTAAGAGCCTTTATACTCTTACATATAGATTAGAACTACTAACCCTTACACAAGATAAAAAATACACATCATAAGCCTTTTTAATTTTATATTCATAAAACTGATATTTTAATTCACAAATGATAATAGTAAGTTTTAAAACAGTTATTTTATATCACATTCCCTATTTGTTTTTAATCATATTAAAATGTAATTTAAAAATATGACACAAAATAAATTAGAGCTACTTCAACTTTTTCATACCAATCTCAGGGTGGTAATCAGAGTTTTGGTCAAAGCTGGTGTGCTTAAAGCTGTATTAAAAAAAATATATTAAAATAAGGTTAAAAATATGCTATTTTGTTTAGAGTGGCGCAAAATGGACGTTGTGATGTAAATGATTAACAACTTTTTTACATTATAATTTTATTTTCTCTTTTATTTTAAAAATTTGCAAAGAAGGCTTGGGGAATTTAAAATGGGGCAATACACCATAGCAGAAAGGACAAAAATCATCGAATTTTATTATTCAAACGGAAAGTCAGTTATTCTGACTCAGCGGATGTATCGCCGAAATTTTGATATACTGGTTGGACCCTTAGCGCCAAAATCAATCGCTTGGTTGCTAATTTTAAGCAACAAGGTTCAGTACTAGAATACCACGTACAGAGCACACCAACAAAAATACTGTAAAAATGCTCTTAATTCCTGATTTAACCGTGCCGAAATCATGTTGCTTTTCCCATTTAAATAACATGGGATTTTTGGACTTTTTTTTAGACACAAATGAATGAAAAAATCAACTTATCGCATATTTTGATAGAAAATTTAACTCTTTACAAAAAGTTCTCCAACGAATTTTTGTTTAGGTCGCTCCTTTAAGAGTTATTTAGAATCGATCGTTGAGATAAGATTGAGTTGTGGCCATCCTCGGAAGTTTAATAGTTAACCGGCATTTTTAAATAAAACACTCTGTATATTACAATCTTATCTCAACGTTTGACGCTAAATAACTCTTAAAGGAATGACTTCATCGAAAAATCGTAAAATACATTTTTGGTGGAGCGTTAAATTTCTCATCAAAATATGCGGTAAGTAGATTTTTCATTTATTTTTGTCTGAGAAAAAAAATAAAGAAAAAGTTAAAAAATCCCATGCTATTTTAATGGAAAAAGCAATGATTTCGGAATGGTGTAAATCAGGAGTTAAGAGTATTTTTACATTGAATATTTTTTAGGCTATAAACTAATAGTTTAGGGGCGACCCCCTAAAAAAATCGATTTGGGAAATAACGAACACCCTAGTATACGGGAGAGCGTGGAAGAGAGTTCTAAAACATTAACGAGGAGACGTTTGGCACAACTTGGATTATCAAGTAGGTCTCTTTAAAGAATTTTGGCCACATCGCTCATGTTTTATTTCAATTATTTTCAACAATTTTAAAGAAAAACATTTGCAATGTGGCCATAATTCTTTGAAGAAAACCCCTGATAACTCAAATTGTGCCGAACGTCTCCTCGTTGATGTTTCAGGACTCTCTTCCACGCTCTCCGTACAGGTTCAATATTTTCACCGGTGCGCGCTGTAATCTTCCGGCACCAGGAAGGTTCCTCACTGAACCTTGTTTATGAAAATTAGCACCCAAGCATTTGATTGTTGGCGCTGAGGGTCCAACCTATATATTAAAATGTCGGCGATACACCCGCTGCATCTGAATATCTGGCTGTCCGTTTGAAAAATAAAATTCGATTATATTGGTCCTTTTTGCTATGATGTATAGCTCAATCCTAACTGTTCCAAGCCTTTCTAACAAATTTCTAAGACAAAAGAAAAAATAAAATTACATATTAAACATTTACATTATAACGTTCATTTTGCGCCACCCTGCGTTTCAAAACAAATATAAAATTTAATTTTTATGTAAAATTTTTTAAATATGAAAATAGAAATAGCCATAAGAGAATAAAATATAAAATAGTGAGAAATTATGCTAAAAATGAAGGAAAAATTTAATTTAATTCAAAAATGTGTTTCAGCATTTCTACAGAAAAAAATTAACCTTAAAAACACCTTACTCATACAGATGTGGCAATCTGTTGCAGTCATCGAGGATGCATTTGACACTCTTTGTTTCTCCAGCTGTGGCTGTATGGCGACAACGAGGCTTGACGGTCTGTACAAATGTGATATCAATGAAACTACGACTGTACTGTAAAACAAACATGGCAGTCATCGTGGCTGTATCTCATGTTTGACATGGGGAATTTGTTTTACTATAGTGGCTGTACTAGATGGTCTGTAGTAAGTCGCAGTGCGCTGTAATGTTTTGTCTGCATGCGGGAAAATAGCTGATTTGATACGCTCTGGTTGTGGTTGTTTTCGCACCATAGAGACTAAGCAGTGTCTAAATGTAATTTTAACTGTTCAAATGCCACAACTCACTATGAACATAAACTGTATCTTTTTGGTAGCAACTTTTTACTTTAACTGTATGACTATGGGTAGCTGGACTTATTTATCTTTGTATTACCAATGTTTTAACTTGTCGCCTATAAAAATTAAATATTAACATTTTAGAACTAACATAATAAAGAAATATTTGTTTTAAACCAATAGTTTGACTTATTTGTCATAAGGAGTCTACTTGAAAAAAAAGTGATTAAAAACTTAGGTATTAAGACTGTATTATTATTTAAAGATCAACCCAGAATAAAAAAATAAAACAAAAAGAAATGAAGTTAAAAAGAAATACCTTAAACGTTTAATTTATTAGAGAAATAGCCAAAACTAAAAAAAAATATATTTATTCTTCACTTTAACCCATCCAAGTACCATTATTTTAAAGGTAACTTTTAAATCTTTACACCACATTTTTTATTTTTATTTTTAATTGCTGTTGCATCAAAAATCCGTAATTTTTAACATTTTAAAATAAAGATGCAATAGTAGAAATAAAGTGGAGTCACCAAATATCTATATAGAACATCTTACTCATACAGACGTGGCAATCTGCTACTACAGTCATCGTGGCAGCATGGCTGTCTGTCTGTATAGGACTATTGCTGTAATAGGCTGTTACACATGTCACAAGGCGCATTGACTGTACTCTACATATTCATGGCTGTACTGTCTGTCTTAAGGCAGAGAAAAACTGATTTGACACGCATTATTTGTTAAGTTGTGGCTGTACGGCGACAAAGAGGCTGTCACAGTCAGTCAGCTGTCATCAGAGAAGCTGAGTGAAATCTGCTTGCTGTTCAAAATACTACTGCCTGGTATAGTTTTCTTGAGCATAAACTATATTTGGTCGGCAACAGATGTTAGGTATTATGTATTTTTATTTATCTGGTTTTTTTTCAATACAATTCTGTTACTAGTGGTAATTATAGCCTATAAAAAGAAACATTAACACGTTAAAACTTGAATGATACGAAAATAGTTGTTTAAAACGAATAGTTTGACATGTTTTTCATAAAGAGACTTAAAAATAAAGTTATTAGAAAATTAAGAAAAAAATTGTCATATTTATAAACCAACCCAGAATAATAAAAATAAGTAAAACAGAAACCAGGTAAGAAAAGAAATAACTTAATTAATTTGGGAATTGAATTTTAAATCTTTTTCCGAGATATTTTTTTTTATTTTTTATTAGCTATTATATATTTTTTTAATAATTTTAAGAAAAAATATGGTGGTAAAATTAAAGCAAAGTCAGCAAATATCTACAAAAAAGATAGTGAACACCAAGGACACCTTTCTTTTTTTTTTTTTTTTTTTTCGCCCTTTCGGGGTCATCCCACCCAGGCCCGACGACCGCCCCCTAGGTGGTGCACTGAGGCTTATTGTACCTTGACCCCTACTCCTTCCCATTCAACACCTTACTCATACAGATGTGGCAAGCTGCTGCTACAGTCAAGGTGGCTGCATGGCTGCCTGTCTGTATCAGGCTGTACAATAGCTGTAATAGGCTGTAAACTTTGTCACAAAGCACATTGGCTTTACTCTAGGTATGCATGGCTGTACTGTCTGTCTTAAGAGGAAACTGATTTGACACGCATTGTTTATTCAGTTGTGGCTGTATGACGACAAACAGGCTGTAAAACTGTGATTTCAGAAAAGCTGAGCGGAATCTGTTAGCTGTCCAGATACTTCTGTCTGGTATATGGTTTTTTAGCTTAAACTGTATTTGTTTGGCAACAGATCTCTTAGGTAAAACTGTACGGCTGTAGGTATTCGTATTTTTATTTATCTTTTTTTTCAATGCAATTGTTTTACCAGTGTTTTAAATTGTAGCCTATAAAAAGAAACATTAATATTTTAAAGCTTGAATGATAAAGACATTTATTAATACTAAATAGAAAAATTGCTTTTTAATGTTTCAAAATTATTAGAGCATTACTCTACAATTGTTTCGCCTTTCTAGGGCTTCATCAAGAGTACTTCATATACTCTTGATGAAGCCCTAGAAAGGCGAAACAATTGTAGAGTAACGCTCTAATAATTTTTGAAACATTAAAAAGCAATTTTTTCTATTTAGTATTAATATTTAAAAAATGTTTCACAAGAAACCAACTGCGGATACAATTCAGTGTATAAAGACATTTGTTTAAAACGAATAGTTTGACCTATGTGTCATAAAGACTACTAAAAATAAAGTGATTAGAAAATTAGGTATTAAAAAAACTGGAATATTTATAAACCAACCCACAACAGGAAAAACAATAAGTTAAAAATAAATGAGGTATATTAAAATTTTGCCCTTGGCTTTATCTCATCTAAGTATCTTTATTTTAAATTTGAATAATAAATCTTTTTTTCAAAATATTTGTTTACCTTTTCTTTTAATTAAATTTTGCTGTTTTTACATATATAAACTTCATGAATTTTTTTATTTTCTATTATTATTTATAAACTTTATTAGGCGCATGTCCCAAAAGTTTTCTTATCTGACTAAAACATTTTTTTTTAGTACTTTAAAATAAAAATACGATGGGAGGAATAAAGCGGACTGTGCAAATATCTTACAAAAGAAAGAGTTAACCCCAAGAACACCTTAATCATACAGACGTGGCAATCTGGTACCACAGTCATCGTGGTTGCATGGCTATTTGTCTGTATGAGGCTGTAACCTTTGTCACACGGCGCATTGCCTGTACTGTCTGTCTTAAGGCAGAGCAAACTGATTTGACAACTTTTGTTTGTTCAGTTGTGGCTGTATGGCGACAAAAAGGCTGTACAATTGTAATTTCACAGAAGCTGAGTTGTATCTGTTTCTGTTCAAACATTAACATTTAAAAACGTTAATGATAAAAAGATTTGTTTAAAACCCTTAGTTTAAACTATTTGTTATAAACAGACTACTTGAAAATAAATTTTTTAAAAAATAGAAATTAAAAACACTGTAATAATAATAAACCAATCTAGAATAAAAAAATAAATGAGGTTAGAAAAAAGTACATCTTAAACATTCAGCTTAGAAGAATATCCCACCATAAAAAAATATTTGTACTCTACTTTATTCCATCCAAGTACCTTTATTTTAAACGTAAAATTTAAATCATTATTCCAAGATACTTTTTAAGTTTTATTCTTTTTAATACTTGAATATTGTTATTACTGTCTTTTACACATAGATCCCCTTTTTTTATTTAACTATCAAAAGATATATATATATATATTTTTTTATACTAAAAAAACAATTTTGGAAATAAAGTCCGCAAATATCTACAGAAAACTAAAAAGTTAACCTCAAGAACACCTTACTCATACAGACGTGGCAATCTGCTACTACAGTCATCGTGGCTGCATCGCTGTTTGTCTGTATGAGGCTGTACTAGGCTGAATAAATCTGTAAACTTAGTCACAAGGCGCATTGGCTGTACTCTACATAGGCATGGCTGTACTGTCTGTCTTAAGGCAGAAGAAAACTCATTTGGCACACTTTCTTTGTACAGTTATGGCTGTTTAGCGACAAAACGCTGTACACTGCGCACAGCTTTTTGAGCATAAACTGTATTTTTTGGACAACAGATCTTTAGGGTTAAACTGTACGGCTGTAGGTATCTGTACTTTTTTATCTTTTTTTTCAATATAATTGTTTTACCAGTGTTTAAACTTGTAGCCTATAAAAAGAAACATTAACATTTTAAAAGTTGAATGATAAAAAATAGTTGTTTCAAACATATAGTTTGACCTATTTGTCATAAAGAGACTACCAAAACAAGTGATTAGAAAAAAGGATTTAAAAACAACGGAAATATTTATGAACCAACCCAAAATAAGAAAAATAATAAGTAAAAAGGAAATGAAGTTAGAAAAGAAATAACTTAAACATTATTTAATTTAAAAAATAGCCCACCCGGAAAAAAATTATTTGCTCTTTACTTTATCACATCTAGGTACCTTTATTTTAAACGTGAAGTTTAAATATTTTTTCAGAGATATTTTTTTTTAATTAAACATGGTTGCTGTTTTTACATATACATACTTCAAATATTTTTTAAAATTATTATTTATAAACTTTATTAGGCGCATGGCCCAATTTTTTTTTTATTAAATAACTTAATTTTTTTTAAATACTTTAAAATAAAAATACGATGGAAGGAATAAAGCAAAGTCAGCAAATCTAAAAAAAAAAGTTATCCCCAAGAACACCTTACTCATACAGACGTGGCAATCTGCTACTACAGTCATCGTGGCTGCATGGCTGTTTGTCTGTATGAGGCTGTACTATTGCTGTAATAGGCTGTAAACTTTGACATAAGGCGCATTGGCTGTACTCTACATTTGCATGGCTGTACTGTCTGTCTTAAGGCAGAGGAAAACTGATTTGACACGCTTTGTTCAGTTGTGGCTGTATGGCGACAAAGAGGCTGTACCACTGTATCTGTTTGCTTTTCTAGATACTACTGTGTGGTATACGGCTTTTTTGAGCATAAACTGTATTTTTTGGCAACGGATCTTTTAGGTAAAACTGTACGGCTGTAGGTATCTGTACTTTGGCTTTTTTGTGACACGACTGGCTTAAGATTGCTTTGGCCTGTCGCCTATAAAAAAGAAACATTAACATTATTAAAATAACATAAGCTTTTCTTAAATAAAACACTGAGATATACAAGATTACGTAAGCCTTTATTAATAAACACATTATACAACTAAACTTACATTTGCCGGGACTTTAATGGGGCTGACTTGCGGTCAGGGCAAAAGACTGATGGGGCCCCCACTTGGTTACACGCTTATATGGTTGTTTGACCAATTGTGCGGTTGGCCCCCGAAAACTACCATCAAAAAAATATAGATTATATTAATTAATATGTATGTATCTATTATCACTAGCTTCTATTTCTATCTATGACTATGGAACTAATTAACATTAAGAAAAAGGTTCATTTTTGGAAATGATATCTGATATCCCAATGCCCTAAAGGTCTCTCAACACTGCTGCTTCCGGAAAATAATTTTTACATCTTTGGTTGCATGCAAACATAAAACTGAATCTGGCAATAAAAACTGTTAAATTAAAATTAAAAACAAAACAAAGATACCTTTAACTAGACATAGGATCCTACATTAAGTTTGAAAATTATCCAGATCGCTGGAAAAAAAATATAAAGTCAGTATTTACTATTAAAAAGCAGCAAAACCGTTCAACAACAAAAATCCAATAATGTGTTTTTTTTTGTGTGTTTAAACAGTTCTAATTTTTTGACAAGAAGCATTTCTGGTCATCGTCAAATGAAAAATTATGGTTTTTAGGTTTGAAACCCCTTTCAATGATTTTCCACATTTCAACTACACACAAAGCATCATCATCAAAAATTTTAATGTCAGAAACTTAAAATAATAATAATAGTCCCTGGGCCAGTAATGAAATGGACTTCATTATAAAAACACTTTTAAAACCTTTTCTAGGGGTGTTCCATTTGACTAAACTCAAGATATTTACTTAAATGCAATAATTAAAATTAAATGTTTAAAAATATAATTTAGAAATTATTGAACGTTAAACTTGACAAAAATTATTAAAAACTTTAGGAAAATGTCTTCTGAAGACGCCTCGTGCGATAAAAACGAAACGTCCAAAAAAATTGATATTGAAGTCCTCCAAACCCAAAACCAAGATTCAAGTTTTATTAATCTTTTTGTAAGACACTTTTTTAACAAGTGAAAGATATTTCTACAACAAAGAACTAACAGTGAAGAGCCTAGTCACACTTTTAGTTCTGTGATGCAAACCTTTAAGAAATATTTTTAAAAAGCTGAGTGAACTTTTGACGTGTTATATAAAATCATTAATTGCATTAGTGCATACCAACATCTTGAGTAGACAAAATATGTTACTAAATATCTTAAAATTTTAAAAGAATTTTGCATTTTTTAAATAAGTAATTTATTAGGAATAATGTATCCAAATTTAAATTGAGCATGGATTTTTATACACAAAAATAAACCTTAACATATTTTAAAGATTATACAAAAAATAATACAAAAATAATTTTCCTATAATGGTTTCTAGCTTTAATATGCTGCAAATCTTTATTTGAAACTAATTTAAAAAGAAGCGTAAAAATATCTTTCACTTAAACAAAAATTAAGAAAGTAAAACACATTAAAAACAGCAGAAAATAAAAAAATAATAAATCATAAAATAAAATATTCATGCCAATAAACTTAATTTTAACTGAAACTTATTGAAATTAAGGTAATTTTAACTGAAACTTACTGAAATTTGAATGTTGATTATTGAGAATTATTTCATGCCAAACATTGACAAGGCTTCGAAATTGAATGTCAAGTTTATAAATTCAAATGGTAAAAAAATCAGAGTCTCAAAAAGAATAATAAAATCTTGCATCTACATTATGTCTTTGTTAAGTCATTAATATTCTACAAGATCCTAAAACTAAATCAAAGCTTGCCCACAATTACATAGCAAAATTTTTCAGGTCCAAATTAATACCTTAAGATTTGTTTAACTTGTATTAAATTAAAAATATACAGGGTTGAAAATCAGTATTTATATTTGAGAAGATCAGCCCTTAAAGAATTTATCTTGAAAAGCTGAATTTTTCGAATGTGGAAAATTTATTAGACATTTTGAAATTATTCGTTTTAATTTATTATGTTAAAACTTTAAATTAAAGAAAACTAATCATAACTGTTTTTATATTATTTTCAATTAGAATTTCGTCATAAAATTAAATGCAAGAGCATCTTCCAAAGCATGACCATATACTTACCACCCTGTATATAGTCAACTAACAGAGTCTTTGATATGAATATACAAGGGGTGTAAGAAAAAGAAAAATTATTATTACAAAAAACAAAAATAAAATTCCTAATTGTGGTAAGAAAAAACTATAACTAAAAAAGATACAAACTACTTTTTTGGAGTCACTGGTGTATTTTTAGGAGCGTGATCGACTGCGACTCCTCGAAGCCTTTTGTCTTCGGGACTCTTGGAGCGAGAATGGTCCCTCGATTTTGATCTGGATTCCCGTTTTGAGCGCGAACGATCTCTTGATTTTGATCTTGATTCTCGCTTGGATCTTGACCTTGAGCGGGATCGTGAAGCTGATTTGTCCTGCAATAAAAGATATTAATTATAAAGTTGTTTATTAATTTTTAAAAAATTATAGTGTTGAGAAAAATTTTGTTATATTATCATAAAATTTTGGTGTAAAATTAGAAACACCCTATGTGGGACTAAAAGAGCAAAACTCACCTTAAATCTCTTTTCGGGCGACGCACTTTCACTTCTAGATCTGGACCTCTTCACCGACTTCCTTTTGGACGGTGAGCGGCTCTTGCTTCTCTCTCTGGAACGATCTCTGTCTTTTGAGTCGTGGCGGGATTCGTGAGAACGACGTGATCGTGAACGGTCACGGGATCTAGAACGAGAAGATTTCTTGTCTTTCTTTGAGAGAGAACGAGATTTGGATCTGAAAGTAAAAGAAAACAATGGTTAAATTTACCTTACAGATAAAATGATATTCATTCCTTTACATTTTTATTTAAATATACTGAATGACACCGGATATTTTTGGCCCCAATTTGTGTGTAGTTTTTAAGAGCGACTATTGAAAATTTTGCAGTGTAATAAAGGTATAAGCTTATTTTTATTTTATGATCACAATCCCAGAATCACTTTTTATTTAACTGAAAGTACCATGAACTATCTTACTTTAAATACAAATGCCTACTTTGTATCTATATTTGTGTTTTCTATAAAAATTTTTTTAGAGATAATATCATGCAAGGTGTTTCTTTACAAAGGGCGGCCAGAAATTACTAAAATAAAGTCAAGTACCGCTATTATTTCGGCCTTATTATTTTTTATTTTTTTGCCAAGTAGGATGTGAAGATCAAAAATGACCTATTTTATTGTCACAGGCAGTGATATTTTTCATTATAGTTATTAAATCTCCCACATTTCATAACCGAAAAAATTTAGAGTTTTTAAACATTTTGAGATTCCTATTTTATTTTATATTTTAATTCTACACTAAAATCCGCTTTTAATAACCTTGTACAACATATTGTTTATTTTCAAGATAATACACACACACTAATTATTTATGATTTTCGAACCACAGAATTTATAAATAAATATGACCACCATCTTAAAAATAAACAATATATTCTGCAATGTCATCAGAAACAGAATTTTGGGTAGAATTAAAATATAAAATAAAATAGAGCTTTTTGCGTTTTAAATATTTGGAAAATTTCGAATTTTTACCTTATAAATTATATTAAAAACTGAAATTACCAAATTTAATTGATTAATCAAAGAAAACAAAATAGAGGGTGGCCATTTAAAAACGAAACAGCTAATTTGAGGCGCTCTAGGTCATTTAAGGAAAAAAGCGCGGACCCGTCAATTTTTGTTTTAGGAGAAAACATTTTTTGCCAGTGTTACCCCCTGAACTGCAACCCTCTAGCAGGGGTGGAACTCACCCCTAAAATCTGTTTCCCCTATAATCAAAAAGTGACTGGTCCGAGCGTTTTTCCTTAAATTACTTGTAGTTCCCAAAATTAGCTCTGTTTCGTTTTCAAATGGCCACCCTGTATATCACTGCCAGTGAAAATAAAATAGATATTTTTTATTTCCTCAGCAAAAAAATCAAAACAGAAATATTGGCAGTACTTGATTTTCTTTAAAAGTAATCCCTAGTCACCAGTTTGAAAAAAACATAATAAATGATGTATCGTTAATTTAAGATTTCTATAGAGAAAACAAATATAGAAAAAGTAGACACCTGTACTTAAAATAAAAAGTTTATGGTACTTTCAGTTAAACCGGAAGTTGTTTTGAGGTTGTGAAAATGAAAAAACCAACTACTTATGCTTTTATTACCCTGAAAATTTTTTAATAGTAGCTCTTAAAAACTAAAAAGAAATTAGGGGTAACATATCTGGTGTTACCCAGTATATCGGGTGCCAATGAGAACATTCTCCGGCTGATATTTTTTTATTTCTTTATCGTACTGAAGAAACTTGGTGGGGTTGTTAGACTAACGAAAAGTCATTTTGAGGTGTATATGATAGGCTTCTACGACCTCCGGTTGCACCGGAAATGACTGGAACTTTTGATTTTTAAATGGTACACCCTGTATTTTTTTTTGTTTTTCGGATTCTCCAGATCATTATTGGTCAAAATACAATATTTTTAAAACAAATTTTTGTCAAATTTTATTTTTAAATTAATAATTTTTTATCTAGAGTGCCAAGATCATTCTAAAATCACTCCTCATACTTTATTTACTTTCAGAAAAATACGAAATCGATTTTATCTTTTACTAGACGGCTCCAAACTTCATTTTTTAGTTTTTTTACCCTAGGTCAAAAACCAAAATAGAAACATATCACTTTTATAATATTTTTAAATGCAGTACTTCAAAGCGAATCCAACGATGTAAAAACACAACTACTAATTTTTTTTTAAAAACAACATTTATTATGTGGGATTATCTTTTGATACTGAATGGCATACGTCGCAGTTGTCATAGTTGCCATGAAAACTGAAACTAATAGAATATGTTGTAAAAACAATTGCTTGTCTTCCGTTAAAAGTTAAAAAAATATAAAAACATTAGTTTTTACAACATATTCTATTAGTTTCTGTGTTCATGTCAACTACGATAAGTACGACGTACGCCATTCAGTATTAAGAAAGATCGTTTTCCTACATAATAAATGTTGTTTTTTAAAAGATGAGATCGCTTTGAAAAAAATATATACAGGGTGTCTCATTTAAAAATCAACCCAGTCATTTCCGGTGAAACCGAAAGTTGTAAAAGCCTATCATATACACCTAAAAATGACATTTCGTTAGTCTAACAACCCCACCAAGTTTTGTTAGTATCGATAAAGAAATAAAATAATGGCAACCGGAAAGTGATCTCGTGGGCACCGGGTAAAGGACTGCTAGAAGAGAAATTATTAATTTGTTACCTGGAGTGACTTCTTTCCCTGCTATCAGCACTTGAACTCCTACTTCTTGACCGACCCCTCGAACGAGACCTCTTGGCGCTTTTATCTTCGATCAACTTAATACGTCTGCCATTTAAAACAGTGTCGTCAAACTTACGGATCGCATTCTTCATGTCATCATAGCTAGCAAACTCTACAATGCCTTCGTTTTTGTATTTTTGTGGGCATCTGCAAATGTAACCTCACCAGCGGGTCTTAGGTAGTCTTTAAGATCTTGCCAGGATACGCCAGAGGATAGGTTTTCGACAAAAATTCTGTAGTTAGTTCTGACAGGGGGTCCTTGTCTAGGTCTGTGGTCTCTAGTGGAGAACCACTCTTGATCACGGCCTCGAGGTCTTCCGCGAGCCATCTCAACACTGACGCGCATGCCAAGTAGTTTTTACCATGTAGTTCGTAGACTGCATCTTCTGCATCTCTATAGTCATCGAACTCAACAAACCCATATCTGAAATAATTATTAATTTAATAATTAAAAAAATACAGAAAAAAATAAACGGTAGATATCTTGTTTAAAAATATTTATTATCAAACTTAAAAATCAAATTATAACCTTAAAGCTATTTACTAATTTGTTTCTTACAAAAATTTTTGATTTAAAGCTAAACTGGCACTAAAATTTTATTTACAGATTTTAAAAACCCGTTTTTCCATTTATTCTACTCCTTTTTTTTATTTAATTGCAAAGTTTCACTTGTAATCACTTTAATACTTACTTTAGCGGGCCATGATGTCACTGTATGTGTATACATGGTTGTTAAATTTTTAAAGTAAACCTTTGCAATTTAGTTTAAAAAATAAAATAAATAAATAAATAAAGAACAGGTTTTTAAGGGTGTAAAGAAAATAATATTGTCTGCCACTTTAGCTTTTAATCAATAAGTACTGATGTGCAACAATAAAAGATAAACTTATGAATTCTGAATAATGATGTATTTAGTATAAGTCACAGTAGTATATCACCTGTTAATAACATGTTAATCCAGTGTAACAATTTAGCTAGGGAGCATAACTTTGATATATTTCACACAAAAAGCAAACAGTTGCAAGGAATATTCTAAATTGTCTAGTTGGTATGTCTTGTGTTGTATAGTTGTAAGATTAAAAGTTTTCAGATTTCTGATCAACACCTCCCCACAACTCCTGTATACAAAAAAATTAGTCAAAAACTTTCAAGACCGTACCAAACTTCATACTTACACAAAAATTGATCAAAATTGACATTGTTATATCAGACTTTAAAATTAGAAGAACTATTGAGAAAGCTAAAAACACAAAAGTAATAACTTTTTTATCTACCTACACCTTCCAAAGCTGAAAGACCGCATAAATCTGCATAACATAACCTGAAGTGTAAAAAAATTGTAGGGTCAAGTGGGGTAAAAATGAGACAATTTTTAAAACTAAAAAAAATAAACAAATATTAAAACTTTATAATCTTTTTTCTTTAGGTGTTAGAACAGTTAAAGGTGTTTTATTTATGGTCATCAATTGTGTATTTTTAGTTTTATAAATATACTTTCTTGGCATTTTTAAGCCACCTCTGAAATGCTCAAATTTTGGTGTATTATTTTTACTTCAATAGATGTCTCATTTTTACCCCTTAATGTGTCTTAAATTTACCCCTACTCTTATACTCTGCTTGAAAAATACTAATATCAAGAGTGTCAGATGTGCAACCTTTCACCTGCAACGCGATTTTAGCATAGTGAGTATCTGAACTGTTTAAAGACATACAGCAAAAGTTAAGAAGGCGAATTTAAGAGTTTTTTCTATAAAAAATGGATTTCCAGATATGCCTAACTAATTATAACAATAATATTTTATTACATGTATTAAAATATTTTATATAACTAAATCCATAGAGGACCAATGATTAATATTGAGAAAATTTTGATCTGTTTTTATATGTTAGAGGTGTCTCATTTTTAATCAAAGAATAAAATGTCCTATTTTTACCCCACTTGACCCTATAATTTTTTCACACTTCAGGTTATGTTATGCGGATTAGCAGCTGTTCATGGATCTTGCGGCCCCTGTTTGGTGTTTATGGGAATGTGTATAAATCACAGCTTTACTGAAATTTCAAAACTATCAAACAGAAAATAAGCTACTATTACCAAAATTTTAATAAAAACTTAGCTAGAATTCTTGTTTGGTTAAAATGGCTTTTACACCACTCTTAGTGGTAAACATCTAATGTATCACAAAAGTTTAACTCTTGGTTTAACTTAATTGGTATATAGGGTTTTTTTGGGGTGCTAAGCACAAATCTGAAAGAATTTTTGGCGAAAATGTTTAATTCTCGAGATATCCATTATCAAAGTTAAAATTTAAACTAATCTTATTTTCACTATTCCCCCTTCTTTTTGCACAGAATTGTGCTGTGTTGATTTAAAGCTAAAGGGGCACACAATATTGGATTTTCATCTCTTAAAACCCCGATTTTCTAGGTATTTTACACCTTTTATCAATTAAATTGGGAAAGTTCATTTAAAAACGATGCAACCAGGTATACACAGTGCCATTATATTCTGCTCTGACTGAAAAAGTATAGTTAACTATGCAATTTAACGCAAAAAATGTAAAATACGTAGAAAAACAGGGTTTAAAACGGAAAAAATCCAATTTATTGTGGGCCACTTTAGCTTTAAATCAAGAATTGTGTGCAAAAACAAGGGAAATATACTAGCCGTCCAACGGAAAAACACCGTACGCTAATAGGCTTATAATATACACATACGGTGTTTTTCCGTTTGACGGCGGTATAGTAAAATTAAGATTAGTTTAAATTTTAACTCTCATTACAGTTATCTCGGGAACTAAATTTTTCCGCCAAAAATTCAGTGATAAGCGTCCCTAAATACCCCCACATACCAAACTTCATGAAACTCAAATTGAGGCCACTTTATACAAACATTTTTATGTTTTGCCTTCACAATAACCCAAGTTAAAGTTCTTTGTAAGATAATCTAATATTGTTTAGAAATCAAACAACGCCGACCGATGATACAAGCTACGCACATGGACAATGGAAATATTTATTACTTACCCATTTTTAATCAAAACATCACGAATTCTTCCAAATCCTCTAAAAAGTTCTCCAAATCCCTCTCCCGAGTCTCGTAAGGGATTCCACCGACATATACCCGTGAACTCATCGCAATTTCACGAAAATTACGGGGCCACGCAACACTTTTACCGCCAACGAATTGTTAGGTTACCTTAGAAATATCGAGTTATAGGATTATTTTAGGTTTACTACAGATGAATTTCAAACAAGAAATGATTTTAACTGAAACGTGAAAGCCTCCTTTACCGTTTTAAAAGGGGTGCAGGTCAGAAATCGACCTTAATTAGATAAATTTCGGTTTTTACCTGCAAATATGACACGACGCTTACAAAGAGAACGCGGTCGAACGAAACCTACATAACCCAAGATTTCGATCGATCAATTTTGTCTCGTGGTCAGGTACAAAAATGCCATGTTCTTTATTTAATTTATAAAACAAGAAAAGGACGGAACTAACCCGACTGGGAAAAAATATGTAATGCCCGTTAAAATTTTGACAATTTTGTTGCAAACCACTTGAGGTCTCTGCACGGAATCAATATCTGTCCTTTATTGCTCTTAGTGATAATACCCATTATTCTTCGACCAAACTATTTTAATTAATAATATCAATGGTATAATTTAAACATTATATATAAAAACACAAGTAACAGGGATTAAAATAATCTGTCTCGGTTCTATATTTTTCTTGTCTTTTACAGGATTATTTCAACGTCAAAAATGTATGTAAAGAAAACATTATTTAATATCTTTTAAGCTACTTCTGTATATTGCAGTTAAAACTCAAATTTAACATAAGCAGAGTGGCGCAGTGGAAGCGTGCTGGGCCCATAACCCAGAGGTCCGTGGATCGAAACCACGCTCTGCTATAACTTTTTTAATATCAATTATAGTATTTTCAATGTTTGCCACAGTTGTATTCCTAACTCTTAATTTTTGGTTACAATAACACTAGGATATTAATTAAAAAAAGAAACAAAGTTATTTAAAAGTTTCATAACATGTATCTTGAAAACAATACATTTGCGGACCTTTGTGTTTATATGAATCAGCCCTTAAATTTTTACCGACATATGAAACACTCTGTATACAGGGTGTTGATTAGGTATATTAAAAAAAATAAAATAAATGTATTTCTCCGAATCATATAAAAAGCCTGTTTTTGTTACAAACAAAATGTTAAAACTAACTAAATTAATACTATAATAATTGTTTAACCAGGGCCGAATTAAGATGTGTGGAGGCCCCGGGTGATTGTTACTAGCCATTTAGCTGAAGGGACCCGGAATAGAGGAAATTAATTTTGTCCTAGAAAAATTTTGAGATGCAAAAAAGGTCTTTATTACCTTTATAAGTGCTTGTGTAAAGTCAGGACCCCCTCCTAACTTTTGGTATTTTTTGATTTTAGTAAGACAACATATATGTTCTAAAGTTGGGCGCCATTTTGAAAACTAAATTGAAAGGGTGTCTTGTGGCACATCATTTTAAAGCCCCTGACAAGTACTTTACACTCCTAGAATATAAAGTCAATACATTTACCTCAGCCGTCCTCACATCAAATTTTAATATCAAATCGGCAAATTAGCAAATTGGCGGCAGACAAAAAAATGTCTTTTGGAATGATCTACTGATTTCATACAAAATTACCCGCTGCTACAAATAAAAGACACTGAACTGTATTTTAAAATCATTTTTTAAAACTTCGTTATTAAACAGTATTCCAGCATATAGTATAAGTGGTGGCAAACTGTCAAATCTAAATTAATTTTTTAATAAAAAAATATAATAATTTAATTAAGATTACAGATTTTTTACATCTCCATAGTTGTCTTTTTCGTAGACAATATTTAATACTTATAGATTTGTCTAGAATGACTTAAAAACATGCTTCATCAAGAGAGAGAGGAGTTTTCAAACTTGTACAATTATTGGGTATCATTATTATCTATGATATTTCAGTATTCTAGAATAAGTACTGTTTTATTTTTATGGTTTAAATAAATTATGTACTTACGTTAAAAATAGTTTGTTTACTGGACTTTTGTATGAATTTTTGTGTGGTGGCTTTTTGTTTAAAATTATAGTGTTTTTTTCCACAAAAAGCTAGTGGCTCTAGTTCATACAGACGCGAAAAGCGAATTGCAAAAGCGAACATTTGGTCAAAAAATTCGCGTTTTTTTTCATGTTTATACCTTTGCGAAATTCACCGAAACGCTAGGCAACAACATAAACTACAAATTTCGATATTATTTTTATTTCGGTGGTGACGCCACGCTAGGGTTCTTTTGAGATTTTCTTGGTTTTTCCTTTTATTAATCTAACATTTCTCTGTTGTGATGAATAAAGAATATAGCACACCTATTTGGCAACAAAGACGTAGAAACGCTGCAAATTTATAAAATATATAATATAAATGAAAAGGGCTAAAAAAGTTAATATAAATTCAAATATAAAAACACGAAATACTTAAGAAAATGAACACAAAAATAACGTTCCCAACAGCTATTAAAATGACATAAAAATAACAATAACAAATTTGTTTTTGATATGATATATGACAAATAACCTCTTGTTTCTACGCATGTGCGCACGCGAATATTTGCCATAAATTGAAATGATCTCAAGTTTCCCGCCCACCAGATTTTAAATTTTGCGAATTCTCAACATCTTTAAACTATCTTTGTTTTGAATTACCTGCCTTTAATGTTATGTGAAATTGACCAATGAGAATGAGATTCGCGTTTCGCAATCGCGTCTGTATGAACTAGCTTTAGCTTTTTTATTTTGCCAACCTTGATTTACATACAAGAAAATGGCGGTACCTAAAAACATAACCTGAATACCTGATTTGGATGGCCATATTTCCAAAACCAAATAAAGTTAGATATATCTTATGTAGTATTTTTTTAGGTTCTTTTAAATATATTTTTAATCGTGATATAATATACAGGGTGCGTCATTATTATTTTTTTGTCCCACCCTGTATATTATTACCAATATATCACCGTTAAATAGATCCTTTAAAGAGCTGAAAACACCACATTAAGTGTATCTCTTTATTGGTTTTGAAAATATGGCCATCCAGATAAGTTAGGTAGTCAGTTAATTTTCAAATTACGGTCTTTTTTAGTAGGTAAATCTATTTTATATTCTGAGTCTTAAAATAATGTGCCGCAAGACCCCCTTTCCATTTATTTTTTTTAATCGCGTCCAGAAAGCCGTTATGGGGGTCCGGAAAAGATTGTTGTGGGGGCCCGGGGCTATATAGCCCCGCCGTTCCTTCCTTAAATACTTTTCTGTATGTAACGACAACAACAAATACCAAAGAAAATTAAGTGTTTATCTAGACTAGAGAATTATACTAAATTAGGTCTTTACAATTTATTGCTTATTAAAAAATAAACAAGTAAACACCCTGTATAAAGCAGGTTAAAAAGTTTCATTTTAAATTTAAATATAAAGAAAAATCCACGATGACGCTTCTCAATTCTCCCCTTTTACCTACAAAAATTTATTTAACTTACTATGCCTGCTCTTTTATTTACAAGGTACAGGAAAAACGACGAGGAAAATTTAAAAATGCCGAACAACTACACGGGAGCAAGGCGTAACTGATAATATATTTTCACGAAATGGTTTCAGAAGGTGTTTCTTGCTGGAAAATGAATGGAAAAACAGGCATTTGAATAGGTTTTATAGGATAAATTCTGCGTCTTTAAATATTTAAGGGATTTGATAAGGAACGGTAATAGAATAGGGAAGGAGTTTGCTTTTTAATGTTGGTTTAGTTTTTTGTCTGGTCAAGAAGTTGATTTTCTGCGAAAAATAGTTTTAAGGTAAATCGCAAATATAATTGATGGCCTAAACGATCCGGAATACTATCTAAAAAAGACGTATTTAGGTTTTTTTCTGCAAAAAAAATACAATAGTTATGAACAAAAAACTGAGAAAAAATGGCTGTCCAGCTTTTTGCCAAAAGTTCAAAACTATGAGTGATAGCTTAAGCGCCTTTACACACTAAGCCGGTTTTGACGGACAGGGAAATGAAAAAATTATACGAAGCCTTTGAGTTTGGCGACTTTCCCCGTTCTCTGCGTATGAAAGGTTTCATTTGACTCCATACACTTCGATAGCATTAGTCCGTCGCCCGTCTTCCGTCTTTCGCTAATATGAAAAGGCAGTTACAGTCGCACCTGAGGCATATTTGTGTGAAATAGGCTTATCTGCGACCTGTTCATCTGCGACCGATCATTAAAAAGCAATAAAACCGACCTATAAGCGACCTATGGATTTAAATAAGAGTGAACCCCAATGGGGCATAAGCAATGTTGCCAAGTTGTTCATAAACTTTTCCCATCCAGTTGTTTTCTTTTTGTGAAATATTTTAAAAAGTACAAAACTTGTAGATACATTTTTATTATTATTTATTTATTGCATATAGCGGCCTACAAATTAATGTAAATATAAAATACAAGAATATACGTATTGCAATATATGTATGTGTGCATTTGTTTTGGGTTTAATTATGGAATTAAAAAAAGGCGTTGCTTACCAAAACTAACCATTCGTAAGTGTGTATTAGTCTTGTGTTTAATTAAGTACCTACCTTTAGTACCCTTTTCTGATTCTAAAAATATATTTAATAGTCCACCCATATTTTGGCAACAGTGCGTCTTAAATTCGCATTCTAGACTCACCAGGTAGAAAAATGAGGGTTTGCAAAATTCGGCCGCTAATACGCCGATTTTATTATCGGTCGCTGTTAGGCCGACACCATTTGTGTACCCGGAGAACCTGGGGCAGGAGGGTCAGTGACTGACCCCAGCTTTTTTCACTTAGATGTGGGGAATCAGCGTTTAACCTCATAATTTTGGGTAGATAGTAAAAACCCTTTTATAAAAATAAATTAAAATGTATGTTTAATGCAGCAATATTGTTATTTTGCAGTTTATTTTATTTATTTCGTGGTTGTTTTACGAAGACTTTTTGTCCCAATTTGCTTTTAGGATTATCAAGTGCCCACTACTTGTTGGATTTTCAAAATATTATACAGTGTGTCCAAGATAAGGATCCTAAACATGGAAATCTCAGTACCTGTTGGAGATACAGCTTAGGTTAAATTAAAAAAGTTGTGGTTATTTACATGCCGTTTAAAAACTTGGAAAATTTTCATGGCCTGCTGAGATATTTGTCAAAAATGGAAATTTGACTATATCGATTTTATTTTTTTTTGGACTTTATTTGAAGAGATATGAAAAACATAACACTTTTTCATTGGCATTTTTAGTTATTACATGATGGTATTTTTAGATTTTATATCCGACGTTGCGTTTTCAAGAATCCATTATCAACTTTATTTTTTTATATGGCTCGAAAGAAAAGTACATCCTGTATCTGATCCCATTTTTTATTACAAATTTAACGATGTATCACATGCCATATTTTTAATTTAGGTTAAAAGAAAAAATGCATTTTTTTATTTTGTAAAAGTCTTTTAAGTAGGCCTTGCAAACAAACAAATGATTTGACGTTAATACCTGTTACCGAGTCTGTAACATAATTTAATGATATGATAAAATAGTAATTATCGTTATTACCCTATTTGTCAAATTGTTGTTTTTAGAGCAATTGTTTTTATTGTTACTGTTGTCTTTATTATTGTTTATTGGTGAATAGCTAATATCTATTGTAATATTTTTGTCGAATATGCCGGATGGCCATTATAGCCACAAAAAAAGTTTGGCATGCTAACGTGCTACATTTTGTGCAGCAAAAATAAATAAAGGTATCATTTCTGCAGTTAATGAATTATGGTAAATAAATGGACCTAGTATTTTAGTTCCTAAAATTCCACACCACATATTAAACCCAAAACGTTCTTGATGTTTCGATATTTTCTTAACACGCGGATTTTGTTGAGCCTAGTAATGCGTATTGCGACGGTTGAAGATACCATAATTAGTGACATTAGTGACCATACTTTCGTCGGACCATATATTTTTTTTTTTTTTTGAAGAGAAATTTAAATTATTTCTACACGTGCGTGTAAGAACAATTGCTCTAAAAACAACTCAACAAGCAGGGTAATAACGACAATTACTGTTTTATCATGATATTAAATTATGTTACAGACACGGTAACAGGTATTAACGTCAAAGCATTTGTTTCCAAGGCATACTTAAAAGTACCTTTAAAAAAATTAAAAAAATGCAATTTTTCTTTTAACTAAAATTTAAAATATAATATGTGATACATCGTTGAATTTGTAATAAAAAATGGGATCAGATGCAGGGTGTACTTTTTTTCAGCCATATAAAAAATTTAGTTGATCTAAAAATACCATCATGTAGTAGCTAAAAAGTGCCAATAAAAAGTGTTTCTTTATATCTCTTCAAAGAAAGTTAAACGGCATGTAAATAGGCTTTAAAAAACACAACTTTTTTCTAGTTTAAACAATGCTGTATCTCCAATAGGTACTGAGATTCCCATGCTTAGGATCCATATCTTGGACACACTGTATAAGGAATATAAACTTATATATGAATTTATTTAAAAACCCATGGGGCATCATCTCCAATTGACTTATACATAGTATAGAATTATTTGTAGTGTATCGTTCTTAATTTTTATGTCCTGAAGCTAGAATAGACAAAAACATCTTTTTTTGAGAGATTCCTTGTTTTCCCTAAAAGAACAGTGCAAATGTGCCTTTTTTGGGCAGAACAATTCATTTATTGTAAAATATTTTTTAAGATAGTATTAACACTGATCTCGATGGATTGACAATGTTATTACCTGCGCAAAACAAAAGTTATATTTCATGGGCAAAAACAGGTTTGTGCTCAAGAAAATCGAGGGGAACGCGCCTGGCGCCAAACAGGGTATCCGCATTATCGGAAAGAATTTACGACGCCTTCTCTGGGTTTCTCGTTCGAAGTACGGTGGCTAATGAGCGTCACGATCAGAACGCGGACGGAGGGTACGGAGTGCCGGTGGTGTTGTATTCTCTCAGTGCGCATGTTCGTCCACCCTCGATTTGTTTACTGCGCGACGTCGTAAAAATCCGAAAAATGCTTCTGCGTCACTGCGGATCTAACTGTGGGTTATCTATGGGTATTAACACATACCTCTTAATCTTTCAGTTCTGTGGGGTATTAACTACTGCAAGCTTCTTTTTAGTAATTTACTGGTTATATTACGACCGCTGTTAGTTGCAAACACTTCATAAGTAAGCCTATTTGCTATGCAACTTATCTCAAAAACGCTGTTTAAGCCAGCACTATTTGCAACCAACTTAAAAATTTAGCATGTATACACTTCTAAAAAGCTATAGCAAAAAAACTACGGTGGGGTCAGTAACTGGCCCCTGTGCCCCAGGTACGACTGTTAAATATTATACAAGTTCCTTAAAGACCAGGAAATTTCTTATTTCCGGAATTTTTCTGAAATTTTAGCCTGAATATTTATAATTTTTATTTAACGTTAATAATCGGCTTACGCGCGGCGTTTTCGGCATGGGCGATCCGCCACTGTAGAGAGCATAAGTTTTAAATAAATTTTAAAGCAATTAAATAATAATTAAAAATTTTAAAACATTTAGTGTCATCTAGACACTTTAAAGAATATAATATTGCGTTAATAAAAGTTGTATCATTTTTATATATATACATTGAATACGGGTTTCATTTCATTTACAAAACTTGATATAGTTAGGTAATTTTTTTGGGTTTATTATTTTGGTAATGTAAATTATTTAAAGTAACAAAAAAAACAAGATTTTGTTTAAATAATATTAATTAAAAAAAATCTAATTAATAAAATATTAAACACAAAAAAATGCATTACTTTATTAAATACCTACCTAAATGAGAAGAGCCCCACGAGGCAAAAAATTTATGGATTAAATATTTAAACTTTTATACCACCCCTTATAACAAAAAAACCTAAAACAGCTAATAATTTACAAATGAATACCTTTCTGAAAAATGTTGATACAACTTTTATTATCGTGGAATCATATTATTTAAAGTGTCTAGATAATATAAGTTTTTTTTTTAATTTTTACAATAATATTAATTACCATAAAACAATATTTAAAACCCATGCTTACTAGAGTATAGCGGATCGCGCATGCAGAAACCATAAACTATGAGTAGTTGAGCCTCTCGACAAAGCGGTTCTGATAAGGCCCCTCCTGCCCCGCTTTTCCTACGACCACTTGGTAGCCAAAACATCAAATCCAGCCGTTCGCTTCGAAAGCTATACGGTGGCTTGCGGCACTGTTTAAAAGCCGCTTGCAAAGCAGCGCAAATTGTATATTACATTACAAGGGTGGAAAATGATTTATTTCACACGAGTGGGAATATTGTTGCACAAGGCGTCAGCCGAGTGCGACAAACCCACGAGTGTAAGAAAGTGATTTTCACACAAGTAATGTACACGATTTTTCCTACGACCACAAGTTATTCACCAAAAAACAATAAAAGTTGTTGTCTTTACGGAAAAATAAGAAAACAATTGAAAACTTTGCATCACTAGGGTGATATATACTTTTCGTTACTGCGATACATTATACTGTTTAACAATATTTTTATATCAAAAATCACCTACCTAGTCGCTTTTTATCATTTAAGAATTGAAAAAGGTCCTCATTAAAAAAATATTGCATGGCAATGTAAATCCCATTAACAGCCTGATAACTCCAAATTTATTTTAAATAACAATGACAGCGATGACAGCTTTAAATTATACTTTGCAACACTAGTGTTGTAAAGTACTTTGCAACACTAGTGTGATATAAGGCATTTTCTATGCATGAAAACAGTGTGCTATTTACTATTTTCACATGTGGTTGTAGGAAAAAGTTAATTTACTATTCGTAGTTTATGAACGCCGATATACAACGTTAAATAAAAATTATAAATATTGGAGCTTTAAGAGCGTTAGTTATTGGCTCCCCTGTACCTTTTACAGAAAAATGGTTATATAACTTTCTGAAGGTAACAATTTGACAAACTCTGGTGCTAAATTTAAAATAAAAAATAATTTGAAATATTCAATTAAACGTAATTGTAAAATTATCAAATTTTCGGTTCAGGTAAAACCAAAGGGGCACCTGTAAAATGAATGTTGTCACTGACATGAAGAAAAGTGTCAATAAATCGGTTACAGTCACTATAAAAAAATGTATTATTAATCGACGACAAAGTATCCATAACTAGTGTAGTGATATTAAAAGTTTGGTAATTTTGCCATTACATTTAATTGAATAATTCAGGATTCACTTATTAACATTTTTGAAACTTGGCACGCGGATTTGTCATATTGGTCTCTTTAAAAAGTTGTTTTATATTTTTTCTGTAAAATGTAGAGGGGACCAAATAATTAACCCCCATAAATGGCGTTTCCTATATTCCGCTCGGGACGCACCACCCGGTATATATGTATTTCGAGTCCCTTTCACAAATCTTGGAGACGCATTTAAATTACAAAATGAAAATTAATACGACTTTATGCACAAAACGTTGTTGAAAAGAACAATCTCGGGGTGAAATAAGTTACAACGTACAACTTTCTAATGCTTTATAATGCAAACAGATGCTTTTCTTAATTATTAAACTTTGTTACCCTAGTTTAAATGCAGACCTTCTGTTTAAAAGATAATTTTGAATTATGAGATTTACGCATAAAATAAAGTAAAGCACTGGCGTACCTAATATTTTCAAATTACCATATCTAAAAACTGGGACATGGGATCCATACCATATTTATACCAGATGCTACTGGCCTTAAGAGAAACACATTGGTAAAGAAAATTTTAATTTTGAAATTTGCGAAAAAAAGTTTATATTTTGGATTACCTTCCTTCCAGAAAAATACAAGTTTTTAAAGAGAATCCTCTTTTGATTTTTTTTAGTGAATTTAATCAAATTTCCTCGATATAATACAAATTTTAAAAATAATTTTTATATTTTTTAAAAAACCATAGCCAATTAAAAATTTTTCACTTCACAATTATATTTTTATGCAAAATCTTTAGATGCCTCTAATTATCAAAAAAAGGTAAATATTTAAGCGAAATTTGGGATATCTTGACAAGACAAACCAACCAGAACCAACCAAAAAATAAACTTTTTTTTGCAAATTTTAAAATAATTATTATTATCTTCCCCAGTGAAGTAAATAAAATTATTTGTGGCACAACTGTGTCGGGCTTAACTGTCAGAATCTGACACTGTTCATAAGAGGCCTTATTCAGTATGCTTTGGCAAATCATCATGAATAAACTTGCAGCTTGGACCAACGTTGCCAAGCATCCCAGGGCTATTTACCGTGAGGCTCGGTCATCGCTCGTCACGGCTCAATGAAGACTTCGTGAATCCGATGGGCTCACATTCACGGTCCATCTGAGTTACTAATTCGTCGTAATGTGGATGATATGTCGTACCACGCACCTTGACACTGATGTGAAAACACCACTACGTCGAAGGAATGTGCGCAATGAACGAACGGCGAACGAAACTATCGCCTTCGTGTGAAACGAGGCTTAGCGACAAATTCAATTTCGTGGGAAGTGAACCCAGCCACCTATCCGCCCAGATCCTGTGATGACGCCCTACAGTATCGCCTTGATGGGGCTTCACGTCAAGTCGTCAGTGTAATGGCACGACAAACCGGCGCAGCGATAGGACAGCCTTAGGAGCCGGCATTACTCGTGTTATTCGTGATATACGACCTGGAAGCTACTCGGAAAAGTCGCTCAAGAATTGGACTAAAAGAATAGCCTATCTGGTGCAGACGAGCCGCGGTGTGGGCCATGCCTGAAACCCCAGGCGTTAATGTATATAAGTTGTTCTTTACATACATTATGTTTGCGATCACAGTATATTTACTTGCATATATTTTATAGATTAAAGTTATATCATCCAAAAAAATATATTTTATACAGGGTGTTTCACGAAACGAGCAAAAACTTTTAGGAGGTGATTTCTTGTTTAAAATAAGGGGTCGTTTGTTGTATAAACGTTTATACTACTATACAGGTGTAATTTAATTGATGGTCAAAAATACAGAATAAAATTTCTAGCTTATTTTAGGAAAAAAGTTTACATTAACATATTTCCTAAACCTCTTAACTTTTGAGCTACCTGTAAATGTAAATTTTTAAATCGTATTCTTATCATAACTTTAAAACTGTTCGGGATATTTTCATGAAATTTAGCACTCACCTAGTAAGCACCAATAAGAATTTTTAAAGTAGAAGATTTTTAAATATTTCTATTTAAAAATTTTTCCAAAAAAACATATGTTACGACACTGCTTTTATCAAAAATAAAATAATTATTTTAATCTTTATTTATTTTCCAACGAATTCATTATTTAACTTTTTTCCCGATGCACCGTTTTCGCATAAAAAAACTAAAAATAGGACACTAATATTAGTTTCCGATATTCTTTGCATTGAAACATAAATCAAAGAAAGTTTTTATTTTTTTACGCGAAATCGGTGATCGGACAAAGAAAGGTCAAGCGGTCAAATTTGTGCAAAATAAATGGGAATTTTAAATAATTTTTATTTTTGAAAAAAGGATGGTGTACCATATTTTTTCATGTTATGAAAGCATAGATATTTTTCTAAAGCCAACACTTGTAGCAAAGTTAAAGGTTTAGGACATGTTATTATAAACACAAGAATCATTCCGTATTTTTAGGAAACGAAAACTAAAAGAGATAAACAAATATCATCCGATTTCTTTTGAAACGAATTCAATGGTGAAAGTAAATTGCAATAGGCAATATGGCACATAAATTTGCAACAAACATTTTTTTTTTTGTTATTGTCTTTCCCACCCGCAGAGAAAAGTTTTAAAATGCTTTTAAATCTTAGATTTTCTCTGGGGAGAAAGGGGGAAAATATCCTAGTACTCAGAAAAAAATGGGTTGGAAATTTGGTATACGTGGTTTTAGCGGAAACGTTTCGTTCTCGAGATATTCATCATCAAAGTTCAAATTTAAAGTAAGCTTATTTTCACCATATTCTCCTTTTGCACACAACTCTTGATTTATGCAGTGTCACACAATATTTGATTTTCACCTTTAAACCCTGTTTTTCTACGTTTTTTACATTATTTTTGCATTAAATTGCGTGGCTCTTTCTCTTGATAATGCGGCAACCATACATGCACATAGGGCTTCATGGCACTACTGGGATTGAAATGATCTCAAAGTATAGCCTATGCAATTGAATGCAAAAATAATGTACAGAATACGTAGAAATCGGGGTTTTAAAAAGGTGCAAGTCAAATGTTGTGTGCCACTTTCTTTGCTTTAAATCCCAGGAATTGTGTGCAAACAGAAGGGGGAATATTGCCAAAATAGGATTAGTTTAAATTTCAAGTCTGATGATGAGTATCTCAAGAACAGGGAAACGTTTCCGCCAAAAAAATTCTTTCAGATTCGTGAGTTTTTGGTTAAATTTTAGAATTATCAGTCTAGCGAAAAAACAAAAAAGAAAAAAAATATTCGCAAACTTTTTTAAGATGAGCCTGCGTGAGTAAATATAAAAATAAAGCAAATTACAATTTTTGAGATTTAACTAAGGTATGTTAAGAATTTATCATAATAATTTTTAAACATAAATTTTTGACCAGTGCAGATTTATGATACTATAATTTACGTATAGAAAACTTATATTATTTCATAAATATTACAATATTTTGAAATAACTCATTTAACCAAAATGTTAAGACTTCCAGGGGCGGACCTAGGATTTCCAAACTAAAAAACGGTAAAACCACTAATTAAGTAAATGTGTGTAAAAATAAAAATACGGCTTTAATGTATTTGTACACCTATTTAAGTTCAAGTGAAAAAATACAATTCCACTGAAATTGCCCATTTTCGACCACAAAAGAAAGCATTGCAGAAATCTTCTGTTTTTTAAAAATTAAGGGTTTTTTATAATTTTTATTAGAAATGATGTAGTAAATAGTGGTTAAAAGTGTTTACGAAATTTTTCAGCTTTTTGAAAAAAATTTAACACCCTGTATATCTTAAAGACGAAAAAATTTGTGGACTGGATCCAAGTTTTTATAAACTTTTCTTTTTTTTTTGCTGTAAAATCAGCCCATAAATAACATTCTGTAACACTCATATACAGATTGGGCAAAAGTAGGTAACCCATTATTTTAAGGGTTTCCCCTTTTTGTCCTATCTTTTAAATTGTTTGAATTTTGTCTTAGGATTGTAAAAAACTTGGGAAATTCATAATGAACCACCTATTAGTTCCCCAACACGCCAAAATTTTCATCATGTAGACAACGAAAAATTGACACTACATAGGGTAAGTTGAAAATCGTATATATCATTTTAAAGATAATCATATAGATCATGTTTTTTTTCGGCAACCCATTGGAGATGCCTTTGTTGAAATATTACATTTGATATTAAACAGTTTTTATCTTGTTAGCAGATGTGCGAAAATCCCTTCATTCGCATTTTTAACTGTGCTTATCTATGGGAAAGTAGTTCTTATAAAATATAGAGAACAAGGTGTTTAAGTTACCTAGAAAAAAAAAGATTAGATTTATATTTTTATTTTTACAAAAAAAAGTTAGAGGGTGCATTGTTTTGATTTACTTCAGAATGCACATTCGGTTTTTTTCTTGTAAATAGAATCTACCACCGTCTGGCTTGAGGTAGATTCTCGTCCCTCTCTTGCAACACATTTTATGTAATTTAGGAATTTATTTACGAAAATGAAAAGAATAAGCACATTTTTGGACACTCAAATTTAGTATGACTCGTTAAGGTATCATGTACCCCTAAGTTACCTTAATTGTTTTTTCTACCTGAATTTTCCTTAACAATTATTGTTAACCACTTAAGTAATAAATGATTTAACAATTACGTTTTTGCCAGTCTACTCAACAATATCATTTGTGGTTAATGATTGTGTTTATGTCCATAATTTATTTATTTTGCTTTGAAAGATATCTATACCAGTAATTTACACAGGGTGTGTTAGCTAATCCTAGATGATTTTAGGAATAAAAGTTAAAATAAGCAATGTCCTAAGTGACCTAACTTTTGTTGGAGGTACAGAAGCAAAAATTTACCTTTAGACTTGCTAGTGCACAGCCGAAAGATATTAAAAATCTTATGGGCATTATAATACTTGTAATTATTATACAAAGTATTTTACTCCCTTTAAAGACACTTACGAGAAAACATCCTCCTTTTCTATGTTATCCACCACGACTCTCGCCCCAGACCGGTTTCGCTTGCCTTACAGCAACTTGTCAATGAGGCTGTAACGAGTCGTGGTAAATAACATAAAACCAAGCCTGTTCATAATAAACAAACATCGTTGTCTAGCGGTAGGATATTAATCCTGCCGTTGATGCCCTACTGAAATCGCAGAATTCAGCAAATTTGAGCCACCATTTTAGCGGAGTGGCTAGGTATGTTATAAAGTAAAATGGAAAAACTCGTTACAGCCTTATTAACAAGTTCCTGTAAGGCAGGCAAAACCGGTCTGGGGAGAGTCGTGGTGGATAACATACAAAAGCAGGATGTTTCTTTTAACTTTCTTTTAAAGGAGTAAAGTATAATACACCAAGACAGTAGGGAATTTTTCCATTGTGCTTTATGTGTATCTATTGTTTCATGCTGCAGTAATTTTAATAAACGTTAGCATAGCATAGCATTAAAGTTTTGGGGAAAAATTATTTATTTAAAAATAAAAATAATTTAATCATATTTTTTTACTGTTTTAAGCTTTTTCATTGATATTTTTATTTTGATGCAGCTCTATCCGCTTCATATACTAAGGTGTTGTTGTTACGAAGTTATTCTGTCATTCACACTGCGAAAATAGAAACGTTTTTTATCCTGTGGGAATATGTCTCCATTTCTATGCTCTTATGTAAAAAAATATACACGTAGGTATGCAGATATTTGGCAGGAAATATATAACGTGTTCAATCAAGAGTTTCATTTTGTTTTACGATAACACCTTACGTCCTACTGCCCACCTAATTACAAATTGTTACATACTTTTAATTTATTTAAATACATTACGTTTCAGCTAGTATGTATCTCCAGTCATCTTCAGGTGAATACTATGTACCCTAATAACACACAATGTTTAGAAAACGTACGTTTTAGGTACACTTTAGGTCCGAACGTTAAAAAAAAACGTTTACAAACGTTTTATGTGAAACATTTTTTAGAACCTACATGAAACGTTTTTATTGCCCGTATTTTGAACTTAAATGAATAATGAAATGAAATAAATAAAAAAATGTCTCAAATAATTATTTTTGCACATTAAAAATTCTTTAATCGTTCTTTTAAGGATAATATACAGGGTGTCCGGGAAAATGTGGGAAATCTCTTGCACACGTATGGAACAGATGAAAATAACACGACAAGTTCCTATAAAATTTTTCCGTTTAAGCCCCCTGCGGAGATATGATCCCCTAAAGGGGGCAGCTAGAAATCGATTTTTCGTGAATAACTTTAAAGCGCTCTGTATAATTTGATAATATTTTAGTACGATGCATACTAGTAAAGACCTCTTAAAATAGTGCCCTTGAAACTTATGTCGCTTCTTTAGTTTGCCAGGGACGGACTAGTTTTCGCACATTATTGATAATATTTTTACGCCCTGTATGGTGAAGACACAAAAATATGTTTTTGGGTAGTTTAAACCTTTGCTAAAAAAAGGTACTCTTGTTTGACATCGATAAAATGAGCCGTTTTCGAGTAAAAAATTATTTTAACAATAAGAGTTTATTTTTGTTTAATAATACAATATTTTATTTTCGATGTAATTTGTAATTTTTGATTCAGTATTGAAGTCCTCTCGTAGCAGGTCAGGAATTTGTTGCAATTGTTAAAATAATTTTTTACTCGAAAACGGCTCATTTTATCGATGTCAAACAAGAGTACCTTTTTTAGCAAAAGGTTTAAACTACCCAAAAACATATTTTTTGTGTCTTCACCATACAGGGCGTAAAAAAATATTATCAATAATGTGCGAAAACTAGTCCGTCCCTGGCAAACTAAAGAAGCGACATAAGTTTCAAGGGCACTATTTTAAGAGGTCTTTACTAGTATGCATCGTACTAAAATATTATCAAATTATACAGAGCGCTTTAAAAGTTATTCACGAAAAATCGATTTCTAGCTGCCCCCTTTAGGGGATCATATCTCCGCAGGGGGGCTTAAACGGAAAAATTTTATAGGAACTTGTCGTGTTATTTTCATCTGTTCCATACGTGTGCGAGAGATTTCCACATTTTCCCGGACACCCTGTTAGAAACGTACCCAGGAAACCCTTAATTTAAGCTAGGAACGCACCCTCAAATCTTCTGTCATTAGTTAATGACATTGCAAGTTGTATAACTGCATTTTACTAAATTTTATACGATTATAGAGTATTCCTTGATGTGCTGTTTTCCTTTATTTTGTGATGTGTTGTTTTTGCGTCTTGTTTCACTAAAATAATTAACCAAACTTACTGATATTTGTGGTAGTGCTGGTGAAGTGCTAATATACTTTTAAGTGCAAATGTGAACACAAGTACCTAATTTTATAATTTGATATGCGCTCTTATTTTTTGGCCATAACTGTATATTCATATAAGTTGTGTATAATGTGCGTTTCTTAAATATAATTTAATAAATAAGGTTATTTCTGTCTAATCTGAAACAAAAGTAGTTTTAAATAGTTTTTAATGTCAAAAAATTTACATAAAACATAGGGTGAATTTATAGAGACAAATGACACAAAATAATAAAATAAGAATAACCAATTAGAAGTTATTGGATATTCTTATTTTATTTTAATTGTAATTGTCTGTATAAATTCAGCAATACATCATACAACAAAATTTTTGAAACGTCCCAAAAAACTTTTAAAACCTGTCCCTAGAACCTGTTTCTAGAACGTTTTAGCGACCATAATTCAGTAAACGTACAAAAAAATATTTTTAAAACATTAATGAACATTCACGAAGGTTTGAGAACGTTTATCGTTGAATGTTTTATAAACGTTTACAAAACCAACTTGTGTTATAAGGGTATGGTATCCGCGTACAATAAGCAGCACTGGCTCGAGTATGCAGTAAATATCTTAATAAAAAAGCAACACACTTTTTTTGTAAAATTGAAAAAGAAAAATGTAAGGTCACCATTTTTTTGAGCGCATAAAAGATAATAATAATTTGGCAAAATGGTCCCCTTCTTGGTAAAACCTTATCACGACACAACTAAACAATATTTAAATTTGCAACTACTCTAATCTTGGTTTATTCGACAACTAAAACTGTAACAATAGTCGAGACTTGCCAACATTTAATAACAGTCTTGTATTGTCTTTCTTTGAAGTTTGTTATCCAAAGTTTCCAGGAAAGTTTTCGTCAAGTACATGGGTTAAATGGTAATGGTTAAAGTTTAGGTAACATTTATGAACTTTTAAAGATTTTCTTTTATAAAACAATTTCTTATAAAATTTTAAATAAATAAGTATATTAGGTGATAAAGGTATAACACAACCAGAATATTGAAAAAATATTAACGTAATTTTTAAATCTTGCAAGAATTTAATGGTTCTGGGGTTTAAATGGGGATAAATGGATAGTTGGTATAGCCTTTATTATAAAGAATAAAGATTTATTTTTTCAACTCATTTTTACATTGTTGGGAAATTTCTTTTCTCGGCAACCAAAAAAAACGGAATCAGATCCGGCAACCATCTATATCCATCTAAACCTAGAACACATTACGCATAAACGACTTATAGTTCCTAAAGAAGAGCGTTTACACAAAAGATACGTTAATTCAAATAATTTGTTTTTAGATCCAAATAACACTTTTTTGAATAAGTTTTAAAAATGTGCAAAATTACAGATTTTATGGAGCGCAATTTAGAGCTTTTGCACCAGAGCATTATGTACCCTTAAGGCGGCCTTGAAGATAATAATTATAGTTGTTTTCTTTGAAAAACCTTAACACGACAAAATTGGGCAATATTTTACTTTGCCAAAATTTATGTATTTTTTAAGGTTTTCTTTTCACAAAACAATTACCTACAAAAGTTTAAAAATAAACAACGTTTAAATTAGATGATAAAACAAATCAGTTCAATCAATCAATTTTGGGACAATATTATTCTCACATTAAGTAAGCCTTTAAACATTTTTGCCAAGAAATTAACAAGTGTGTATCATAGTTTTTCAAATTTTACTGTAATAAATGCCAATTATATCTTTTGTGTTATGCCTTTTTAGGTTGTAAAAAAAAATCTAACATCACAGCAATAACCAGCACTAACCATCGCTGCTATGTATGTTGGAAGCATGCACAGACAAAATTTCAGCTTTTACCAAATAACGAAGGTCTGCCACTCAGGAGTTCTTGGATTATTAGGATTTACACCTTTAAAAATCTGTCTTGTGATGTAAATCCGAAAAATCACTAATTTTCAATGTAGTTTTTTAAACAAAAAACTTTTTAAATGTACCTCTAACCTTTTTTTATGTAATACAGATAAAATACAATTTCCCCCTTGGGGGTCGCAAAAAAGCTTTATGCAGCAAACAAAATACGAAAACGCCCGTAACACAAACAGTAAAGTTTTAATTTTTATTTCCGGACGAGACGAACTGAAAATTATTTGCTTTCCGGCATGATTTCCTGGGAAATTCCTTTCCTCTGAAACCAATAAAAATGTCGGAATCAGATCCGGCAACCATCTATATCCGGTCTTATCGATATGACCTGTGCTGACCATAAACACCGGATGTGACGACTTTGGGGAGCGAATACTAAAATTATTCGCCGAGAGCTGCGTTCTCGGCTTAAAAATAATAATACAAATATTTAGGAAGTTGTTTTGTTTGTAACAATTTTAAAATAAGTAAATAGGTTTTAATTAACCTACTGATTAACTTGTAAAATAAAAACAACAACTAAAAGTAATCCAATTTAAGCTCCTTTATACGTAAATTTTTTAGCTTATAATAAAAATAATTAGAACATCAAAATATGCTCCCAATGGTGTCCACCATTTTTATAACTGCTTATCTACTAACACCTTGAACTTTTAGTTCTTTTTTGTTGGCCACTTTTAAAACTGCTGTTTAGATTATTACAAAAGGCGTGCTTTACGTTTTATTATGGTTGAAAAAGTACACTCAATGTTTTGTTCGCCATTACTCTATCTCCAAAAATATTTTATTATAGTCAGTGGTCCTGTTTCTTATTTTTTTTTTGTAATAAACATAGTAAAGTAGCCGTTTTTTACACGTAAATACTTTTTTTTTTTTGAGATAGTATATTGAGGTTTAAGAAATAAGTATTTAAATAAGCATTAAATAAGCATACGCCAGGTGAGACATGCCTACAAGCCTACAAGATGAGGCAAGTGTAATATAGTAATAGTAATAAACTATTTTTTAATAGAAAGGCTCCGTCAGCTCTTTTATTTAGGGTAATTTTAGTGTGTATGACTATTCTTAGACTTTAAAAACTATGTATTTGGAAAAGACATTAACAAATAAAGATTTGCCTTAGTTGTAGAAGTTCACGCAATACCAAAATGAGAAACATTGTCATTAGCTTTATAGTAGGAGTGCTAGTGAACCCTTCGAGTAACGTTGAGCCTGTAACATTATCACCCTGTATATTTTTAAAGTTAAAAACTGTAAGCCTTAATCTTTTTTAGGATTTAGCTCATTTATAGTTAGGATTGAAAAAAATTGACAGGCGTTTTCGATGAGCACAAGTACCTACCAGGCGAACTGAAAGGTGTGGCTGATTTGGATGGCCATATTTCCAAAACTAATACAGTTAGATATATCTATTGTAATATTTTCTTAAATAATTTTCTTAAGTAATATAATATACATTAAAAAAAAAAAACTTTTTTCCACCTCGTATATTATCACCAGGATCACCGTTAAAAGAGCTTTAAGAAAACACCACGTTAGGTACATTAGAATTTTGGAAATATGGCCATCCAAATCAGCAACAACTATTAGTTTGCCTGGCAGGTACTTGTGCTTATCGAAAACTCCTGTCAATTTTTTTCAAACCTTAGGTACTAAGAATGAACTAAATCCTTAAAAATTTTCAAGCTTACAGCTCCAAGTTTTTTTACTTTCAAAAATTTACAGGGTGATGATGTGCAAGGCTGATGCTTGCTCGGTGATGATTGTCGTACTTAGCATGCTATGACTCATCACTATTCAAATTTTCAGCCTTACAGGCCCAATGTTACTCAAAGGTTTCACTATCTCTGGGACTATTATTTACCAGATAGATAGACCAAAGTTTAAGTTTGATGTCTGAATAACGCCAGGAATACTTTTTTTCAATGTAAGTACGTAAGTAATAAAATCTGCTGCCCATTTACGCGAGACAGCCGGCGTCTATCTGTGAGTATTTAAGAACCTGTGTTACCTCCTGAAAAGTTATAAAACAAAAACCACACACCTTCTTTTACAGTTTTTTACAATAAGGTTCAACAGAATTCGTGGTAACTATCTGAAAATTAAGAATAATCATCAACAAAGTAACTGGGATAACTGTTTACAGCTATTAGCCTATTGCCCCGCAATTCTTTAAATAACTGAAAAACACCTTATAAACAAATTTTTGGAGCACAATTATTGTGCCTTCCAGTTAATTTACTTACTAGTCGACCTACCCCAGTAAAGAACCAGCAGAATATTATGTAAGTCAACTTAGTAAACAGCATTCAAAGATATACGAAAGGGTTAGTAAGATATTACAAAATAAAACTCACCATATAAATTCCTTTAAAATAATTGGTCGGTAAAAAAATTAGTTATATAATCTAAAAATAACCAAGGGGCGATTACCAAAAGTCATGGGTGGTTCCATATTCAGGTATGGAAACAAAACCTCCGACCAAGGGAAATTACATAGTATATGTTAAAGCATAGGCAATATTAGAGGTAGAGTGTATTTGAGCCGTATCACTATTCGACGATAGGCGATTGCGCTTAGCCATTAGCCCTGATCTCGTTCAGCTCGGATCGCCGCGCTCATTATACAATTTTTTTTTAGGAGAATACATAGCAGATTTCAGCACACGTATTTCCTATGGTCGATGGTTTCGCTTGCAGGTTTGGTAGAATAGTGACATGGTCTAATGATTTAGTATATCAAATCCAGATGAGACCATAGGCAAAGATAAGAAAGGTATATTTAGAACGGCTGAACCTCTATCAACGCGGAAGTGTACTTAATCGAGACGATTAAACCTAGACATATCAAACCGAAAACAAGGTCTTCCAGTTACATATAAAAACTTAGAGCTTTTTTAAATATCCCCTACTTAAAAAACCAAATATAAAAAATTTCAAAACTTTTAAATAATTATTTTTAATTTATCATAACGTCTTTAGCACATCTTTTTCTACATAACTAGGTATAAGTTTTTTATAATTTTATTTTGAAGTTTTAATCTGCAAAATATCACTTAATTCTTGAAGAAAGTTGAGTAAAAGTGTATACCCACACTACCCAGTAAGATTTACCCTGGTTTGCAGCCATCATGTAATTTCATATTCTATTCTATTTTTTATTTTTGGCTTTGGTCCCTTTAGGTACAATTCGCCAGCTCTCCCCTATCCGGACTATGCTTTCCAGAGCTTCGCCGGCGGAAAATCCATATATTTAAGCTCGTAGCTCCCAGTAATTCAAAAAAATAAAATAAATAATTCTATAAATCGATGCAATGCATGAATTTACAGCTGTTAAACCAAGAACTGCTACTGGTGGTACGTATAACCTTCACTGTCACTACTCATAGTTCCATGAAACGCCCATCTATTCTCCGCCATTTGAGAAATACCTCTTGTTCATTGCTAAACAGGATACCATCAGCTTATAGAAATCTTTGCTCACAGCGCTTAGCTCCAGAAGAAAGATGCCGTCAATTTAGCGTGAATCTTTAACCGATCCTCGAAGGTAAAAACGCCCATACAGTTCCTCTAACTGCCACATCGGGAATAAATCTGTAATTTTCTACGCTGCGTCCACACTGTTCGAAAGTCGAACAAAGTAGGTATTTAATTTCATAGCCCGGTAAAATAATGGTATTCGGTATGGATACTGGAACGTAGCCTTTATCCAGTTGGACTTGTTCTGCGTCTCATCCATACACCTGAAATATTCACGCGCTTGCTTTGGGGAGCCGTACTTTTTATTGGCTTCTTCGGACTGTGCGCCACATTTCCGATGAGTTTAATGCTGTATTGACTTATGGGGTGATTTTAGTCAAATAAAAATATGAGAAATGGCCTATTGGCTGTAACGTTATTAAAAAAAGGCTATAAATCGTTTTAATATTGATATATAGCTTTTGCTTACCAACATTTCTGTACAATTGAAAGTATTTAATTTTATAATATGTATGTTAAATGAGTTATTTAGGGTAAATAAAATAAGTAACGTTAAAATACACTTCTAGATAAAAAAAAAAGAAACTGGACAACAAAAATGTTAAATTAAATTTACTGTAATGTCAGAATACAAGTATATACAGGGTGATCATTTAAGTCGGCTATTGCTAACTTCTTTATTATTGGAGATACGAAGTCGGTTAAATTTGCATGGTAGTAGCATTTTTTCGCTAATTAACGTGCTGCTAAAAAAACAATTGAATATAAGGTTTTCGATTTATTGGAAAAAATATACTTTTTTAAATAGAACACCTTGTATATTATCTCACTATTCGAAAGATCCATCAAAGACCAATAAAGTCCCCATGTGTTGTATACAATTTTTAATAGTTTCGAAAATGTGGTCATTCTCGTGAAGGCATTTTTTTAAATATAACACCCTATAAATACCACATTTGATACGTCTATCTTTTATATCACTAGAAGAAAAAGTAAATATCTTTACCTATTACAAAATGGCGGGACTTTGATAATTATCTGAGTGCCTGATTTAGATGGCCATATTTCCGAAACTAATTAAGTGAGATATACCTAATGTCGTTCTAATTATATAATAATAATAATATTTTTTAAAACTCTTTTAAAGATCTTTTTAATGGTGATATATGCTGGAGTGCCTTAGGGCTCAGTACTGGCACCAACATTGTTTCTTCTTCACATCAACGATCTTTTCTCGGCCACAGCTAATTCCATTTATAGTTTTGCCGACCATAGTACTCTCCACTCCAGTTGTCAAGTTCCTAAACCAATTTCTAAACTTAATTTGAAAAGAAAACGCAGGCCGATGCAAATATCTGTTTCACAGGCCCTTAGTTTAATATTGGATTGGGGCGCCAAAAATATCGTCCATTTTAATGCATCGAAAACACAATCATGTTCCATGCCGCGAAAATAGTCATTAAATACTTATCCTTTCCTTATGAGCGGCCAAGCTTTCCAGAGCAAAGACATCTTCAATCTTGTGGAAGTCAAATTCGAGAATAACCTCAACTTGCAGAAGCACATTGTATCTATAGCCACGACCGATCCGACCTCCCTTGGAATATTGTTTCATGGCGTCCCACACAACCCTAAGCATTATTGATTCCATTCAAAGAAGAGCTGTTCGCCTCATTAATGATCTTTTACTTACAGACAATAAGCTTCCCTCTCTTGCCCACTGTCAGGCTGTAGGGGATTTTTCGAAAATGGGAGCAACTCCGATTTTGACGAAATTTGGTATACGGGGGTTTTTTGGGGCGCTGATCACGAATCTGAAAGAATTATTTGGCGGAAACGTTTCGTTCTCGAGATATCCATCATCAAAGTGGATATTTGAACTAACCTTATTTTTACTGTATTCCCCCTTGTTTTTGCACACAATTCTTGATTTTTACACTAAATTGACATACCATGTTTCATATACACTTTTTAAATACTTGATTTTTTATTTATTTTACCCGTTTTTTCCATTTATTTACGAAATCCATTGTAGCAACGTCACGGCCATTTTATTACTAGGGATTTTTTTCCGCCCAAGGTTGCCCACTGTGAAAAACAAATGAATGGCGCCACAGTTTGATATTTGAATTTGAAATTAAATAATTTAGTTTTGTAACAAAAAGCAAGCTAAAATGGAGTTTTCCCTTATTACTTTTTTAACGTTCATAACAAATCAAGAAAATTTAATTAATTACTTAATAGATTCGGGCGTTTTAAAAGAAACGCGATCTTGCCCTAAATGTGGAAGTGTTTGCGGATTAAATAAAACAACTTTAATGTTTTATTGTAACAAAAAATATCAAAGAAGCAGCAAGAAGAAGAAAACACTGTGCAGATTTAAAGAAAGCGGAAGAAAAGGCACCTTCTTTGAGTCCCATTTGCCAATTCAAAAAATATGCCAGTTTGTGGCATATTTTCTCCTCTTTACGCACCCTAGGGTGCGGGTAATGCAGAAAGAACTAAAATTAGGCCTCCAATCAATTGTGGATTGGAGTAATTTTTGTAGGGAGGTAATTATATGAATAATTATTATGTGTGAACACAAATTTTAATTTTTAATGTATTCTTTAAGATATGCATGAGCTGGTGCCAAAAGAATTCAGTGAAACTGGGGGTCAGGGAAAATATGTGGAAATCGACGAAGCAAAATTTGGGAGAAGAAAATTTGAAAGGGGAAGGATTATTGAGGGTCAATGGGTATTTGGGGGTTTTGAACGGGGTAGTAATAAGATTTTTTGGTACCAGTCCCGAATCGTAATGCAGAAACTTTAATGGAAGTAATAAAAGAGTGGATAAATGAAGGAACAACTGTGATATCCGATTGCTGGAGGTCATATAGAAACATCGACCAACATGGCTTTAGTCATTTAACCGTAAACCACAGTTTAAGCTTCGTAGATCCACAGACTGGTAAGTCAATTTTTAAGAAAAAATTGATACAAATAAAACTAATTCATGTATATGTTTTTTTAGGTGCTCATACTCAGAATATTGAGAGGGTCTGGAGAGAAGTTCGGTCGAATATTCCACGTTATGGGAAAAGAGAGTACCATTACGTGGGATATTTGGCCGAATATCTCTTTAAGAGGCAACATCCTCATGAAAAGAGGATTCACGAATTTTTTAAGGCGTTAAAAAATCTTTAGTTTTAAATATTATTGTTAATTTTTTGGTTTTTATTTAAATGGTTTATATATAAATGTCTATTTATTATTACGTTACTGGTTTTACTACTTAAAATAAGATAAAATTTAATTAAATTTTTGGTAAATATTTATTATAATATGTATTTTTATAATTTAGTAATAATTTTTCTATCGAACTGAACGCCTATCTCCATTTAAATCTTCATATATGTTATGTACAACACATTTGCTAAAATATCGGCTTCTTCTTGTTATCCCCTCAGTTTTATTTAACCAATAATTGTATAAATCCAATATTGTTTTATAGTATGTATTCATAAGTTTTGCACCTTTTATCCGAACCAAAACATTGTAGGCCTGCATAGGATCCCTTATTCCATTAAAAAAAAAAAAAAAAAAACTTAAAATTTGGACTCTTTCTTTATATGTAAATGTTGTAGATTTTATAGCCGACTTTATGAATTCCGGCCATTTATTATATGGACCGATTATATCTTGCACCAGCCATAAAAAATCATCTAAAAATTTTTATAATTTAGCAAATACTACACCAAAATGTATAATAAGCTAATCCTTACTTGGTCTATACATATATTTGTAATAAATTGACATTTTTTCCTCAATATTGAGTACTTTTTTGGCTTCCATGTCTTTTAAAACTTTTAAAACTTTTGAAATGTAACCAAACTAAGAATAAATCAAATTTTCAAATTCAAATAGTAAGGTGTGGCGCCATTCATTTGTTTTTTCACAGTGGGCAACCTTGGGCGGAAAAAATCCCTAGTAATAAAATGGCCGCGACGTTGCTACAATGGATTTCGTAAATAAATGGAAAAAACGGGTAAAATAAATAAAAAATCAAGTATTTAAAAGGTGTATATGAAACATGGTATGTCAATTTAGTGTAAAAATCAAGAATTGTGTGCAAAAAGAAGGGGGAATACAGTAAAAATAAGGTTAGTTCAAATATCCACTTTGATGATGGATATCTCGAGAACGAAACGTTTCCGCCAAATAATTCTTTCAGATTCGTGATCAGCGCCCCAAAAACCCCCGTATACCAAATTTCGTCAAAATCGGAGTTGCTCCCATTTTCTACGGTGAAACAGCGACAAAACCGAGATTCGACGAGCTTTCGACAGTATGTACGCATATATTCGTGTGGCGATAACCGTACAGAGACGAGCATACGTTTAATGGTCAAACTATGTTCTCAGTAAATGAAATCATATGTCGATGTCGATATTTTCTTACCTTGCAGACTGATTTGTATTGTTATTTATTTTCAAGCTCTTTCTGTGTAATTTTTCCCAAATATTCTTTTAAAGTATAATTATAAAGAACAGGACTTTTAATCTCGTCACAAATCTAATATTAAACAAATCCATCTTTGGTAAAAAATTCTTGACGTAACACTAATTTTCCTATGTATGAACGAGACCCAATCACATTATAAATCACACACTGTATACAAAATGGTTCTGTATTGCATTCGTTTGCTAAAGAGCCTGGATTGCTGGGATCGGACACGCTAATATGCCTACGTGCTGTCGATGCCTTGTTAAGAACCGCGTTCTCGTCGCTGTTTTACCCGACCCATGTGCGGAGAGCCTAAGAACATTTTCCTGTGGATATAACGGTTTAAAAAAACTAAAAGAAACACGCTTTTATATGCAACCGAACTAAAAATTAGAAAATAATTTTCATTACAAAGAGTTTGTCACTTCAGAGTAAAAAGCGTAGGGTGCATTTTACTATTTTTCATAACTTTTCCCTCATAGATATTTGCAAATAGAATAATTACAACATTTAATATATTAAGCACCCACGCTTTTATTCTGAAGTGACAAACTCTTTGTAATGAAAAAATTATTTTCTAAGTTTAGTTCGGTTGCATATAAAAGCGTGTTTTTGGTTTTTTAAACTATTATTTATTTTCATTTTTAGTTCGATGTATCAATTAGTTTTTTAAAAATAAATGCTCCAGTTTATTCACTAAAATTCCTTCGCAATTATTTGTCACGAGACACAGAGGATCTGTAAAGAATTTATTTATCCTGGCGGTCCCTAATCAGGATAACGGGATACTGTTTTAAATTATTGCATTGTCATCGGTCCATGATACGTGTGCAGAGTTTCAAAGAGAATTGAATCGCTGGAAGTTGGTAAAAATTAGGCTCAAAGATTCCGTTACATAGATAGATAGATTAAATGGGTCAAATAACTTTTATTTGTTCAGCGCAAAATCACACTGTCCCTGGTATAAGGAAATAATATAAATTTAAGTGTTTTACTAGTCACTATTTTATTATTTCCAATTAAAACCAAATTATTAATTTATTTATTATTCTTATTATTTTTGCAGTTTTTGCTTTTTAAATGGTTTTCAAGTGATTCAAAATGACGTGTTTCATATGATTCTCTTTGTCCCTATGCAACAATAATATTAAAGACTTCATGTTACTAAAAAAATAATTAACATTAAGTTTAAACATTAAATTATGAATAGGTATATCATTATACCATACATACAACTTAATAAAAAATAGTTGCTTTTAATTATCTAGTTTGTCATGTTTTGCATCCCGGAAAAGTCCGGTCGAACCGAATGTAGTTCCTTCGGAAAACCGTGCTAGGCTTACAAGTCAAAATCCAAGGGTGCCGTGGTGTGGCCACAGTCCCAAGCAGCAAGCTGACGTCATTAAGACGTCATTTTTAAGCCATTCTTAGGTCATTTTTTGGTCGTAAGACGTCACTCGGACCAAAATTATGACGACATTTAACGTCATCTTACTGACGTTGGTGAGTGACGTCTTTTCAGCGTCACTTTTTCGTCGTACTAGCTCATAAAAATCTAATGAAACGTTACAGAAACCCACAGCAAAATTTTGTGACATTGTTATGATTCGTGTCAAACTCTCATCCAGCGAATATCATTATGACAAAGAATAAGACTCAATAATTTTGGTTTATCATCACGTGACATAACACATCCATCCAACACCGTCTTTATGGAAAGCCTATCAACTATCAGGTTATGTTTACTTCATAATTAGAAATATAAGTTTTATTAAATAAAATATTGTATCATTTTAGCTTTTTGAAAAAAAGTAGAAACGTCAATTTTTGTCATCTTAAAGACGTCAATCATGACGTCAATTAACGGGACGTCTTTTGTCTGTGACTTAGGGAGGTCATTTTTAACGTCATTTTGTCGTCATTTATGACGTCTTTGCTGACCAAACGATAGAAATGACTAAATAGAGACGTCAATGATACGTCAGCTTGGTGTTTGAAGGATATCAGATGAGTCGATATTCTTGGCAACGCTTGCGGATCTGATCGTCTTTTTTTATAAATGCGGCCTTATTCGACCGAGTTTCGCAAAGAGAATGGGTTGATTATAATGTGTCTCCTCGAAAACCAAGCAAAAATACGTAAGTAATTAATGTTTTTAAAATAAATTAGCTTTGATTTGATCTAAATATTATAAAAGCCAAATTAAGAATAAAAAAGAAAGTATAATTTATTTGACAGTCCAAAGTTCGAAAAGCCAGTCCCGCCAAGCAACCACTTGGATAACCGGATAGTTATCCGTAGGACAATTCGATTGTCTTTGGGATAATAAGGTAATGTGACCAAATGCTTGATAAGATAAATAGTGACCCTGTCCTCTTTGAATTATATGCACAGTGCGTGAGCCAATCCTAACGTCCACATTTTTAAATGACTATAGCTTTTTGTTCCTTGCCAAAGATAGTCCAAAAACTAACTTGTACAGTGGGTTGTCAAGTTTCTTTCTGATATACACAAGATTGCTGCAAATAAGATTTATTTTAGTATACAAGGGAGAAACAAGTTCTGAGATTTTTAGCTCAAGGTTTTGTTGACTCTCACGATGCTGAGGCGGAGGGAGACAATAAACAGACGAACTAAAATCTGAATTTTTCTGTGTAGTAATACACTTATTTTTCTTCTGTGACAGGGCCTTCTTGATGCCATTCAGCAGGGCTGTTCGTCTTATTAATGATCCTTTACTTACTCAAAGACTTCTTTCTCTTGCCCATCGTCGAGCTGTGGGAGATCTATCGCTCTTCTATAGATACTTTTACGGCTTCTGCTCCGACGAATTATCAGTATAGTCCTCCTCTTGCAGCTCCCAACAGAGAAACTCGTGGTGCCGCGCGTATGCATCCCTATACGGTTCAATTGGACAGGCCCCGAACTTCCCATTTCGTTCGTTCTTTTATCCTAGAGTTTCTAGACTGTGGAACCTACTGCCAGCGGAGGTCTTTCCCTTCCCCCAAATCTTCAAAAGAGTTTTAAGTCCCGTGTTTAACGAAACTGCCTCACCCACCCCTGGCTTAAGACACCCACGGTACGTTTAGTATTTAGGCTTTCAGCCTTCGTGGCCTTTTTGTTTGGTCTTCAAAAATTTTATACGCTTTAAAGAATGAATGTTTCACCCCCTTGCATCGCCACTGATTTGGTGTGGGTTTTCATAAAAACTAGTAAATCGATTTCGATAAACTAAAGTCTGCTAAAGAGAGAATTTAAAAACCTTTGGGACAATTATCACTTGACCCGCATCAAATTAAAAATGTTTGATGTTTTTTGGTGGTTGGAAGTGAATAAATCTGAACAAGTAAATTTTGACACAAAAATATATGTCCCTAAAAATTAAAATTGCCTTGGGGGCTAATCGACGTCTTGGGAAGCTAAGCCTCCCAGCCCCACCCTTACTGCGCCCCTGGCTATATGTCCAAAATGTAACAGAATATTGTTACCAACTCTGTCCCAATCATTAATCGCTCTCACTGGTATCCTTGTTCTCTAAAAATCTGTTAGGAATTTTTATTTATGTTAAAGGCAAGATACTTTTTCTAAAGGCGCAACACTCTACAAAAAAGTGATAAGTAAGGAAAAAAGCCTGGGGACTCAACACCCTTAATAACAATTCATTTCATGTTCCAGTTCCTCCTGAAGAAAAATGGTTTTAAGTCCGTTTAACCTTTCTTACAGCGTCTGACAGTTCAGGTCCACTTGTATGATTTTATGAAAAACGTGTCAGATGGATAAATTTCTATCACGTTCCAAGTTAGTGTGTGGTTCAAAAACGTATTAATAGCCCCCCTAAATCGGCCCTGATTATTACAACAAAAAAACAATAATGTAGTAATTTAAAAGACTATTAAGCATACATTTATACAGTGTGGACGTAAATAGGCTCCCCCTGCTAACTTTTGCAACCTCTCAATCTTTCTTTATAAAATTTGGGTATGACTAATGGAAGGCATATAACTACTTTTTTCGCTGTAAAATGATGGTCGCCCAACAATCAGATGGATGGCGGATGGCCGCCATCTTAGGAACAAAATTAAACGGAAAGGGGGTCTTGTGGCACACTATTTGACAGCTGCATGCCTAGTGACCTACTTTACAACCCTAGAGTCGTAAAGTCAAGCAATACTTCACCTATCACAAAATGGCGGTAGGACACTTTAAAAAATTACTCTAAATACCTGATTTGGATGGCCATATTTTCAAGACTAATAGAGTGAGATGTGCTTAATATGGTATTGTCTTAAAAAGCGCTCTTTAAAATATCTTTCAGTGGTGATACTAATAATAATATACATGGCTAGGACAAAAAAAGTGCGGATTTATTAAATAAAAAGCGCCCCGTAAAGTATGTTACTCATTAATACAAATCTTTAGAGAGGACTTTAGGAAATAACAACATTAGGTACACCTAACTTTATTAGTTTCCTGGAAATATGGCCATTCAAATCAGGTGGTTAGGTAATTTTAAAAGTACCGCCATTTTGTAGATAGGATGAAGAGATTGACTTTATATTCTAGGGGTATAAAGAACTCGGGTCAGGGAGCTTTAAAATGATATGCCACAAGACCCCGTTTTCCTAAAGGTATTAAACTACACAGACCTTTTCTTAATTTTTAGTTCTAATCAGGACCGATAAAAGGGCGTTAAAAGCAAACAAACATGACACAAATGTCACTATTTTCAAAGGTTGCAAAACTAAAAAGCTTAAAATTTTTATACTTAATTTTAATTTATATGTCAGTTAATTTTTAATTTTTATTTTTAACTTAACTTTAACTTGACAACGGTGGCAGACTTGAAACGTAGTTTTTCAATTAGAATATTTCGGGATTTTTCTTTATTTTGTTTCAGGCGACCGGCAAGTTCATAGAGGTCAATAGGGCTAAACAGGGTCAGCTCGTATACCCCGGGATCAGGACCGAAGAGGTCCCATTCTTTGTAGATAGATTTTGGCTTGTATCTTATATTATTTCTTTAACAAACATTCTGTAACACCCTGTATATTAAAGAATATGCTTAAATTAAATATTCTAGGAGCAATACTAAATAATTTCATTAATGTTTTTTTTGAGGGCACAACTTCTTAATTATTTTACCATTAAGGTGGCCCAAGATTTTGGTCTGTACTAGGGCCCTCCACGGTTCTCGTTGGCCCTGATTCTAATCTAATACTTCTGAATCCTTTGGTGCATTATAACTTTTGCTAATATTTTTTTGCTATAACTTATTAAATAAATGTAAAAAAAATATATTAGTCTACTTCTGGACCTAAGTTTTTATTGATTGTCATCAGTGGCATTAAATAATATTTTTGCACTTTGGCAACATTGCCATAAAGAATAGAAATAATGGAGGGTTCTAGATTGAAAAGACGCGTTCTGGGTGAATCCCTGGAGAGTTAGTGTTGGGTCAACTCGGCAACAACTCTACTCACGTATCTTTAAATTCCGATGAATACATTAAAATAGGCTTGTTCTCTATTTTTATGGCGTTTTTATGATTTAATGACGTACAGGTGGCCCAAGCTGGTGCAGAATATTTCAAGGTCTAAAACCATCTTAAAAAACATGATTCATGAATTTGCATTGAATAACACGTAGGTTCTGCAATGGGACCGCTTTGGTTCTGGATTTTTTTATAAATTGAATTAAAAGTTTGTAAAACTAAATTCTTTAAACAAATTAAATCTAGTTTAATTTTTTTTACTCCACAGACTTTCATATACTCCTAATTATTAGAAAAAAGCAGATATTTTTGCAAAATTTGTGATTGGACGATCGGTTTGGAACAAATTCAATAAAAAACAAAAAGTGAAATAGCTTTTAATGAAGACATTAATGAAAATTATCTCTATCTTCAGTGGCGTCTCGAGTTTGACCTGAACGAATATTTTTAAGAACAAAAGGGTTTTCCACTAAAGAGAAGATGTTTAGGATTAAAAATAACATGCAAATATCGCAAACTTGCTGACTTTTTAAAAATTTTTCTCCGTTAACGATTAAACTTTTAGTTTGTACATTAGTTCATACTTATTTTAAAATGTAATATGCAGAGAAAGCTAAAGAACTATCAAAACAGCGATAGCCACAGAAACGCTCGTTATCGTAGAAAAAATGTATAAAAGGTTTTTTAAATAACCCAATTTTCATAATTAAATTCCATTTTTATTCCTTAACATATTTTCTTTATAAAAAATTTTCGATATTATAAAAAAATAAAAGTAGGAAACCCGGGTAAAGTGAACACCCCGGGCAAATCAGAGATAGTCCCCATTATGCCCAAACTATTCGTTTGACATGAACCTCGCGGTCCAGAGAAACTTTTGACCATCATAGTCTCATAAGCGTCTTGACGACGTGTGAATTGTTTTTTCAATAATTAATTTTCAATATTTCGAGGCAAGTGCTTTGATGATATCTTCTATATTATTTGTCATCCTTGAGCGTACTATAGTTCTATTGTATGAAAATGTGGCTTCTTATAATATATTAATTATAAAATCAAAATCAACAGTTTTTGCAAGATTTGGCCTAACCTCAAAAATGGCAGTGTTGGGCAAAGTGAATAGGGCAAAGTGGTATCCACTTTACCCGGGTTAGATATATTAAACTGCAGATTATAAAGCTCATATTTTGTTGAAGATGGTGAATAAATACAAAAACAAAACTAATCAAGACCAATAATTTGGGTAAATCTGGAGAGTTAGTGAAGGGTACTGACAAAAAGTATGAGATGGCTGATTCAACTATATACAGACTAGTCAAGAGTAGTGTCCTTACTTCAAAATGTGGCTGATTCCGTACCATTTTCAGTGAAGATTAAGAAACGAAGCTAAAGGTCAATCTCAAAATCATAGACTTCTATATATATGAAAGAAGAGAAAAAGCAAAAGTTTGAGAAAAATAAAGTAAGAAATATTACTAAAAAAACTAAATGTAGAATCAAAAAACATTCCTAGACTAATTGCTAAAGAAATAACAACCAAAAAAGTTTTAAAGATAGAATAAGATTTTTTGTGGTAAAATATATATTAAAGAAGATAATCCAATTGAAGATTGGATTTGTCGTCGTACATGTTTAAAATGGTGTTATGAACAATACTCCGCTTTGGAAGGCAATGAAGACTATACCTATCTGTCATAAACGCCATTCTTAATTTTTAAGATATTACCTTTAAACGTGAATTTAAGTTTTTTACTGTATTAAGTTTTGTTTTAAAATATACTTTTTAGATTTGTGTAATTAGAAGATGGTAATTCACTTTACCCAGGCACCATATCCACTTTACCCAGGAGTCTGGGCAAAGTGAATAATATGACACATTTTTTGAATTTTATTTTTAGTTACTTATTGTTTTACTTGTGAACTTTATTGAGTACAAAATATGTAGACGCAATTAATAAAGATTGATTTCTAGTATTTATTTTGTTGCTATCTCTTATACCTTTCTTGATAAAGTCTCAAACATCTTAAGGTGTTCACTTTACCCGGACTTCCCTACTTTTCTCTTAAGCAAGATTTATATTTTTTTACATACCTTCTCTACTACTTAATATATCATTATTAATTTTTTAATGTTTTATAAAGAATAACGTTTTTCGTAAAATTAATAGAAATATAGTTTTCCATACGGTGCGAACCTAAGTAGACACGCTGTATAAACGGTTTTTTTATTTTAATGGGAGGATTTTACCACAGCATTTTGACACCAAAGTTTACAAACACCCTGTATATTTGTTGTGGGTCCCATGTCTCACTTATTAAAAATTCATGGTATAAATTTTGGGTAAGTTTAATTTTTTAATTTTGTATAATTTTAATGAAAGCAATTATTTTATGTGTAGAAACGTCTAATTATTTTTATTTTATCTTATTTAAAAAAAAAAATAGTATAAAAAAGTTTCAATAGGAACACCAAAACCATAAAATACATCCGTTTCATTGAATTTTAAAAATGTGTTTCTTTTGTTCCCCGCCCAATATTTTTCAATTTATCACCATCAAAACCTTGTATTTTATTTTCTTTTTTAAATTTGCAACGAAATGATGGATTTTTCCCGGGGATTTTGGTCAAAACATTCGATGACAAATGTTTGTGGAAATGTCGAAACTTTTGCCATCGGATCAAAAGTTTTTAGCGAAAAATTACAGACAATTGAATTTGCGTACATTCGTAGAAAAGTTCAAGACGGAGATGTGTGTGCGGTCAAAAAAGTTTTAGTTTTGTTTAGGAACAAATTCTCTAGAGGGTACTAGGAATGATGTGGGACACGTAACGAAATGGATAGACGCACCTTTTTATTTTGAAATGCTAAATTAATTTTTTATTAAATGTTAAGAATCATCGATTTGTACGCGGAACAAATTGCTCTATTTTATATTTAAGTTACAGGATCATCCAAAGAAAGACTATCAAGGCCATATGTGTGACCTTTCTGTATAGATAATAATGTAAACTATGAGAATACAAAATGTAAAAATATACAGTGTGGTCGTTTGACTTGAAAAAATTATTTAAAATCCAGTTTTTATTAAAAAAGAAAAGTTTGGACACGTCTATCTTTATTTTTGGCTGGCACTAAAGCAACAAAAATCTAATATTTTAATGCAGATATTCACGTTAGATTGTCTCTTTTGCTCACATTGTCTATGTGTTATATTATTTGGTTGATTCTGTATAGGATGGCCCAAAAATAAACGACCACCGTTAACTGCATTTATTTTTTTTATTAACCAAAAATAGGTTTTTGTTAATATAATGTCAACTAAAAAAGTTATTAAAAATAATAATAAAAAAATAAAGAAAAAAGTATAACTTTATTAAGTGCTTAAATAAGAAGAGCTCCATAAAGCAAACAATTCATAGATAAAGTATTTACACCTTTATACCAACTTTTATAACAACCGAAACTTTTAAAAACTAATAATTACAAAACGAATAACTTTTGAAAAATTTTGATACAACTTTAAATATTGAGGCATCATATTTTAAGTGTCTAGATGACACTTAAATTCTTTCAAATTTTTAAATTACTATTTAATTAAATTAATAAATTATTTAAAACCTATGCTCACGACAGTGGCGGATCGCGCATGTCAAAATAGCAGCGCGAAATCCGATTTTTAATGTTAAATAAAAATAAGTAATATTGCCAGGGCCGTTGCTAAGGTGTCTCGCGCGCCGCAAAAAATTATCTGGCGCCCCGACAAGAAAATGTTGATAAAAGTTTAAAAATTTTTGAAGTCCAAAAAAGAAGTCCTTACTTTTAAGAAACAAAAAATCCTCTTCAATTACCTTTTCGCCACTTTTATTCCACAATTTTCCTTGCCTCTGCAGCGTTGCGCCCTTGTGCCTTGGACTTGCACCACCCAGTAGGACAAGGCCCTGAATATTGCAGCTATAATTTCAGGAATTATTAACTTTTTTCCTAAAAATTCCTGCTCTTTTAGAAACTTTTATAATATTTAAGCTATCACTTATACTTTTTGAGATTTTGGCAGTTTTTGTTGAGGATAAACTTCTTTTTGTAAAAAAGCGTTGAAAAGATGTTTTTTTATCTATAGATCCTCTTCCAGATCGTTTAAGGCATCAACCATATTTTTAGGAGGTCTGGCAATCATTATCGCAGGAAATCAATTCCTAGACAACATAGACAAATCACATTTAGGTACATACTTACTAGCTAGAAGCATTTTGGTATCATTACGGTCTCGCGCAGTCAATATAGTAATTGCGAAACAAAATAAAACATAAAATGATCAAGGTTAAGATTACAATAAACCACATCTAATATACCCAGCCCCTGATCTCGCTTGCCTTAAATCAGCGCGCTCGTTGCAGAGTGGTGTAGGAGAGTACATAGCACATTAGTGGAAGGTATTTAATACATATATTTCCTATAGACGACGGTTCTGTTTCCATACCGGTAGATCAGTTAATAAAAATTTATACAAAAAAATATGGTTATCTTCCTTATTTTAAATGGAACACCCGGTATATTATGTGATTTTGATTCTCTAGAAAATTCTAAACCTTTTTCATAAAGGGTGTTACATGTCTTAAGTTAAAAGTTTCGGAGCATGGACAATTGAAAATCAGTAAAATGTCTTATAGCTTATTCTATTGAGTGAAATGCAAAAAATTCAACAATGGACACGTGAACAGAAAAAATAGTGAACAAAAATCTTGTATTATTAAAAAGCGTGGATTGCTTGATATACAAAATATGGCACGAATTTTCACAATAATATAGTATTTTGTTCACTATCATTTCTGTTTCTATTAAGAATTCTTAGATTGAAAACATTCAGGAATACTCAAGTGGCAATACATCTGTGATAGATAAACGAATTGTAATTAAATAACAAAAAAAACATTTATTTGCATAGCAAAACATCTAACATTTAGTAATCCATTAACGTCATCTAGGATTCGAAAATACCTCCTTCAGCGGCTAAACACATATGCATGCGCTCTATAAGTTCTCTGACGTGTATATCATGATTGACAGCTCTAAAGACTCTTGTATCCTCTCTTTCATTTCATTTGGACTTTCACAAGGCGTAGCATTCACGAAATTGTCGATGAATCCCTACGAAAGTAATCCAATGGGCTGAGGTCCAGGGACCTAGGAGAGAGAATCGGTCCGTCGTCTTCCATATTTTCATACCATGGATTTCCCTGTTTTCTATCCATTTCGATCCATGACGTTCAGTCAAGAAAAAGTGACATCACGTGTGCTATGGGCGGGGCCCCGTCATGTTGGAACCACATATTTCTTCTAACGAAGGTTTACATTTTCTAATAATGTCGGCAACGATTCCCTTAAAATTTAAATATTTGTTACCAGTTAAAGTACCCTCGAAAAATATGGGCCAACAACAGAGTTATCTATAATTCCACCCCATACGTTCACTGACCATCTTATTTGTTTCATACTTTCCCTCTCAATTAGGATTTTGTTGACTGTAGTACCTTATATTATGTCGGTTCATAGTACGATCACTTTTAAACGTAAGATTCATCGGTGAATAACTTACGTTTTTAAAAAGTCGCTGGTTTTTGGTCAATTTTCTCTATGGCCCAAGAACAAAAATCTGCTCTTTTCTTTATCACCAGGTAGTAGCTTCTGGTGATACAGGAAATGCGATAGGGATGCACTTTGTGATTTTGTAAAATTCTCTTCTACAGATGTGTAAGACATACCAAGGGCTTCGCTCCGAGAATTGGTACTTTGGATGGGATTCTCATTGAACGGAAAGCAAAACTCGTAGCTGATTTTCCTCATTGAGAACAGGCTTATTAATGACAACTCTCTTCTTATAACCTACATTTCCGGTCTCCTGAATCTGTCTCCTAATTTTCAACGTTCTCAAACTTGGTTGCCGCCTGTCGGGATACATGTTTTAGATACTGTCGTTTGGACGCTCTCAACTGATACACATTCCTCGCCAACGTATTCACCATCATCATCATTTCGTCTTTTGAGGTAACGCGTGTTTCTGTTCATTTTAACAAATAGTTATAGTAGAAGAATATTCTTTGACAAGTAAACTATCAAAAAGTTTGACGACTGTTTGATCCACTCGCTGCACGGCAACCAAACGCCACTGTTGGAGCACGTGCTCCCATTGTTGACATTTTTTGCATTTCAGCCTAGTTAATAGAATGGCTATAAGACATTTCCACTGAGTTTCAATTGTCCATTGCTCCGAAACTTTTAACTTAGACATGTAACACCCTCATACGAAAAAAGGTCTACGAATTTTCTAGAGAATCCAAAAATCACATATAATACCGGATTGTTCCATTTAAAAATAAGGAAGATGACCATATTTTTTCGTATAAATTTTTTATTAGATGTTCAATTATTGTTTTCATGGCAAGCTGCTCATATTCTCCTCTAAATTCCTACAACTTTTGTATAAACCGTTTTTCAATATCTTTGAAACATACAAGAAATTACGAGGGTGTTTACCCTTCGTTGGACCACCCTGTACTAAAAATATTGTAAGTTTTTTCAGCGATCCCTATACCAAAACTGAAAGGGTCCTTACCTTACTTCCTACGCCTAACTTTTATATTATGTTACATTGCTAGAAAATTAGGTGTTCAATTACCAACATTTAAATTTTTTACTAGAAATTATACAAAATGTCCAGAAACCATAATTTATTATTATATTAATTTCTAGACATCCTGAATAATTTTAAGTAAAAAATTTAAATGTAGCTGATGGTACAGTTAATATTCTAGCAATCTAACATAATACATAGTGTCAAGCGTTAGTAAGGGAAGATATACTAAAATTTTATTCTTGTCAATAATTTTTCAAAAATCCGAACTATCTTAAAAACCTTACATTCTTGGTATAGGTATCGCTGATAAAATTTACGGTATTTTTATTTCTTCAATCTAAAACTAAACTAATATACAGGGTGTTCCATTAAAAAAACACAAGTTAAATAGTAATCTTTTCTTTGGAGCACCCTGTATAATTCCATCATCGGCGCAGAAGCTGACGCTCGTAATAATTCATGTACAACCTTACATGTACAATTTTTAAAGCCTAGTTTATAAGCTTGCGAAACGCGATATGCGAATTGCGAATCGTGTTCTGATTGGTCAATTTGTAACTAAACATTCGAAAGTCGTTACAAATTAACCAATCAGAACAAGTTTCGCAATATGAACTAAGCTTAAAGCATTTTATGAGTTATGGACTAAAAGGACTAGGTCACGAAAATCTATCGCTGGCTCACAAACCAATAGAAAAAACGTGGTGTTTACATACCCCTAAAGCAAAACCCCTTTTAAACAACCATCCTTTAAAAGAACTGAGTGTTTATTTTTACAATTGATCCCACAAGTATCGCCCACTCCTAGATTATTCACTGCTGCTGGCCTGATGATATTCTTTCAGGAGGGTGTTTGACAATGCTACCGCGGCCGGTTGCTCCTGAATTTCCCTCGGGATCTGCCAGGATACGCCGATTCAAAAACGGTGTACATATAACGAGGAGCGGCTGCGAAAACAGGTGGAATAAGTCTTTAATGGCGGGTTTATCTTGCAGGAATTTTGACGTTTTAAGTAAGAATTTGGTCTTGTTGCAATATTTATCTTTATACCTGTTGGTTCTTAAGACGTTTAACCAGGTATGCGTTAAAAAGTTTTTAAGTAAATGGACACGGGCATGTTTTTTATTTTTGGGTCATCATCTTGTACAGAATCTATAAGAATTATACAGTGTGGGCCAATTCAATCTTGCACACTTTTTAACTATTAATAACTTTCTGTCTGTTGCGCTTATCTTTTTCATTTTCGAGGGGTATGTTTTTTGGGTTTGCTGATTTTGGTCGATTAGATTTAAACAGGACTGGAGTTACGGGACTGTTTCCAGAATGATGCATTAAACTACGTTGCAAAAAATATTAATTTTATTTCTAATTAGGCTAATACGTTTATTTTTAATTAATTTACTGTTAAGTTTGGTCAGACTATAACTCAGTAACTATGATAACCTCACATTTTTAATTTTCAAAGAACCCAAAAAAAGTTTTTTTGAAAAATCGAGAGAAATGTTTTTGGGAAGCATTATTTATCAAAAATAATTATAATTCCTAAATCCTTAAATTGTTAACAGATTCGCTTTTACTGAAATATTTGTCATAGTTTGTCTACAATAAAACAGTATTAGCTTAATTGTAGCTAAATCAGAATTCTTTTGCAAAGTGGTTAAATACAGTATTTTGGAAAAAGTCCCGTAAGTCCAGTCCTGTCTAAATCTATTTGACCAAATTTGGCAAACATAGAGAAAACATATCCACCTATTACTTTTTTAAAAATTAAAAAGATAGGCGCAACAAATAAAAAGTTATTATTAGTTAAAAAGTGTACAATTGGCCCACCCTGTATATCAGGTGTCAAGTTATAAATTTATACCCCTTACATATTTTTATTTTTTGTCCTACAGAATAAACAAATATCTTTAAAACTTCCAAAGCTAATTTTACCAAATTTGGTACCTAAACTAATTTAAGCATGTGGTATTGAATCGTGATATCTGCACTGTTGCCAGATTTCGCTACACATATTTTTCGTTTCTTAAAAAAAATCATATAGAATTTATTTTTACTGCTTTTAATTAGACCGGTCATATTTAGTAAGGTTATAAATTTTTAAATTTTGTCTTTATAAGTTGCTTGGATATGACCTACCACACTTTTAGCAAAAACTACCTTCGCGCCTAAATATCTTTAAAATCGCTAAAGCTGTGTTTGCAAAAATCGGTATTTGGTTTTAAGAAATGCCCTATTAAACATAAATATTAGCATTTTTGCCAGTTTTTAATGAAAATGGAGTGTTGTCATATCTCGGCAACTCATAAACGTTGAATTTTTGAAAATTTGGAATTTTATTAAAACTGCGATTTAATTGCAATCAAAATAAGTTGGGCCTTTTATTTTAAATTGCAAAAATATTGTGTTTAACGTAAAACTGAAAAATTTGACAACAATGTCAATATTACTGTGGTAACCTACCCACATAACACCTAACTGTGTGGGTGTTATGTGAACCTACCTAGGCAAAAACCTTTAAATACCTGATTTTGTAAACGCGGCTTAAGCGGTTTTAAAGATATTTAGGTACTTTTGTAGATTTTATTAAAAAGGAGTGTTGTCATATTTTACCAACTGGTAAAATTATAATAAAAAAACGAATTAAATTTGGTCTGCTTAATGTATTGCAATAAAAATAAATGAGCCATTTAATTAAAAAAAAACTACCTGTGGCACAAAACTGGAATATCTGGTAACCATACTGACATCACTGTTAAATTTTTTAGTCCCCACACTTTTTAAACACCAAATTTTGTAACTGCAACTTTAGCAGTTCAAAAGATTTTTATTTTAAAAGTTGCAGTACTTTTTACCAACCCAGTATTAATATATTTACCACGTTTTTTGAGACATTAAAAGTAAAAATGTAAAGAAATCTCGACCTGCTATTACAATGCTCCTTTTTTCTTTTAGAACATACCTTTACAAAAAGATAAACAATAAAAGCAACTTTTTTTAACGATACATACAAACATTGCATCTGTGATTAAAAAGAAAAGCAGAATAATAATTCTGAGGGTTTGGCGAAAATTCCTCGGGGAAAAGAGCGGTGATTTTCAACCCTAAGAGATGACTGAAGGGTAAATTTGTATTCGGAAGACATTTCATGTTAGTTTGTTTTTACCTATGTATAGTTTGTAACGGAGAATTTCTTTGTTTCGTTACTGCACCTTAAACCTTCATATTATTAAATAATAAATCTAATCTAATCTAATCTAATCTAATATCTAATATATTATATAAAATGCTAATGTACGTTCGTGTGTCCACGATTTTCGCTATCATCCGCAACTCCGATCGACTTCCCGTCGGGGTTACAAATACCCCTTGGTCTCCCATTGTGAGTAAGGGAGTTTGGTCGGGGTGGGTGGAAGTGGGTGGTTGTGGGTGGCAAAAATGTAAAATATGTGTAGTGGCGCCATCTGTTGTCGAGTAGTTGAACTTCATTCAGAACAACGGTTATTTGGGTCTCATATAAACTCCCGAGCGAAGCCGGGAATCATAGCTAGTATTATATAAAATGCTAATGTACGTTCGTGTGTCCACGATTTTCGCTATCATCCGCAACTCCGATCGACTTCCCGTCGGGGTTACAAATACCCCTTGGTCTCCCATTGTGAGTAAGGGAGTTTGGTCGGGGTGGGTGGAAGTGGGTGGTTGTGGGTGGCAAAAATGTAAAATATTATCACTCATTCTTGACAAATTGGCGGAGACACAAAGTTCTGAAAATTTTTGGAATCATCTAGAAAGTAAGTGTAGTGGCGCCATCTGTTGTCGAGTATTTGAACTTCATTCAGAACAACGGTTATTTGGGTCTCATATAAACTCCCGAGCGAAGCCGGGAATCATAGCTAGTATATTATATAAAATGCTAATGTACGTTCGTGTGTCCACGATTTTCGCTATCATCCGCAACTCCGATCGACTTCCCGTCGGGGTTACAAATACCCCTTGGTCTCCCATTGTGAGTAAGGGAGTTTGGTCGAGGTGGGTGGAAGTGGGTGGTTGTGGGTGGCAAAAATGTAAAATATGTGTAGTGGCGCCATCTGTTGTCGAGTAGTTGAACTTCATTCAGAACAACGGTTATTTGGGTCTCATATAAACTCCCGAGCGAAGCCGGGAATCATAGCTAGTTTAATATAAAACGAACGTTTTCACGGCCTTGGTAAAATGAGGAATCTTGGTTTTTGGGTTTGAAACGCGTGAAATTAAAATTGTTTACGACGTTTCGCCATCGATTGCACGAGACATCTTTAGGGATCTTTACTTTGCGAGATTGGAACACTAAATCAACGCACTTATCGGAAACTTTTTGAACTTTGATGGAGAAATATAATTTTTGTTTGTTCTATTTTGATTGCTGTTGTTGGAGTAATTATCGTATCTATTCTAAAATCTGTAGGCTTGGTCACGAATAAGTTTATGTTTTTATATATTTTCTAACATATTTTATTTCTATATATATGGAGGCCACTAACTCACAACTCTTATCTTTAAAATCTTGATCCTTGAAGGTACGATGGTCAAGCTTCAGTGGCCAGTGAAGAGCGGAGAGTGTGAGAGCGCTGCCTTTAATCTTTATGGTAGCATATAAGAATTTGACTACGTGAGCACAAAAGAACTGCCTTGTATTATTGCCTTCCATGTACATTTTACAAAAAAAATGTAAAATAAATTTATAAAGAAAAAAGCTGACAAACGCTCGTGCCAAGTTTAAAAAAAAATTATAGGCGAATCTTGAATTATTTGACTAAATGTAATTGCAAAATTACCAAATTTTCGGTTTAGGTAAACCCAAGCAGACAGCAGCCAGCAAAAAACAATTTGTTAAAATAATTCATGATTCGCTTATTAAAATGTTTTGAAACTTGAAATGAGGGTTTGTCATGTTGGTCTATTTAAAAGGTCATCTTACATATTTTCTCTAAAATGTACGGGGAGCTAATAATTAACCCTCTTAAAATTTACATGGGATTTTCTATGTTCCGCTCGACGACGCACCACCCGCTATAAACTAGTTTCAAAACGCTGTTTACCACAAAATATTGTAGTCAGTACCGGCTACCAGTACAGAGATTTTATATTTTCCGCTTGCCATTTTCGCTTGTTATCGTATCCAACTCTTATTTAGTTCTTTAAGGCGGCCCAGACTTAATGATAAAATGATAACCTGCCTTTTCTGAAACCTATTTTTCAATATGAAAAACTGTTTAAAAATTTCTAAATGTGTATTTTAATAAATAGTTTTTATTTAAAATTATATCTATGTATTAAATTTTATTAATTTAAAATAACTGAGCCATAAAATACAATAAGATATAATTATACATTTACTAGGCACCCTCTCAAAAAGTCTCCCGAGATCTCCTTGGGGACACCATGTACGACCCAACGAATTACTTTTCCTTCCTCCCTTTTTTTAATCACTCCAAATCAAAAACCCTAGTTTATTATTGTTTTACGATCTTTGGATCTCCAAGAATTACCTTGGTGTATCCAGAGCTTAACTTCAATAACAATTTCATAATATGTTCAAGGGCGGATCCAGAACTTTATCTTAGGGGAGAGGGCGCAAATAAAAATATTATATGGTACACAAACCTTCATGTTTGTGGTTTTTAAAAATCAACAAAAACGTGGGGTTGATTTCGGGCCAGCCATTTTATTGATTTGTCATGATTTTGGGTACTTCATATTATTTTTTAATGGATACCCAAATACAATTCATATTAGAACATTTAAATTTTCTGCTAACTGGTTTTCTGTTTATGTGGAAAACATTTGAGTGGTGACGTACTTTGGATAAAAAGTATAATTAATATTTACCCAGTTCAAGCTTTGCTTATTTACATAGATACCTAAATCTGACTAGGTGATTCTGTGCTTTTAAGGACTTTTTCGATAACTTAGCTTATTATCAGTAACATCGATGACAGCTTGCTTTAGAGATTAAAAATAAAAGTTCAGTTTGTCTTTTTTTTGGTTTATTTGGGGCATTTTTACTAAAAAAAAGAAGAAAGTTAGCCTTAAAATTAATTATGGGAGGGTCTGGACATATAGGTAGAGGTTGGACGACTGTCCATACCCTCCCCAGTGGTAAAATTTGACAGAATGACGATTTTATGGGTACGTTAAAATACTGTTAACGATAAAACCCTAAATAACTATTTTTAAAATTCTTAATGTACACATACATGACAAAATAATGGAGTTTTATAAAAAATACGAAGAAATTGCAACTTATTCTCTGGCAAAATATTCCTCCGAATTTACTTCGGCTATTACGTACCTTTCTATTGAATTAACGATGAATACCAAAGGCACTTTCTTCCCGACTACCGGACAACGCCCCAAGAATATTTGAATAGATTTGGCGGTTAATTTAAATGTGTCTATATTCTCCCAGTGTCCAAACCCTCCCCGTTCTCCCCTACTTTATGCTGCATGTTGCGTGTTTTATGGACGACATGCCTAGTGTAGCACAAATGATAAATTTTAAATACCCCTTTCATTATCCGCACTATTTACTTGCACATAAGGATGTTAAGTCATCTAGGTGCAGTATATGTAATATTTATGAATTTATTACCCTTTATATTTTTGCACATAATAAACTTAATAATTGTAAATTGAACAAAAGTACGTAGTATGCGAGAATTTTAGTGAGAGTATACTACTTAGTATTAGATTTGTGCATTTTGTTTCGTTCTTTTATTGTTGCGTTTCTTTCTTTTTCTAATTAGCAATAATCAAATAAAACCAGTCGAAATTTGACGCGTTTAATCTAATGAACATTTATATTACAAACACGCTATAGAAGTAATACCAGAACATCATATAAATGAAGGGGGATGCATTTCCTTACAGAGGGGTTGGTGTTTTATAACCTTGGTAGGGTGTATGTATGTGTATTACTAGATTTACTTTATAGCCTAAAGGGATTGTAAGTTAAAGATTTTGTCTTTAGTGCTTATTAAGGTGTTCTAAAAAAATGTACATATCACGTCTTCGCTTCCGGTGTTTTAGCAGGTATATCTTATTAAGTATATAGTTTTGTTTTATTTTAAATACTTAAATGACCTAAAAAATCTCAAAATCAAGATATTCCAATATGTGTAATAAATCTGGTAAATTAAGTATGCTCGCAGAATCTTTTCAACTAACCAGAACTAAATAAAATTAAAATAAAATATTTCTAATCGGTGTTTATACATACTTGTATTTTTATATTACTTCACTAAAAGAATACCTACCGTTATTTATTTTAAAAAGATAAAAAAGATACTTTTTTTCTGAATATATTATGCAATTTTTTCTTTAAACCTTTAAATTCAACGTAATTTACTAATTAATAGGTATATTTGCGTATACCACGTGGCGGCAGAAAACTACTTGTTTCTGCTACCTAGAAAAATAAACCTTTTTCTATCCTGTAAAAGGAAGAAAAATGGCACTATTTTTCCCGGGAGGAAAAGTGTACTTTTCCTTCCAGCCCGCATAGATTTATCTGAACAACAAACTGACTGTCTACATTTTCTTTATTATTTTCGCATGAACGTAATATACTGTATTTGCTTCAAAGTGTAGATGCCTTTGGGATTTCTGCTTTCTTTGGAAAATATACAAAAACGGTATCTTCGGCAATTCTTTTGACATGGTTTCCTTCTATTTACCGCTTAAACACCTCATATTCTTTTTCCTATCGTTCGCGAGACTTATTTGGCATAAGGTTTAAGGATACTAGCCTTGCGATTTCCAAAATATTTTAAAGGATATTATCGTCGTCTTCAGAGTCCATTTTGCTTTGGGATGATGATGACCTTGAAACGACCTTTACCATGACCTGATGGGGCCAAACCGACACCATATTTGGATTCAGAGACTCTAAAAAAAAGGTACCATGGTCCAGTCCTTCGGACCACCAACTATTTTTTGGTGGGGCTTTGAAATTTTTTTCGACCAAATAAAACTGTTAACCTATTTCACAGTTATTATAATTTTTGGACAACAAAAGCTCCTATGATGTTTGACGATTTTAAATGTAATTTGCTGACGTTTAAAAAATGTATGGAAAATGGATACATTATAAATGTGATTTTAAACAGGTAAGATGACTAATTACCCACGACCATTACTCACGCTCATTACCCACATCCATTACCCACGACCGGCATTAGCGGCTTTAAATGTGCATAAATACGATATTTTTTATGTCTTGTCGACAACCTGGTCTTTTAAATATGACTATTTAGCCAAAGTAACTATTTTTAGTCACATATAATATAAGTAAAAAATATCTTATTGGTACCCTAAATCGACTAATAATAAAATTAATCACATTCGATAAAAAATTTGAAGTATGCTATAATGTCGCTTATGCCGTGGCCGAAAAATATTTGGTCACAAATCGGGAACATAAAATTAATTGTTTATGTTATTATAAATCTACAAGAAAATTGTTTCAAAATATTCTCCAGTTATATATTAATAGTCTTAAAAAAGTATATATGCTTACACGGAATACTCAATTTCCTCTTGTATGATTTAGTCAAGGCGCAAATTGAGACACGCATAACGCATGCGACGAGACGCAGCACAGCACATACTTTTGTAACTTATGAAATTAAATTAAACAGCGCAAATTGACTAGCGACGCGAATATTCAAAGAGGCGTTGATTTTTGTGACAGTGACATAGTTTTTCACGTCGCACGCGTTAGACACGTCTTAATTTGCGGCTTGCCTAATAAAATTAAATTAGACAGCGCAAATTGTTCAGCGACGCGTCAACTCAAAAAGACGTTGATTTTTGTGACAGTGGCATAGTTTCTTGCGTCGCACGCGTTAGACGCGTTTCAATTTGCGACTTGCCCTAACAGCACTCGCCTGCGGCACATGCTGCAAAACTCATGCTTTTGGGGAATAAGTAACATTCCGTGCTTGTTTCATAATGTAATATTATGACAATTTATTTTAATGGCAAACTTAGGTATCTTTGTTTTATTATCATTTAGTTTTAAAATACTCCGTATATACAACCAACAAGTTTAAGAAAAAATAAACTTATACATATATTCCAAAAGTTTCAGTAACAATTCAAGGCCCCATAACATATAATTTAGAAACTTTAATATGACTGTGGGCCGAATTTAGACCATTTTATTTCATATGTATTGTTCACGAAAAAAATAAATACAAAAAGTCACGTATATTTCTAAAATTTCCAGAACGAACACAGCGAGTTATTCAGAACCTCCTTCGCGGCTTGCCGGGTCCGAATCCTATGGGATAAGAAGCGGTAGGAGTGGTTTCCAGACTTCTAGAAAGGCGGCGCTTTGGCCTGGACACTCCCAACTTCTGGATGCGAACTGTATCCAGACTTCAATGTTACATTATATAAATGCATATGTTTTGTAATTGTCTATTTATATTTAATTGCATCAAGGGTTAAGTTGATGTCCTAACATAACTTAAGGCGTGTAGTTGTTTTATTGCTTTATTTTTGGTACGTAAGGATTAGTAGAGTTACTTTTAATATCAAAAATTACCGGCAAAGAATGACGTAAAGATTTATTTGAAGAAATACTTGTTATTATCAAACTTAATTACCATTTTCTTAAAATTTAAATAAATCAAAAATCCTAGCACCTTCAAAAACACACTAAATGGAAAAAAGAAAAGTGATTTTTATATTTTATATCCAAGAACTTTTTATTTATAAAATGTTTGTGTTAACAAAAATTTTTATGTTTTATTTGTTTTCTGGGAGATTAAATTTAAACAAGAAAAATTAGAGACGCAACCATTGGTCCAGTTTTCGTCTTGCGTCTTGTTAAGATTTTATTTTATTGCATTAAAATGATTTCAACCGAGTGCTAATGAACCTTTATTTATAGATTGAAACCTTTGTATTGTAAGTAACTTAATATTGAATATTTCATTATTTTATTTTTTTTAAAAGTAATAATTACTTTTATTATATTGTGTAAGAGCAGAACAGTTCTTCATAATGTATAAAAGTTTTAATTTTCTTAAAATGTTAAATAAACTTTTTAATTTTATTCTGAAGAAAAGCCAAATAATATATTTGTTTAACAAAAATGTTAGACATTTTTGGAAATGTATATATTTTTTAGCTTATTTTTGGAAAAGCACTTAAAACATCAAACTTAAAACACTAAAATATTTTTTTTAACAAAAACACACACTTCTATTACATTTTAAAATTCAGCTTTAATTTTTCATCCTTGTGTTATTTACTTCCAAAACGTAAAGTACAGGGTGTCTGGATTTTATTGCAATTGCAAAGTATCTTAGTTATTATTGGAGATGGAGACTTGCGGTTTTCGTGAAATGTTGCTACTTTTTTTTATGGCCCTCTTAGTTTTTGACAAACAGGGCAAAATTATTTTTTCCATTTTTGAACGCCCCTCGTATTTCAGTAGTCTTGTAACATACATCAAAAATAAAAACAGATATTGAAAGATATTTTTACGTGGAATCCAGTAGTGTTTTCAAAAATTTTATGTTTTTTAAGATATGAACTAAACATATAATTTTTCTTATGGTAGACCCTGTTTATTTCTTATTCATTCAATTATAGAGAATGGGAGCTTTTAAAAATATGTACATAATTCGTTATACAGTGCGAGTCTGTAACTTGGAATAAATTCAGTAAATCAAATACCATTTTTTTAAATGGTCGGACACGTCGATTAGTATTTTCAGTTGCGGTCTTTGTCATAAAAAAATTAATTATACAGTGTGTCCTAAACCAGAGATTTGACGTCAACGATAATTTTTTAAATGGCAACCCTGTTTTTATATGACTGTTTTTAAAGGGCAAATCAAGTTATACATAACTACTAATTGTTTATTTTTTATTGCTTGTCGTTTCCAAGATAATTTAATAAATATTTTTTATTTGCAAAATGTAAAAAATCTATTCAACTTAATAATTTTTCTTCAATAAATGCTCAAAATGTTGCCCATTCACTATTTGGCAATACCCTAATCGCAATTAAAACTCGTGTTGAACATTTCTGATAATTTCTGGGGAAATTAGTCTACACTCATGCCTTATTCGTGCTTTCAACTCCTCAATATTTGCGGGCTTGGTCTTAAATACATTGCATTTCAAATATCCCCAGAAAATAATCCAACGGAGTCAAATCTGGGGATCTCGGTGGCCATTTAAATGGTCCTCTTCTACCAATCCATCTCCCTTGAAATACATTATCTAGATAACCACGGGCAGGTCTTGCAAAATGGGGGCGCACCATCTTGTTGAAACCAGATGTTTCTATTAGGAACATCAGCTTCTACCGGATCAGGAAACATAATAGCCAAATTCGGAAATAGTTCATCCTGTAAGAACTGTATGTTTCGCGCTCCATTCAGATTTCCTTCAAAGAATATCGGTCCTATAAGTTGCTGGCCTATAATCCCTGCCCAAACATTGACTTTCTCTGGCCATTGAGTGTGGCCTTCCCTCATCCAGCATGGATTCTGGTCTGCCCGATAACGACAATTTTGTCGGTTTACCTCCCCATTTAGCATGCTTGACTCATCAGAAAACAGAATGTTTTCTGTGTTTACATTATCAGACTGTATTAGTTCCATAAATTGTTCACAAAATTAGAGTTGGAGTCTTCTATCTGGATCATCTTCATTGAGTTCCTGGAGGATTGTTAGTTTGTAGGGATGAAATTTTTGACTGACTAATTTCAAGTTCGAGCGCTACCTGCCTAGTGGGGATATTAGGATTTTCTTGAACAGCTAATAATACATCAACTTTGACCTCTTCATTGAGCGCAGATTGACGATGAATAGTTGTTTTTTTAACGTGGCCGTTTTCTCGAAACTGTTTTTCAATCTTGCTCTTGGTACTTTGTGATATGGATAAATCAGGATATCTGTCTCTAAATAAATGATTCACTTCACTCTGTGTTCTCGCTCTATCCCCATATCCAATCATCATTAAGATTTCAATTTTGTGCTTTTCAGTTAAGTAAGGCATTGCGAGATGGAGATCTAACTTCGACACAATGACAAAATAAAAGTATTAGTAAAAGTCACTTAGTATTAAATGTACCTTACTGGTTAAACGAACGTGAAATACTACCTTCTAAGCAGAATTATTAACTGTTTACATTCTTAATTTCCTATCGAAAACACCAATTGTAATTGAAAACAGAATAATCTACATAAAAAACTTGGAAAACATTTGAGCATAAATTTTTTGCAAATAAAAAATGTTTATTAAATTATCTTGGAAACGACAAGCAATAAAACATAAAAATTTTGTAGTTATGTATAACTTGATTTGCCCTTTAAAATCAGTAATAAAAAACAGGGTTGCCATTTAAAAAATTATCGTTGACGTCATATCTCTAGTTTAGAACACACTGTATAACCGATTTTTTTATGACAATGACCGCAACTGAAAATACTAATCGACGTGTCCGAACATTTAAAAAAAAAAAAATGGTACTTGATTTCCTGAATTTAATTCAAGTTACAGACTCGCACTATAGTTATGTTTTAATTTTTAGCCCTAAATTGGTGTTTTTAATTATAAATTTAAATTTTGCATAGTGGGCCATGATAAAAACTTTATAACCAAAGAATAAAGTTAGCTCCAAGTTCATTATTTGTCTACATTTTATGTATTATATACCGGGTGCTCACGGGACTACTAGCAAGCTTGTTAGTTTCTTGAGAAGTGTTACACGATTTTAAAATTTTGGTTGGATGTATGCTTGGATAGGATGCAGATTTCTGATGTTTCGGATTTTATGTGACACATCCGGCTTAACCGGAAGTGCTTTTAACTTTGCTATTTTAAATGGAACATCCTATATATTTTTATAAAAATTTATTCTACAGGCAATTCCAAGGCAACATTTGTATCATATGTGAAAATGGCGTTTAAAAATGTCATGTTACCCGCAACTTTTATCGATTTGGTAAAAAAATAAATTATTATAGAAAAGGACTGATGCGATTTTTTACACATACTTAAAAAACATTATATCCTGTTACCGTTAAAATACAATTTCCGGTTTTACCAGAAAATCTACAGAAATCGATTTTCGGTAGTAAAGAACTTTAATAACTTAAATGGAAACTACTATTTTAAGCCCTAAATATAAACTAAACATTTATTTCTTAATCTTTTGTATTATCCTATCTCTAAACCAAATAGTTTTTAATTTATTAATAGTAAAACGTTAAATAATATATTTTTTTGCTTTTTTCATGGCGGCCGAGCATTTTACCATAAATATCTTAAAAACCATTACGTTTAGAAAAAGGATATAATTAACCAAAAATATTAGGAAATAAGTTTTAAGTTTAAATTAAAGACGTAAAGTAGTGGTTTCCATTTGAATTATTAAAGTTCTTTACTAATTGACATAAACGAAGAGCGAAAAAAATAAGTTTATGGTCGCCGCCTATTTTTGGGACACCCTGTGTATATGTAGTAACCAACAAAAACCTGCTGCGAAAATAAAAATCTGAGCGTTTTTTAAACAAAAAACCACTAAATTTTAAAAAAATTTGATCCAACACTCCTTCTTACTGTATGTATGTACTAAAAATTTTTTTTTTTTTTTTGGTCGATATTACAAATCTGAAAAGCCCATTTAAAACAAAAAACTGAGTATATAAGATTTAAATTAGTTCAGAGCTAAAGCGATTAGTGGACAGGTGGCTTCTTAATCGAAGGCACAGAAAAATTAACGGTACGGTAACATTTGCAGATTCTCCCCTGCAGCTCGAAACAGAGAAACTTCTAGTACCACACTTCTATTCTATTCTATTCTATTTTTTTCTTGGTTTTGGTCCCTTCAGGTCCAATCCACCACTCTCCCCCTTCCGGAATATGCTTTCCAGGGCTTCGTCGGCGGAAAATCTGGATAATCGAGCTCGTAGCTCCCAGAAATTCCAAAAAGAAAACAAAAATAATTCTATAATCGATGCAATGCATACATTGTCGGCTGTCAAACCAAGACCTGCTACTGGTGTTACGTATAACCTTTACTTTCACTACTGACAGTTCCCATGGCACACCCATCTATTTCCCGTCATTTGAGAAATGCCTCGTGTTCACCACCAAACAGGATACCATCAGCTTATAGGAATCTTCGCTCACAGCGCTTAGATCCAGAAGAAAGAAGCCGTCAATTTAGCGTGAATCTTTCCTTGATCCCCGAAGGTAAAAACGTCCGTACGGCACCTCTAACCGCCACTCCGGGAAGAACTTTGTAGTCCTCTACGCACGTCCGCACTGTCCGGAGGTCAAACAAAGAGTCCTAGCACCACACTTATGTGTTCCTATACGGTCCAACTGAATAGCTTTGTTCTTCCCACTTTGTTCGTTTTTATCGTTAGAGATAGAGAAAGAGAGAGAGAGAGAAAGAGAGAGAGAAAGAGAGAGAGAAAGAGAGAGAGAAAGAGAGAGAGAAAGAGAGAGAGAGAGAAAGAGAGAGAGAGAGAGAAAGAGAGAGAGAGAGAAAGAGAGAGAAAATATTGAACCTGCTGCCCAAGGACGTAGGTATTTCCTTCTTCTTTAAATCTTTAAGTATTTAAGTCTCATGCTTACAAACTCGCCCTTATTTAAGTGACCTTTATTAATTTTGGTGAAAAAATTGTAGTTTTTTAAATAATGTTAAATGTTAATAATCCGTTTGCTTTTGCAGATTCTCCCCCTGCAGCTCGCAACAGTGAAACTTCTAGTACCACACTAATGTGTCCCTATACGGTCCAACTGAATAGTTCTGTTCTTCCCACTTTGTTCGTTTTTATCGTTAGAGAGAGAGACAGAGAATATTGAACCAATTGCCCAAGGATGTAGGTATTTCCTTCTTCTTCAAATCTTTAAGTATTTAAGTCTCATGCTTACAAACTCGCCCTTATTTAAGTGACCTTTATTAATTTTGGTGAAAATAATTGTAGTGTTTTAAATAATGTTAAATGTTCTTCAAATGTTAAATGTTAATAATCCGTGTGCTTTTTTCTCTTCTTACCACAAACAAAATGTATTTGCTATGTCTTTGACTTTCCATTACAAATCATTTTTGTTTCTTATTTACGTTCAAAATTTTATTTGTCGTGGGAAATGCCAGACCCCTAAATTTCCTTATTCTATTATTTAGGTAACCTTAACGTTCCCTCGAGGTTCTAAATATATTTACCCATATTTACTGTGTTTCGGAAAACAAGAATGCATTTCAAACAGTGCTCTGTTTATTTTAAGTTTTTTGACTAAAAAATATTGTTTTTAATATAAAATTAGTACACTATTTTGTTTTTGTGTTTGCCCAAATCAAAATTAAATAAATATGAAGATTTTTTAAATGACAAATTGTGACACAGACAGCGGCCGAAAAAATCAGATTAAAAAAAAACACATTTTTCTACGACCGTTAAAAAAATGCTGTTTTTTTAACCGTTAACATGAAGTTAAAGTATTCCATCCAAGTACACCACATAAAGTGTTAAAAAAATAACATTTTTTAACACTTCGAAGCTCTTTTTACACTTTGATTAGTGTTATGTTTCAGTGCCTACCCAACTAACAATTATTGGACGGCGCAACGTCGCCAAACGCAACGCAACGTTGCGTTCTTACGTTGTAATTTTCTACATAGCGACTCTGTTTTGCACCAATTTGGTGGATGATTTTTGAGTCGTCCGGACGTTGCAAATGTAACTACTGCAAGTGGGTCGACGTAAAAACGTTGCTGAAGGCAACTTGTTCGGCTAAAGCCATCTACAGAAAACTGTATTAATAAAAATTGGTACTTCTTTGTTTACTAAAATATAATTATGGCAACTTCTAGTAAATTTATAAGTCGCCGTACAATTATACTTTAACTATCATGGCAGAGTAGTAAAGAAGTTGTTTATATTAAATATTTTGTCATGAACTGGATTATTAAATCGCCCAGATTTATTCGCATATCATCCAAATTTTAAAACAATCTGCAGTTTACTGACAAATATATAACAAAAATGTGAAAAAAACAAGCGCGCCATTAAAATAAGCAATTTTACATAAGACAATATAGTTTTTTCAATTTTTGAAAATTATTATAAGTATTTATAAACCAAATAAATTATGTTTTTATATAATAGCTATATCTATAATAACCTTTTCTTTCAACAGAATCATGAAAACATCGATAAATTATTAGAATTATGTTTTTTCTTTTTGTTCCACATTAAAAAGTCAAAATGGCTGCCTTGATTTTGTTTCTAGTTTCACATTGTTTAATGGCGGGCGGTAGTCGCGATCGCAATCATATTTTTTACCAAGATTAGACCACATTAGACCAATGTTAACGCCATCTATCAACTAAAGGTTAATCCTTCGATCAAAATGGCCCGTAACCGTTGCTAGGTTGCTACAACCAATCCCCAACGTTGTGAAATGCAACTATGGAAGTAGCTTTCAGACAACGTTAAAGCGTCGTTAGCTTCTCTCCCAAAATAAGTACCATAAAGACCATAGTTTAGAAAACGACGTATAGACGTTAATAGGACGACCGTTTCCGGTGCAACGTTAGTTTTTCAGTCATTACGACGTTAATTTAATTGGTCGGAAGAACAGCTTACTTTTCTACTAACGGCAACGTTAAATTTGGTGTGATTCTTAGTAAAGACGACTAAAGGCTTTTAAAATTGTTAGTTGGGTACTGTAATAAGCTTAAATATCAATTTATGCAATGTAACAGTTAACGCGACCAAACGGTCAAGTTACCTTTAATTTCGTCATCATTTCTTTTAGTTCATGTGTCACTAGTTTTAAAATTTGACAGCTTGCAAATAAATTTATTAGAAATTATTGAAAATTATAGTAATAATAAATTTGAATGACTAAGAAATTGAAAAGGAATATATACTCTTTTAGTATTATTTCTACAAAAGTAACTACATACAATTTTCTAAAGTTAAATATGAAATGCATAGTTATGAAGAGGATAATTGTCTCTTAAAAAATAAGGACGGTATGATTTTTTGTTGCAATATAATGGCTGTGCCGCAAAAATTAAAATTAATAAGTTTAGATAAATAAAACATGTATGGAATGGTATTTTGGAAAATTTTTATAAGGTCGTGGAAAAAATATAGTATGGAGCACATGCATAAAGTGTCTTTTTTTACTCATGGGATTGCCCGTTGTCAACTTCGTAAAAAAGTAGCACTATATGCACTTGTTACATAAATTACTATTATACACGCGCGAGCTTAGCTGAACGCAATCTTATGTTAGAAAATGTGACAACGAAATTACTATCCAGTATTCACCCTGTAATTTTTTAAGATTTAAGTTCTACAAGTCATTCCTGACATAAAATCTTCAGTATACTCATAGCCTATCTCTTTCATTTTTAGAAAAAACGGAGTTTAAAAGGTCAGAACGACCTGACAATAAACAGTTTCATGGATATTGTGTCATCGTCTGGACTGTTTCAAACGCCGTTTTCTCCAAAACTAAAAAGATAGTTTTTGGGTATATCATAAGTTTTATATCAGGATTATCTTAAATAATTTAAATATTAAAATATATAGGGTGTTCCTTTAAAATTATCAGGGTTATCATATTAAGAAGTTCAAATTTAACATCTTTTCCAGTTAAACAGGAAGTAGTATTATAATGGTCTCTAAAGGTAAAGTCTTTTAAAAAACTGTTTTAAGCATTTTTAATTTTTGTGATGTTTATTTTTGTTTTCCCATAAACCTGCATATTGTACGGTTGATTGAACATTTTCAAACGCCATTTTCCCTAAAACTAAAAAAGTAAGGTTATAAATATTTATAAGGTTTTTTAGAATTTAAATTCGAAAAATTGTACAGGGTGTTTGATTTACAATATCAAAGTTACATTACTTCTGGTTAAACCGGAAGTAATACACAGATGCTATTATATCTTAAATTGGCATCTGGTGATACAATATAACATTCCTTAATTTGAAAACTTTACGGTTGCGCTAAAGGAAATAAATAGCTGGATATTAATTTCGTACTCACCCGGTATACAGCTTTTTATGGGGAAGGGGTTGACTTCCAAAAAAATTTAGTAAAGGTCCTTTTTTCACAAACCATTTTTTTTCCTCACTACTCTTTTTTATTTCGCAAAAACAATACTTTTTGAAGAGCAAAAAAGGTCCCTACTTTTAAGAATTTTGCCTTTTACTTATTGAAATTAAATTTTATTTTTTTTTAAAGGTGTATTTAATTTAATTTTTATGTCTTGTACCGTTCTTTATAAATTAATATTTTAAAAACACAATACCAACCATTTCAAATGTAATAAAAACTTTATTTATACCATATCGTTGAAAGATAATAAATAAAATATATATTTTTCTAACTTTAAAAGTCAATAACTTCCAAACGAAGTGTGATGGAACTTTTTAAATTATATTTGCTCGTTATAACGGCAGGTCGCGCATGCCGAAGCCGCCGCGCAACGTTAAATTAAAATTATAATTATTTTCTAAAATTTCCTGCTCATTCAAAAACTTTTATAATGTTTTAGCTCATCACATATGCCTTTTGAGATTTTGGTAAAAAGCTAGACAGCTTTTTTTTCTCAATTTTTTGTTTGTAATTATTGTAAGGGATTTTTTTCAGAAAAAATGAAAAATACGTCTTTTCTAAATGCCATCCCGGATCGTTTAAGCCACTAAACCATATTTTAAAGAGACTTGTAACAATATTTTTCACAGAAAATCAACTTTTTGACTAAACTATTTGTAAATTCTTAGCAATAGGAAATTTTCTTGAAAATTTAAAACATTAAATAAAAGAACAGTTACAAGTTTTGTATAGAATACACCAGATTGTTTCTCGACTTTCAAATATTTAACGGACTCCTAAACTTCTAAAGTTCACGTGATTAACTTACTGGAACAATTACAAAGTCAAATTCGGCGTCGGGAAAATGTCGTCCAACTTGGAAAGAATTAAGTTTTAATTTTTAATTGCAGTTTGAATACGTTTTCAGTGTCTCCTTTGGGATAGATAGGGTATAATAGGGACGCTAGGGATACGAAGAATTTTAAAGTAAGGACAAACGTGAATTTAAAAGTGGATGTGATTATGTTGGAGGATAAATAAGTTAAAAGTAGAAGATTTCTAACGGGGTGCCAGTAAGAAATAGTATTTCCCTAAATTCGTTTTAAAGTAAAATTAAATTAATAAATAAGTTTATCTACAATCGTTAAGTAGAGTTAGAGTAAAGTGCCCCAATATCGGATCTTTTTCATGAGGCCTAATATTGTGACGTTGAATTTTGGAATTACATAGGGGCCACTAGACGTCACTGGGGCAAATTTACCATATGGAACTATCTTCTTGGGACCATCCAAACTAACTTTGCATTTTTAAAAAACTAATTTAACTTATTTGACTAACTTAATTTAGTACGGGCATACCCCTCACTAGGGGTAGCCCGTACGGGGCTTAACTAAAACTTTAACTTTATACTTGACTTCACTTTTATAACCTACTTCTTATCTTATATTTTTCTAATTTCTTCTTCTCCTCATTATTAGGAAAATTTCTGTATATATACCAAGTTGAACTTAGTATTTTGGTGACTTAGCACGTTTTTGACCCTGAATAAAATATATGACCTAGACTCTGTTACTGTTTAGTGACAAAAAACCTTGCACTACATTTTCGATTATTTGTTTTATTTTTTTGGATGTGATTTCTTTAATGCCGAAATAATTAAAATTAAAATTATTAAAACCCATATACCCCCTATACAGGGGGTATAGGGGTATTAACTGGCATTGTTTAATAAATCTGTGATGTTTTTATAACAATAAAAAGTATTGATAATTTAAATTAAGCTTGCAACGTTGGTAAGAAGCCCTCATCGGCATTATTTTGAACTAGTATAAAAAAAGTACGTAACAATTCATAGTAAAGTAGTTTTTACTGTTGTGACAGTTAATCTTGTGTTTTTTAAATAAACTTTTTCACGACCTGCTGTTTTTTAACCGTTAACATGAAGTTAAAGTACTCCATTCTAGTACACTACATAAAGTGTTAAAAAAGTAACATTTTTTTTTACTACCTCAAAGCTTTTTTCACACTTTGAATTAGTCTATTGTTTTAATCCCTACTAAAATAAACTTAAATATCAATTTATGCAATGTAACTGTAAACGCGACATTAACTGAACCAAACGGTCAAGTTACCTTTGATTGCGTCATTATTTCTTTTAGTTCATGTGTCACTAGTTTTAAAATTTGACAGTTTGCAAATAAATTTAATAAAAAATTTTGAAAATTATTAGTAATAATAAATTTGGCTAACTAAGACATTGAAAAGGAATTTATACGGTTTTAGTATTATTTCTACAAAAAGTAAGTACTAGGTACATACAATTTTCTAAAATTAAATTATAAATGCATAGTTATGAAGAGCATAATTGTCTCTTAAAAATAAGGAGGCTATCAAGATTAGTTTATATTTATAAGGTTGCGACATATCCTCAACTTTTAGGCGGTACGAGGTCGGGGACGCAAGGAACGGCACTCCACGGAGAAAAGTTGGTAAGACTGGGTAAAATCAAAGCTGATGATAAATCCAGTGGCGTCGAGAATTTGCGCATTTCATTTTCCATTGTTTTAGAAGTGATATTTGTTGAAAGATGTAATTCCAAATGTATTTTATTTAAAGTAAAAGAATTTACAACTTAATAATAATTAAAAACTGTTGTGTAAACGGTTGTTCTACTAATACGATAAACTGTATATCTCCGGTACTGAACAACATGGCCGAAAAATGGGAGATGTAACGTCATAACACGTCAAAGCAATATGGCCGAATGTCGGGACCCTATATAGACCGACTTTCGAGACTATCATGTTTTTGTTGAAATATAATGGCTGTGCTTTAAAAATTAAAATTAATAAGTTTTTAAAAATAAACCATGTATAAAATGGTATTTTGGAAAACACATGCATAAAGTGTCTCTTTATTTACTCATGGGATTGACACACTTGCCTAACGGCTACATAAATTACTATTATAATTTATTGAACAAATGCAATAAAAAATACAAAAAGAAGTAGTCTAAAATTTGTACTAAGTGTTCTGGTGGTTGTCATCATGGATTCCGTAACAAATTCTGTCATGAAGCAAAAGGTGCAAAGTCGGATTTGTTATGCCTGCAGTTTAAGCGTAAATATTTAAGAACTTACGTTTTGTCACTTCATATAAAATTACGTGGAAAGTCAGCCGGTAACTACTCTTTGTTTTATTTAGGTTTTTAGACTATGATGCCTAATATTTTGTCTGATATTTAGTCGCTTGTTTTTAAAAGTGCTTTTGCTTCGTATATTTGTGTAAATATGGTTTTCCTACGAACACTTGTGAAAATAGCAAATAGCACACTGATTTCATGCATAGAAAATGCGTTATATCACACTAGTGTTGCAAAGTACTTTACAGCACTAGTGTTTGAAAGTACTTTACAACACTGGTGTGATACATATTATGATGTCATTCTTAAAACTGCTATTGGTTTTGCAAGTGACATATTTATTGTAGTGACAGTAAAAAAACTTTTTATTTACCTTAAACGGTAGAACCCAAATTAGCGAAAATCATCTTATTTTATATTTATTAAAATTTACGAAAAATAAAAACATAAACAAAAATAGACATAACCACAAAAACAACTTTCACTGACTGACACAGTGTTGTCAGGTAAGTAGATCAAATTTAAAATCTCCCTTCTACCTAGAGGCAGCCTTGCCGCTTGACCGTTCGACCTAAAGCGCCAGAGAAAAAAACCTATAGATCAAATTCCTTCTTCTCTTTCTTCGTGTACTCAAACAACTAGTTAAATCTTTTTTTTAATCCCTAATTAAACCTAAGGCTAATACACACTTTATGAATCCACTTTCTTTTATCCATTCATAAATAGAATCAGACCCTTCCGACGTTGCCAAATGCTTTCCATATTTTGCATGGTAACTGACGTTTGGTAGTCGTTTTTCCTTACTTTAAGGACTTTAGGTTATGCATTTACAATTTTCATATTTTTTATATTTTTTCTTAAAAATATGAGGAAAAATGTGATGTTCAGTTTCATTAACTCGTTTTACCAATTTTACCCCACCCAGCACCCCTTTTCACTCCCCGGTCCCGTAAGTTTATTTACTGATATTTTTAAAAAAACGGAATATTTTGGATATGCACCACTTACGTTTTATTTAGAAGAGTGTCTAAAATATGTAAGAATCAATAATTTTTAAAAAACCCTTATAATAGCACAAAACCGTATTAAACTATTAGCGTTATTACCTAACAAAACCATACAATTTTTATTAAGTGAGGGCCTTTTTAAATTCCAAAATGATAAAAGTTATATAATGCTTCTAGGTAGGTGATTTTCGATGTAAAAATATTGTCAAAACAGTATTATATAGCAGTGAGGAAAAGTATATATCACACTAGTGTTGCAAAGTAAATATCACCCTAGTGTTGCAAAGTTCTCAATTGTTTTTTATTTTTTCTGAACAGACAAACTTTAATTCATTTTTTTTTGGTGAATAATTTGTGGTCGTAAGAAAAATAGTGTACAGTACTCGTGTGAAAATGACTTTCTTACACTCGTGAGTTTGTCGCACTCGGCTAACGCCTCGTGCTACAATATTCCCACTCGTGTGAAATTAGTCATTTTCCACACTTGTAATGTAATATACTAAAATATTGTCGACACTTTATTTCAGCCCGCTCAACCACATTGTACACTAAGGAGTTTACTCTTGACGGGTTGACAAATTTCAGAAATTGATATTTACTTTTGTTTATAACTTTGTTATTTTTTATTGGAAAATAAAAAGCTATGGAACCAAAATTATTCTCTAAATAGTATTCTATAAAAATGCTCTCATGTTATTTTTTCGCAACATATATGGAAAAAAAATATTACGGTTAAAAGAAATTATTATGCATGTCAGTAGTTAGGAAATGAGAGTTCTGTAGGATGGTCATTAACTGACCACTGACCATCCTACAGAACTCCCATTAGGTTTCCAAGAATACCAAGCACACCTGTTAAGCAGATGTTCTAAGAAGGATGTCTGGAATACATCCGGTGGGATTTCTAAAAATAGATTTCTAGGAAAATACAGGTTAATGACCAGCTGTCACAAAAAAACAAAAAATTTGGGATTCCTGTGTTTGCATCATACATCCCAACTCCTGTGCATACCACATAAGACTAATCAAATTTTTCGCACGCTGTGGGAGATCTCTTTACCATTCTAAAAATAGAACTACACACGTGTTAAACAAATGTTCTAAAAATAACGTTGGGCCCTTGGTAACCGTTCTATAAATAGATATACCTATACACGTGTTGTGCAACTGTTCTTAGAAAGACGTCTGGAAAACATCTGGTGTCTTTTTACACGTCTAGACAGCATCCGGTATACAGAGTAATGATTTAAAAAATGGCAAAAAATAGATGTGGAGAGGGGGATAGGTCTATATATTTCATTTTGCATTAGTCCATTTAGTTTGAATTGTTTTTTCGAAGTATAAAAATGTATAGTACTCTTACTCACACTGAAAATTGTTACTATGTACCAGACACAAATAATGGTGTTCCAACGAAGAGAGGAAGACCTAAGATACTTGCCTCGAGGACATTTTATTTGAATAATTCATGTTCAAAGTTTTTGAGTGTTGGACTAAATTTGAGTGATTTTAACCCAGTGCTGGTCCTTGGAGGTCAAAATGGCTTTGCTGTAGAATTCAATGAAGCTGAATGGAAGATGCTATTAGAATACCAAGGAGTAATAGCCAACTTTTTTACTCCTCTTCAACTGATAAGGCACCAATTGCATTTGGAAATCATACAGTGCATTTTGAAAATATTAATCAAAATTTGACCATAAAAATTGGATGCAACAATGGTAATTATATTTATCTTGCTCGAGAAACTGCAGATAAACTATGGGATATCAGCGATCTTTTGGAATACAGAATCGAAATGCTTAAAAAACAAGAATTTCGAAAGTATCTAAACATATACAAGTCCAGTTTATTATGTGCTAGCAACATATTAACAAGTGTTTTAAAACTCAACCCAAGTAACAAAAATAATGAAAAGATCATTTTGAAGTTTTTTACTATATAAAGGCTGTAGAAAAACCCCAAAGTTGATGTTGGAACTACGTTCTGTCCAACAGGGCAGGCATTCACTAAAAGCTATAACCTAGCTGGTCAAATGAAATTTTTCGTGTGAAAACAGTCCAATTAACTAGCCCAAGAACATACATTATTGAAGATGAACAAAAATCTGAAATTCAGGAGTTTCTATGAACCAGAATTGCAAAAAGTTAAGCATCCTGATGTTTTCTTGGTTGAAAAAGTTATAAGAAAAGAGGAAATAAAGTTTTTGTAAAATGGCTTGGAATGGATAAAAGTCATAATTCATGGATCGAAAAAAATAATCTATTGTAATAATAAAAAATATTTTTAATAAAAGTCAATTCACATGTTATGTATTTTTTATTTTTTTTCCTACTCTGAAACTAATTAATTATGTTAATGATAATTCAAATTAGGTTACATTAAATCTATCATTGTAAATTCTAGCTCTGTGTTCTTTACATAAAATTTTGCACATAACACATTCCATTTGGGCAATTCGTTGCTCAAATCTAATTCTATCTGCATATACGAAATGAAAGTCACTTTTGCGAGCTTGTCTATATGCAAAATTCCACTGCACTAATAGATGCACCTCAACGTGGGGATTGAAATTGACAGTTTTCTTCATAGTATTTTCTGGTCATCATTAAGAAGTATTTTCTGCAGCTCTTCAGGATATAGTCTCAAAAACTCCAACAAAACACAAACGTTTTCACTATTCGTATTATGGTTTGGGTTGAGAATATTATAAACACTTGTTAATATGTTGCTAGCACATAATAAACTGGACTTGTATATGTTTAGATACTTTCGAAATTCTTGTTTTTTAAGCATTTCGATTCTGTATTCCAAAAGATCGCTGATATCCCATAGTTTATCTGCAGTTTCTCGAGCAAGATAAATATAATTACCATTGTTGCATCCAATTTTTATGGTCAAATTTTGATTAATATTTTCAAAATGCACTGTATGATTTCCAAATGCAATTGGTGCCTTATCAGTTGAAGAGGAGTAAAAAAGTTGGCTATTACTCCTTGGTATTCTAATAGCATCTTCCATTCAGCTTCATTGAATTCTACAGCAAAGCCATTTTGACCTCCAAGGACCAGCACTGGGTTAAAATCACTCAAATTTAGTCCAACACTCAAAAACTTTGAACATGAATTATTCAAATAAAATGTCCTCGAGGCAAGTATCTTAGGTCTTCCTCTCTTCGTTGGAACACCATTATTTGTGTCTGGTACATAGTAACAATTTTCAGTGTGAGTAAGAGTACTATACATTTTTATACTTCGAAAAAACAATTCAAACTAAATGGACTAATGCAAAATGAAATATATAGACCTATCCCCCTCTCCACATCTATTTTTTGCCATTTTTTAGATCATTACTCTGTATACCGGATGCTGTCTAGACGTGTAAAAAGACACCAGATGTTTTCCAGACGTCTTTCTAAGAACAGTTGCACAACACGTGTATAGGTATATCTATTTATAGAACGGTTACCAAGGGCCCAACGTTATTTTTAGAACATTTGTTTAACACGTGTGTAGTTCTATTTTTAGAATGGTAAAGAGATCTCCCACAGCGTGCGAAAAATTTGATTAGTCTTATGTGGTATGCACAGGAGTTGGGATGTATGATGCAAACACAGGAATCCCAAATTTTTGTTTTTTTGTGACAGCTGGTCATTAACCTGTATTTTCCTAGAAATCTATTTTTAGAAATCCCACCGGATGTATTCCAGACATCCTTCTTAGAACATCTGCTTAACAGGTGTGCTTGGTATTCTTGGAAACCTAATGGG